>VXAX01007842.1:305864-350289 GCA_013399835.1 Leptocoma aspasia | reverse complement strand
GCCCCGCGGCGGGAGGGAGCGGCCGCCGGGCCCGGCAGCCTGGGACGGGCCGGGGCGGAGGGGGCGGCGGGGCCGCGCTGGCTCTGCGGGCAGGTGCGGGGCCGGTGCAAGTGCCGCGGCGGGGCCGGGCCGTGCCGTGCCAGCAGTGAGTCAGGCTGCGCTGTCTGGACAGGAAATATTTTAGTCATACATCCCCTCGAACGGCAGCACATTCCTTGGTGAGGGAAAAATACTCTTTGGGTCATTTTTTTTTTCTGTGTGGTTTGTTGGGGTTTTTTTTTTTCTTTAAGCCCGGGGATTGCTGAGTTGTTTCATTTCGCGGTGAAAAGGATTAAGCTGCGCTTGGTAACAAGGGGATTTGTAAGGGAAAACGGCCAAAGTCCGAGGAAGGGAACTGTGTGTCACCAGCTCCGGCTCTGTGCAGGAGAAACCGAGGGGACTCCTCGGGCAGAAACCCCGGATAACCCGGTACTGTCCCCAAATGTCACGGTACCAGCAGACAGTGCTCATCAGCTGCTCAAGTGTGACCTGGGAAGATCGGGATAAAGGGGAGCGAAGACAGAGTTGCANCCCGGCCCGCGGAGTCGGTTCCCCGCGGAGGATTAGTTGGGGTTTGGCCGCGGGACGCTGAGAGCCGCGCTGGATCGGAGTTGCCGCACACGCCCGCCCCTCCCGCACCGCCATGAGCCGCGGACCGGCCGCCCCGCGGAGCCCCCGGACAGCAGGNCTGTGCAGGAGAAACCGAGGGGACTCCTCGGGCAGAAACCCCGGATAACCCGGTACTGTCCCCAAATGTCACGGTACCAGCAGACAGTGCTCATCAGCTGCTCAAGTGTGACCTGGGAAGATCGGGATAAAGGGGAGCGAAGACAGAGTTGCAGTTGGCTGGTGGAAGGGAAGGGAGAGCTCCTCTCCGCCGCTGGAACATCCAGGTTCGGCCACATCGCACCCACCGTGCACATAAAGGCACTTTGTTGTCTGCGCCGATTCCTGTCAGTACAGAGCAGGGTTTAAGTCAGCACTGCACAGGCACCGAATTTCATCCTCTGCGGTGCTGCTGAGTTGTTGCGGGTTTTTGAATCAGTTGGGTTTTTTGTTCCTTTAGTGTTGTTGCGTGATGTGACTGCCTAGCTGTTGAAAAATAACAGTTGCATGGAAATTGATACACTGTGTGTCTGCTGGCAGAGATTGTGTTCGCCTCTGGATCACCGGTACATCATCCTAATTGCTATTTTGTATTTAAAACCCAATTCTAAAGTAAGGAAGCAGGCAGGCCAAGTTCATCTCACCGTTCCAGCCAGCGTTTGCGTTTGGGTTATTTTCACGGTAATGCAGGCAGTGTGGTTATTTCAAGTTGCTCTTCCATTCGGTTGTGTGTGGTCAGTAATGCAAAATGAGCTTCGCTCTTGGACGAGCTTTGTGTTTGTAAAATAATTACTTTTTTAGATGTATGTTACATGGATAATCATCGGCCACGTTGCTCCCGAGCAATCCTCGGGCAGGCTGCGTTTTGTTCGATGTGTGCCACTTCCAGGTGTCACAGCACTGCTTGTGACTGGGGTATGCGATGGCACAGGAAAAGATTGCACCTGAAAAACCATGGCTTAGAAAATAATCCCTTGGTTTACACTTGGCATTAGAACAAACTTCTTAAGAAGATGTTTTCCTCTTTGTTGTGCTTGGGAAAATCAAGCAAATAGGAAACATGGAGCTTCCCTGTGCTGTTTTGTTTTGAAACAGTAAAATAAAGTAATAGCTGAAACTGTAAGAAGTTTGCTTGGTTTTTAATATTAGATTTTCTTTCTAAAAAGAAGGACTGGTTCAGAGAGTTTTGACTTCAGCGAAAAGCTGCATTTGAGAAGACAACAACAGCTGAAATTCGCTGGGAAAGATTATTTTTAAGCAGGCTGATTGGCAAGGGTAGGAAAGCATTGAGCTTCTTGTTGGACTAACACTGGGCTGCTCTTTAAAGCACATGGCCTTCTTGATCTCTTCAATTTGTGCATTATTCACATATTTTCATTAATTTAGAGAAAGTCGTCACTGCATAATAAATCCATCATTGGGTAATAAATCCAGTGTTTACAAGGTATTTAGTTGAGACTAAATGCATCAGCTCGGCTTTCAAATAAGCCAGCAGTAATCTTGTAAAATTTGTCTAGAAGTCTGAAAAAGAATAAAGCTATTTTTAATAATTAATCATAGAAATCTTGTCTGTCACTAACTTGAGGGCAAACAATTTTTTTCAGTGTATTCCTACACTGTGATGCACAGTCTGAGCCATGTCTACTCATTTATCGGGAGTTTCACATCCAAGTTTATAGTGCACTCAAGATAGCATATGTATATGTTGATTGTCTGGTGATTTTTATCTGGTTTTGAATGGAGAAATTCCTTCTCTTTAACAGAAAACCCCCACAGCCCACTTTCCAAACAGTGTTTTCAATTTATTGTTCCCGAATCCAGCAAGAAAACAGTTTCTAGGGAAAAATTAAAATATTTCCTAAGTGTTACATTCTAACCCTGTTTGCGGTGTTCTGCTCCTGAGGAGGTTTTTCCCTGTATTTTCCAAGAGCAGCCTGTTTCTCAGGAGGGCTGGGTTCAGAATTGAACAGCTCTGGGCTTTTTGCGGGTGCAGAGCTGGGAGAAGTTTGAGCTGTAGCTGCCTGTGTGTGTTTTGTGTGTGTGTGCCCAAACACAGCAGCACACATCTGACAGAAACTGAGTGTTTGGTGCTTTTGGAGTCGGGGTGGTTGCAAAATGAACATTTTCAGTGTTCTTTCCCTGCCTGGTTTTGTGCCGTTGGAATTTCTGAAAGGGGGAGATCAATGGTTTTGTGTGAAACTGAAATAAAGCTTTTTATATGGGTGGAGAGCTGAGCTGGCACCCTGGCACAGAAACTGCAGGAATAGACAAGTTACTAACACAGTGTTAAGGGGAAAAACCTCCCTGGATAGAGGTGGCTTGATGAAAAAGAAAAGGTTTATTAGTCTACACAGCAAGGTGTCAAGAATCAGTTATTCTGAGGAAGGCAAAGCTGACGTGGAAATACGCACTGATCCTAAATACTGACACGCTCTTTATTTTTCAAAGAGTTTGCAACAGCAGTTTATGAAATTACTAACCTAAGTTATCAGCGCTGCTTTGAAGGTGGTAAAAATCGAATGTTCACGCAGCAGGGACCCCAAAAATACTTTTAAAAATTAATAAAGAAATCTGCAGTTCTGGAAATTCCTGAGACTGGGTTGTCTGGTTCGAAATCATGACTCTTCTCCACCACAAAATCAATGTCGGAATGTATTGGATAATGGCAGTACAAAGATACAGTGTCTGTGCAGCTAATGTTGAAGAAAAACCCCGTTTCTTTATGAAATAGAATCTTTCCAAAGAAATATCTGCACTGCAGGGTGGCGAAGCACAGCCAAACAGCACCACCTCATGGACACGGCCTCGGAGCTGCCGCTTCCAGCGCCCCTGGTTTTGTCTCCTGATTTGTTTCCCTAAAATATACACACCTCTGCCTGTGCATAAATACACCACCGTGCCTTCGGAAATCTATCACTGCTAGAAAATGTAACTTCTTTTTTTTTTCTTTTTTTTTTTATTGGTCTTTCAGGCATCTGATGCCAGCTCTGAGAAACTGTTCAACGCTGTCACAAATAAAGGTAAGGCTGCAATTCACATCCCAAACAGGTTTATTTTCCTTTTTTCCCCACACGTTTCTTTTCATGGCAATTTCAATGGGAGATGAAATGTAACTTGTCTTGCAGAAATGTCGCAATCAGCTTGTTAGTGCTTTTTATGTTTCTCTGGGTTTCAGACGTGTTCTGTATGCTTGGTAATTGCTTTGCTTAATATAAAATATAGGCTTTAAATAATGCATTGCCTGCCAGGTCAGAATTAATTTAAATAACAATATTAGGGAATAGTTTATTTTACAAATGGCTTTAATTTAAGCTCATTTAAATAACTGTAAGAGTTTTCAAAATGTTTTAACTTGATTGTTACTCATCAGCTCCATGATAGACGTGGAATTATGAATAGCCAATTTGCACTGCTGACAGTAATAACCAGCCAACGTTTAGTATTCACAGGATAATAGTCATAAACCATGGCTTACTGTGCTGTGTGCTTTCTGTAGAGTTAATAAATGATAGAGAGGGCCACATTTAAATATTCAGTATCCCATTAATTTCTTCCAAACAGCAATCCAAAGACAGAGCAGCTAATGATATAACAGCACGCTAAGGGAAAGCTTGCCCTAAATCAGTGCCCGTGAGCTGCCGAGTGGAGCTGGGCCTGGAGAGCCCTTGTCAGAAAGGCTTTGGGGATCCTTTCGGTGTAATTCCTGGTTTTGGCCTGGTTGGTGTTTTTGCAAGGAGGGTGGAGGGAGCAGATCCAGGCATGAGTTGCACAAACAAGTATAATTCAAAGCCTTTGAAAGCGTGTCTGGTTTTTACCCCAGTGTCTTGCTTTTCTCTGGCAGCACATGGGAAGTGCCTGGAAAAGAATGAGCTCTCGGCTGTAAATCCGGGGTTTTCTCTGATGGGGTTTGGAACACTCCTTGCATTAGAGGAGGCAGATTTGACTAGTTTGAAATTCAGGTGTGTTTTGTCGGCCAGATGTGGGTTTGCTCAGTGTTTGCCCTGTGTGCTTCTCCCCGGGTTTGTTTTGTTACTCCAGTGAGTCATTCCAGTGTTTCTCTGTGCTTTTTAATTCCATGAAGCTGTGGTGGTTTAACTGGGGACAGAACGTGACCCCATTACCTTTGGGATTCCCACAGTGATCCACTGCTGCTTCTGAAGGCTTCTGCTGTATATTGAATTATACCTGGATTTAATTGCATTACGGATCCATAGTCCTGTTTTTCATGTATTAGCATCCTCTGGAAGTACAGCCTGGATTATTTCTGTGGTCTAACCAGGTTATCTCACTTGGCAAGCTGATTTATCCTTTGTGATTAATGGCATTTACAGGTTCCCCAGGCCCCTCCGGAGGCTGAGAATAGGTGACACAGCCATTAGAAGGGAAGAGCTGCCTGTCTGGAGTGACCCCATGCCCCAAAACTACATGTGACTGCATCTTTATTTTGCTAATTTGCTGTAAAAAGCTTTGGCATTTGAGCAGCCCTTTCTCGGGGCTGGGCCAGGGCAGGAGAAGCCGGGTGAATCCACATTCCTGGCAAAGGCCTGTAACCAGGGTGAGGGGCTCCTCTCTTCCCCGGGAGGCGACTGATGAAGAGTAGGCCCCTCTTCCTCTTCCTTTGGTTTTCTTTTTTGACTCAAACACATTTCCCACATTCTTATTGCTGTTTACTTACGGAGCTTGATTCGTGGCATCCTTTGGATGTGAATACCCATGCTTGACAGGGAGCCTTTTCTTCCAAGGTACTTTTCTTTGGTGATTTAGTTCCCTTGAAAGGATTAGGGTTTCTTTGTGTAGCCTAAAATCAACATGGGCTTTTCGAAGCTTTGCTTGGGAAACCATACACAAATAAGCTTTTTAGTTGATGGTAGATTATTCCTTTGCCCCTTATTTCCATCAAAATGGCATCTTTCTTTTCTCCTCCTGAGTTTCCCCTTAAAGCCATATGCTAATTCCTGTTGGTAACATGAATGACAAGGAAGGAATCAATGCAAATCCAGGTGCGGCCAAACTAGGCTGGCTGGTATTTTGGTGGTTTTTTTTTTTCCTTACCCTCTTTTTTTCTTTTTTCCACTGGGAGAAAGAGATTAAGGGGAAAGAGAACGGAAAAAGCATAGGGGACAGTTTTGTCAAAGGGATTAGCATTCAGACTACAAAATATCAGGAAAAGAAGCTCAGAAAAGCTCCCCTGTTTGGAGATAATGTCAGTAATTGCTGGCAGGCAGGTGCTGGGCTCTCTGGGGGGGCTGTTCCTGCTCTGAGTGCTGGCCCTGGGGAGCTCCCAGTGCCTGGGGGCTGTCAGTTTGATCAATTCCGAGTTCAAGTTCCCTCTCCACAGCTCAGCCTGTTCGCTTCCAAGCCAGCTCTTCCCCACTGTGTTGTCCACGGCTGCTTTTGCCAAAAGCAATAAAAGTCACTAGTAAGAAAGGTCAGATTTGCATTGGGTGAATCATGATGAAACCTTCCAAGCTGCCAGGCTGGGAGGACTGGGCAGGCTGACAGCGTCCAGCCCTCTGTGTCCCTGGCCACTCCTCTTGGATGTCCCACAGCCACCTGTGTCTCACACACTGCTTGGGGTTTTCTAGCCTTTTAAAACTTTTTTTTTGTATTATTCATAACTGAAGTAGCAGAAATTATGGAAGTAATGTATTTACAGAGCAGGTACAAATCCTGAAGCATTTTACATCTCATATGTACATTTTGTCCCCTTTCTGTCATTGCCTTGTGGACTTCAAGGGTTAAGATGTGCTCAGGCTCAAGGAGTGATGGATTAGTGTGGATGTGCAATGTGGAACAGTCCCTTCCTCAGAAACACAAAGAATTTAAAAAATGCAGAGCCAAGTGAAATCTCCCCCAACCCTCTCTAGAAGAGCTGGTAAAACCCCTTGAGGAGAAGTCTCTCAGCTCCCATTTAGGGCTTGGCTGCCCTTGCAGCTGAATGGAAAGGTGCATCACTGAATCTAGAAGAGTCCTGTGAGCTTTGGGGGACAGCCAGTGGATGCTGGGGTCCCTCAGGGCTGGGACTTGTGTCAGAGCTGTGTGATGAACAGGGCTGTGGGGTTTCCCCGTCACCTCCATGCTGTCACCACTCCCAGAGGTCCCCAGCCTTCAGTGTGCCTGCAGCAGGGCTGGGAATTTGGGAGGGATGGAGCTTGGTTCCCAGAGCAGGAGTTCCTGTAGCTGCCACTGAATGAGTGGTCCCTGTTTGTGATTCAGAGCCCTGCATTCATTGGCTCTGGCAGGAACATCCTGTAATGCTTAAATTACCCAGGGAGATGCTTCCCTTGGGAGTCCAGGTGGCTGTGCTGGGAGGTGAGCACCCAAGGGTCTGGGCTCTTGGTGATGCTTGACAAAGGAGTTGTCAATGTGTGAATAAATTAGTTATTCACTAGCTAGAGCAGCTAGCAGAGGAGAGCATCCCCCACCTGCAGCTCCTGCCCTCCCTCCCTCACTCCCTTCGGGATGGCCCTTCCAGCTGGGATTGCTGCTTGTAGTCTGTGTGTCATTGAAGGAACTGAACTGCCCCACACCCTCTGAGAGTTTCACCTCAGCACCATTAATCCCAGCCAGAGAACAGGGTTTGTTCATGAATTTTTGTAACATGACTTCTCAGCGTAATTAAATTCCATTATCTCTCAATAATTTAAATATACACATCTGAAGCTGCAGAGCAGGCAGCTCTTACTATGATTGTGTGGTTCATTTATGTTAACTCCCTCCTACATACCCTTGGAAAACAGCTTTTCCTGAAGGGAGAAATGAGTCCCAAAGTGGTGAAGTTTTCATTTGTGCTGTATATTGAAGTTTGCCTTTGATCAGAAGCACAATTGGGCTGTTAGAGCTTTTTATGTTCAAATTGTTTACAGGATGTTCATGTAAACTTTATGAATCCTTCTGCTGCGTGGCACTACCAGCTGTCAGGGAAATATTTATACTCTCAGCTGGAGGTAGATCAAGGCATCTGGGTTAGGAGGCTTCACTGGTGGCTGAAATACCAGTCAGATCAAGCCCTGGCTTTTTAGGTGATTCTACAGCAATATCCTGCCCTAGAAAAAACAGGCGTGTTGTTGTTTCTCCCCTTGGCTTCTGTGGTGAAGCATTTCTTGAGGATCCTCTACAACATCTGTTTCTGTAAACAAGCAGGGAGCTAAAGCTGGCAATTCCTTCCCTGCTGATCCCTTCACAGGAGATCCTTGGCTGTGGAGAGGTGCTCTCACTCTTGAATAAACCATCCCCACGGCATCTCAAGTTGGATGTAAGTGGATCCAGTGCTCTGCAGGCAGCACACGTGCAGAGTTAACATGGTCAGTGTGCCAGAGGAATGGCTGGGGCTGCCTCCCTCCTTTCCAGGGTCTGGAGGAAGCCACAGAACATCCTCCCTCACTTGGGGTGTGTTCTCAGCCTCCCTTGCAGTTTTTGGGGTGGCTGCTCCCTGCTGCCTCTTCTCACTGAAATGCCTCTTCCTCCCCTGCTCTCGGAGCTCTGGAGCAAGCCCAACACAGCAGGGAACTAGCCCCAGGCCAGCAAACCTCAGGGACTGCTGAATCATCCCAGATGTCTGGTTTTGTGGCCATTCTGGTGTGACCCCCACAAGTGACACCCCGACAGTGGCATCTCCTCACCTTTCTGGCAGAGGTGGCTTTGAATCACTGGTTTGCTGGTGTTCTGTGGGTTTCAAATGCCTTTTCAGTATTTTCCATGTGGAAGTTCAGTGTCTCATTAGGGAGAGGCTGAGCACTGGAAAAAGCTGTGGGTTTGGAGAGCCTGGGTTTCTGGCACCCCTGATTAGATTAGAAAAGCTGCTGGGTCACTTCACTCTTGACTTCCGAGTGAAGCAGAGAAAAAGGTCGATAAATATCTTGTGGTGGTGCTTTGTTCTGCTGCACAAAAGGGCAAGGCAGCTATTCCTGTGCTAGAGAGGCTTCATCTGAGCGAGGAATTTGTTCATAACATCCCTTATGGCTGCACCTCCTGAGCACAAACCACCCCTCCCCAGTCCTACACCTTCCATGTCCTCTCCTTCTCTACGTGCTGGTGGTTTTTTGGCTGGACTGTGGCTGCCAGCTGAGCTGTGGGATGCCAGGGCTGTGGGGTCCCAGTGCTGTTCTGGAGCTGCAGGAAAACGTTGCTGGATAATGTGATGTGCCCAGAGGGGCAGGTGAAAGTCTGAGGTAGACTCTCCCAAAAATTTCAAATTCTTAAGTTGTTAAACTTACAAAACAGGAGCCTGTCAAGGCTTCACAGGTAACCTTCAGGTTAGTAATTCAAAACGAAAGCAGAAAGCAGCCAGCATGGTACAAGCACCTGAAGGCATTGGCTTTTCCTGACCAAAACAGCAGAGAGAGAAGTTGTAAGTGTTGTTCTGAGCATCCCTGCCCCTTTGGGCTGGTAACAAGTACCCTTTGTGGTCAGTTAGTGACTACGTGCCCCTAAGAGTTCATTTAGGGCTGTGGATTTTTGCAAAGTCAAGCTATTCCAGGCTAGAGAGCAAAATGGCAACATTTGCCAACACAATTTTATCTAATATGGAGAGAATATTTGTTTTGTAGATTAGCCTGTATTTGATTTTCCCAAAAAAGACATCAGTGTTGGGCTGTAAAATTGTGCTAATTGGCTCAAAAGAAGGTGGGAAAATTCTTGGGATAGGAGTGTTTTGGTGACAGAGATCCTGCCTTGCCATACCTGTGGTTGGGGGAGCCCAGGCTGGAGGCTGCTGTGGGATTTGGTGAATGGAGCATCCTGCAGACCTCCCCTGTCTGGCCTGCTGTTAGTCTCTCCCTTGTAATAAAATGTTATTTTCTCTGAAAATGTATGTTTATTTAACTAGGTCTCTTTTTGCTTCACAATCTGGATTCCATTCAGTCAGTTACCACTCCAATTAACTAACAATTATTTAACATTAACAGTAATTACAGACGCCAGTTAAGCGCCTACAGATGTCAACTGTTAGCTTTGTACCTAATCACTCAATGAAATGGAGAAAGTTCAACAAACATCAATTAGCCAAGCAATTAGTATGAGGTAGGAAAGAGCATGTTATCGTGTGTGAGCTGATTCAATTTATTTTATTTTGTCAGTAAAACACACACAGGCAGACAAGCAGCAATAAGTTGCTGAGATTAGATAAAGCTGTATTGTTTTGCTGCTTATACAAGACTTTTTCCCCCCTCCTGTTCTCTCCCTTACATAGCTTCACTGTGCTTTGCCAGGCATGTGTTTTCTTATCAAGTGCATTTCATTTCCATTGGAAAAGCACAGCAATGTCACAGCAGAGGGGCCACGTTTCCATCAGGTGTCACCTGAGCAGAGCCACTCCTGCCAGCAGGCTCAGCCTGGCGGTGGGTTTAACCCGGGTTTAACCCAGGAGTTAGGCCAAGGACACCACCAAATGAATCTGTGGTTGTAGGGGAGCTCCTGCACTGGATTTGTCATTTAATGTTGGTTCTGGATGGACTCTGGTTCCACAGCCCCTTGCTTGGGTTGTAAGGGGACCACAGGGCTCCCTCCAGGGCCCAGCTGGAGGGAGGGAGCAGCTGGCACAGGGCACTCCCAGAAGGTGCCACTGTCACCCCCAGGCCTCGAGGGGAGCAGCGGTGCCTCCAGCAGCACCATGGAATATTGTGGGGGATTGTGTGCCCTGTGTGGCTTGAAAATAAAATTTAAAAGAGAAGGAATGGGCCATAAATTAACTTTTACTTTACTTACTTTACCTAGAGAGAAGTGGTTGGTTCCCAGCCACCATCCAAATTGCACCACCAGCCTCTCTTCTAAGGTGGTTTGAAGTCAGGAGAGCTGTGCAGAACGTGCTGAAGGTGTGGCTATGGGGTACACAGATTGTCCAGGCTTCCCAAACACCTAGCTGTGCCACCAAGCCTCCAGGTCACCTCCTGAGCCCTTCTCCCATAGGATCTAATGCCTCCTCACTTGGCACTGTTACACAGCCTGAGTGAGGGCTGTTAGACAGCTACTGTAATCTTAAAAAGAAAAAGAACCCCAAAATATCCCACATCGTACTGTCTTGACACTCTGGATGAATCAGTAGGAGTTTTGCAGGGACATCTACAGGAATTGTGGTTTTCTTCTCCTTTTTGTTTTTTGTTGTTTTTTAAGTAAAGTCTTAAAAGGTGCTTAAAACCAAAGCAAACAGGTTTTCTTTCTTCCAGTTCTCAGCTGTCCCCCAAACAAGAATGCCTTTTGCCTTCAAAAAGGTTGGACAGGGTTTGGAGCTACCAGGTCTGGTGGAAGTGTCCCTGTCCACAGCAGGGGCTGGAATGAGATGAGCTTTAAGGTCCTTTCCAACCCAAACCCTTCCATGATTAATCACCACCC
Organism: Leptocoma aspasia; assembly: GCA_013399835.1. Lineage (NCBI taxonomy): Eukaryota > Metazoa > Chordata > Aves > Passeriformes > Nectariniidae > Leptocoma > Leptocoma aspasia. The sequence goes on along the minus strand of VXAX01007842.1, from coordinate 339,315 downwards.
TGACATATTTTAAATGTTTCTCCACACAAAATGATCCCATAAAGTCAGATGTTATTTTATCATGCAGACTGCCCACAAAAGCCCATGGAGTTCTATGAATTAGTCATTGTTTTCCAAAGTGTGGGAATAGGAGTGGAGAACCACAGGCAGATCTCACTATTGCTTTCCAAAATCTCAGGTTTTTTTCTTTTTCCTAGAAAAATACACAATCTGAACATGGGAAGAAACTCTTCAGTGTATGACCTGAGGGCAATAATATTTGTCTGAGGAGGCAGAAAAACTGAAATCAAGCTTCTCAGTGAGAGCTGCCACATTCCTTCTGGTGGCAAAGAAGACTTTGTGAAGGATGAGACTTTAATCTGATGCATTTTTAGCTTTCTCAGGGCTCAGTACAGATTATCCAAAGGAAAAGGCAGGGCCTGGTTATGAAGGGATGCTATGAGTCTCAGGGGATGGAGGGGGCTGTGAGAGAACATTTCAGGGCTCAGGAGGTGAAATAAAAAGGCTTTGATTTGTCCTTGTTTAGGCTTCAGCTCAGTGTTGTGCTTCCTTGCTCCACTGGCTTCAAACACTTGTTAACACCCAGCATTTACTTGAGTGCTGCTCTGGATGAGAGTCACAGGAATAAACCTTGGGGCACCCTGGGACTCACAGCCCCCCAGGATCACTGAGATTTCCTTTTTTCTTATCCCTACTGGATGTTGGTGAATGAGGGGGACTCAAGCCCCTTTTGCTGTCCCTGTCCCCAGCAGGTCCCATTCTCTTCCCCCACCTGGCTGCTGGCACTGAAGTTGGGCAGTGTGAGTTGAGTGATTTCTTACCAGAAACTCAAACACAGAAAGGAAAAAAAAAAGTAGGGTAATTTTGCAGTTGAGTTGCTCAAATGAAAGATGGGGTGGGAGGAGGCAGAGCCTGGGCAAGGGCAGAGGGGCTGCCCCCACCAAGGTGCTGGAGGACCAGCCCAGGATCAGGACATGGCTTCAGCTGCCATCAGCACTTGTCCTGGTGTTGTCCAATGCATTCAGTTACTCAGTGTAACAGGAGCTGTTTTCCAAGCTGGATGTGACTGACTGAGAGAAGCCTCAAGTGTGTCTTGCACAGTGTTCAAGTGGTTTAAAAAAGCCAATATCAAAGTATACTTAGAAAGTGGCAAACAGGGGAGCAGATAAACTGAGTGAAGTGCCCTTTAGAGCAGTTAATGGACTTGACTTACACGTGCTGGGAGAGGGAGCTGGGAGGGGGCTCCTTCTGTAATTATCATAGAATTGTAGAATGCCAGAATGGTTTGGATTGGAAGGGACCTTAAAGCTTATCTCGTTCCACCCCCTCCACAGGCAGGGACACCTTCCACTGTCCCAGGCTGCTCCAAGCCCTGTCCAGCCTGGCCTTGGGCACTGCCAGGGATCCAGGGGCAGCCACAGCTGCTCTGGGCACCCTGTGCCAGGGCCTGCCCATCCCCACAGTCAAGAATTTCTAAGCCAAAAATGTTATTCCCAAGAAACCTTTTTAATTTCTTTATTTGGAGCTGAAGACTTCAGCTTCCTAAGGCTGTTCAGAGTGGGGCCAGGAGCGAGTTCACAAGTCCAGCAGCCCAAGACCCAAACCCCAGCAGAGCTGGAGTCTCTGTTAATGCAGCAGGATTTCCCCTGGTACTTGAAATCGGCACCCAAGGCACACTCACAGCTTGCCCTGAGCCCTCCAGAGACACCTGATTTATTCCAATCTCCTGTTTACAGGCAGAAGAGCTCGCCAAAACTCCTGTTCCCCCCTCACCTGTAGTGATTGAAAAGTCATGCGTGGCGTGGCCCAAACCACCTTCTCCCCCAGCCCCCATGGGAACCTTTCCTGGGTCACTTTGTACTCTGAGGGTCCTTCATGGGGTTTCACAAACATTGGGGGTCTGGAGGCTTGGGGCATCTGGAGAACTGGGACCACCTGGGCCAGCTCAGGCCTTGATGAGGGAGATGGGGAAGAACCTGGGAAGAGGGATGAGGTGAAGGTGCTGCTGAGCTCTCACAGCCATTTGCTGTAGTTTCCAAATCCTTCAAGTTAGTGGGCACTTTTGGAAATTAGAGGCAAAGGAATTTGAGTGGCTGGTAAGAGAAAACAGCTGCTGCAGAGCAAGCTGGGTCCTGAGGAAAAATGCCTCCATGGAAATGGGTCTGCCAAGTAATAAAGCCACAAATAAATACTTAGTTCATTTACTAGATTGTTGGTCCCATAAGCACTGAAACTTCATTTGTTAAGAGAAGCAGCATTTTACAATCAAAAGCAGATGAGCAAGGTCCTGGATTTGCTGCTGCTGGCTGGGCTTATGGCTGGGATTGCATGCCTGGGGCCTGTGCAGCTTTCAGCAGGTGTGGGAGCTGCCTGGGGACCTCAGCACCAGTTTGTTCTGTCCTGTGATAATAACTGTTGGGTTTTTTATTTTCTCCTTGCCCATGTTGCTGAGATAAATGATTATTAAAATCTGACTTTGGCAGTTTTTCAGCACCAGCAGGACCTGCTGGCCCTGGGGAGGGGTGGGAAGCTGTGCCAGGAGTACAGTGCCTGCTGTGGGTCTCAGCCTCAGGGGTGGGTCAGCTTTGGAACCGCAAATACCAGCTCTCCTGGCACCTTGGGGTAGCACAAAGAGACTGTTGGTGTTAAGGGAATTGCTCTCCCAAGGCAGTTGATCCTCAGGTACTTTGGTTAGGGAGGCAGAGACACTCCAGGCTGTGATAGATGGAAAGTCTGATGCTGGGTTTCTGACACTCCCTGAGAGAGAACATCTGGAACCTTTCCTCTTCATCTGATTGCATCTAGGGGAGCTTCTTCAGGTTCTCCTGATGATCTTCCTGAGATCTAAACAGGTCTTACATAGTTTTCAAGTGGAAGAAATGGGATGAACTCTTGGGCTCTCACCTCACCTCTTCATCAGGAGAGGCAGAGGAATGATCTTGGTCTTCGTTCTGGTCTTCATTCATTGCCAGAAGTTCAGCCTTGTGTTTCTAACTTGCAGTCAAGTGGGTGTTGATTTGAAGATGAGGATTGTTGCTGTGTGAATGCACAGCCTCCAGAGCCTTTGGGATCTGGGAAAGATTTACCATGTGGGTGGAAAACTGGAAATCAGTCAGGGTTTTGAAAGGAGCAGTGTGGAAGGGTTGTGCCAGGTTCTCTGAACACATTCAGAGATGAGAGCATGCTCAGGAGCAATCCTAGCAATCCTGGAACACCAGGTTCCTCCTCTTTCACCAGGCCAAGAGAAATCCCATGGCTACGTCAGACACATTTAAAGCCACTCCAGCCAGAGTCATTTTGAAGATGTGAGCAGCCAGCTCCTTATAACCCAGTTCATACTTGAACAGTCGTGTCTGGCTGCAGACAGGGTGAGCAACCCTCAGGATTCATCAGCAACTGCCTGTAGTGGTCAGAGAGATGGACTGGCACTGGGGATGTCCCTGTGCCTGTGGTGCTGCTCCCTGTGCAGCAGGAGGGGTGTCCTGTCATCTGCAGCCAGCCCTCAGCCACAGCCATGAGCAAACAGCTCCCTGTGACCTGCTCAGTCCAGGCTCCAAGAGAAATCATAACCTTAGGGTGCAGAACCTCGTCCTTGACCACTTAAAAGGGTAAAGCAAAACCAAATGGTTCTATGGGTTGAATTAGAAAACTCCTGTTTCTTTGTTGCAAAGGTCATTTTTCCTGTCTAACAGCTTTTTTTCCATGCTGGGGGTCAGTGTTCCTTCCTAAAACTTGGCTGTTGTACCTGCTCTTGTATTTTCCCATTGGTTTCTCTAGATATGTTATGCCCAAATTGGTGACCTGTGAATTTGTACTTGGAAGGTGCTTATCTCTAGAGGTAGGTGTATCTGCATAAAGGTTTTACAAAAATAAATATCTTCTTTAAGTGACCCTCTGGAAGTGTCCAAAGCCAGGCTGGATGGGGCTTGGAGCAAGCTGCTCTAGTGGAAGGTGTCCCATGGAAGGGGGGTTGGAATAAGATGAGCTTTGAGGTCTTTTCCAGCCCAACCCATTCTGTGATTCTTTAAAAGATCATGGCCCAATGCTGCCCTCAGATGCTGTATGCACTTCCTGTGATGCAGACAGGGTGTGATGTTGAGTGGGGGTGGATAAAGCCCAGTTTGATCAGTCAGACAGGTCAGAGCCACTTCCCACAGTGTGACCAGCACGATGGTGCCCGAGGGTGTCCTCTGCAGAGCCTGGTGCTGTGCAGTGCCAGCTGTGCCTGGGGGCTGCCTGGGTGTGACACCATTCACTGACCAGTCCCACAGACACCAGGTGACACCCACAGAGCCAGGAGGGAGGACTTGTGCCCTGCCCTTGTGCTCCTCAGGTCACTCCATGCCTTTGGCACCCTGTGAGGTGCCTCGTGGGGTGATGGGCCTGGACTGAACTGTTTCTCCATCTGCTTCTGGATCTGCTCTCTGTGTCTGAGGCTGACTCTTAGTCTGAAGTTATCACTCCACAGACCACCTTCGGCCTGTTTGCACAGCCCCTCACTCTGTGCACACCAGGACCACGGCCAGGACTTGTGGGAATCACTGTAATACAATTAAATGGTGATAACAATCATCTGGCAAGCTGTTCCACTTGTCTGGAAAGGGCTGGGCAATATGTGCATGTGGGACAAGTCTGTGCATCTTTTGAATTAATAAAAAAATTAAGTTTGTCGACAATCCAGCCTGCAGTAAATTAACACCTTGCTTAAATAGCTGACAACTTGAAGGAGGGGGTTGGTGTTTTAATACTTAAGCTTGTTTTCGCTGTCTTCACATGCCCTGTTCAGCATCTCTTACTCAAATAACCTAATTGCTCTCCAGCCTTTCAACAGCACATCAGCTTAGTGCCTTGCTGCCAAGGTGGTTGTTCACCTCAAGGCCTCATTATGTTTTGCCACTATATTGGGGCCAAAAATAACTTGACAATACCTGCTCAATACAGAGGTCTCTCAAGTGACAAACAAATAATTGGGTGAAGCAAACCCTAAGCACAGTGAGCTGCCACAGCCTGCTGTGTGCACAGCCCCTGGTGACAACAGCCACCACACTTCAGAGAGTGCTGGGATGCAGGGGACAGCTGAGGAATGGTGTGTGGGATCTCCTCATCAGCCCAGGGCAAGTCATTATCATTTTCCTGTAGGTAAAGGGCTGGCAACTTGGAACAAAAGCTTAACAAAGGCATTTGAAGAAATAATAATTTAAAAAACAGTGGCACTCACACATTGTCATCTTAGGAGGTCTGTGGGTGTGACAGGAAGTGATCCATCTTTGCCTTTTAGTCTGATATTATAATTAATTAAAAGTTGATTGCTGTGCATACTTAAAAATTAGATTAGCTGGTAACTTGTCTCTAATGATGGTTTTGATTGCTCTGGCAGTTTACACAAAAGCAATGAAACCTCTTGTCTTTGGAGTGTGTTATTGTGTCCTGAGAAGGCAGCGATGGCTGCACCGGGGTCCCCAAAAGTCAGGTGTCCCCAGCAGGACAGTGCCTTTGGGGTGGTCACTGTCCTGCAGCCCTTTGGGTCAGCTGGGCTGTGCCAGCCCAGGGCAGTCCCACATCCTCGGGCAGTGTTGGGTGCTGCCCTTCCCCAGAGCAGCACAGCCCCAGCACTGCTCTGCTCGCCCTCCTGGCACACCCCAAATCCCCCAGGGCTCCAGCAGTGGGGCTCTGCGGTGTCCAGGGAGCTGCAGGAAACACCCTGAGCCCTGGAGCTCACAGCTGGGTCTGAGGACACAGGGAATGGCTTCAAACTGAAGGAGGGCAGGGCTAGATGGGATGCTGGGAAGAAGTTCTCCCCTGGGAGGGTGGGCAGGCCCTGGCACAGGGTGCCCAGAGCAGCTGTGGCTGCCCCTGGATCCCTGGCAGTGCCCAAGGCCAGGCTGGACAGGGCTTGGAGCAGCCTGGGACAGCGGAAGGTGTCCCTGCCCATGGCAGGAGGTGGCACTGGATGGGGGTTAAGGTTCCTTCCAACCCAAATCTTTTGGGGTTCTCTGAGTAGCTGATATTGCTAATCCTATGTGACTTAGGGGATAAAATAAAATGGGTATATTCACAAGTGTGTGAGAGACTCTGTAACCTGACATTTCCTGGAATTGCTCCTTTTTTAGCAGTTTTTAACTCCTTTTTTGTGCTTGTGAGTGAGTAGCAAGTTGGGATTTTCTGCCAGGTCAGTCCCAGTGTGTGCTCAGGTGGCACCAGCTGTGAGCAGGGGAATGAGGGTGTTCCTGTTCCAGTGGCTGTGTGCTGTGCTCAGGCAGGCAGTGATTCAGAAAGATGCTACAGGGGGAACGTTACTTGTTTTGGCAAAGAATCTGTAGCATTTTTCTGCAATGTTTTATGATTCTTCTGCAGTCAGAGCAAGGAGTGGCCAAAATAACCAGGGCAGCTGTGGAAACTTCAAAGCTCAGGGATCAGCCTAGTTTGTGGGTAAAAGTCTGCTTTCAGAATTTATGTGTTCATGTTGCTTATTTTAGTAAACATATTGTGGATAAAGTAATTTCCAAATGCAAACAGGAGGCAGGGAATAGGATTCTGTCTTTAAGCTGATTCTTCAGGAAATGATAAACAGACTTTAGCAGTCTCCATTTGAATATTTAGGTTTTATTTTCTTTCCTTTGGCTAACCATGGAACTTAAGCACTGCTTAAAACCTGGAGTTTATCACTGGGCTTTCATTTTCTCTCTGCAACTTAAACTGTGCCCTTTGTAGAAGAAGTGAATCCATTCTCTTGGGCTGTGGTTTTAATATGGAAAAAGCACGCAGAGAACTTGCTCTGACAGGAAGAAGGTAAATGATTTCCCTACATCTCAGGCAAGTTAGATTTTTTTTTCTTTTAAAAAAAGAAAGAAATTGCTTATACTCTATTTACCTTCTCCCCTGAGGAGTAAACGGGAGGTGGAGGCAGCACATACTTTCTGACACGGCGTATTTGAGATTTCTCTTCTTGCAACAACAACACGTCAGCCAGGAGCGAATTTCCTGAGGGTGGTTTGCTGATGGATGTGCTGAACCTTGCCTTGTCAATAGGCACATTCCTGGGATTTCATGCACCAGCAGCCCCTGGTGTGAAATGGGAGCTGCACAGAGCAATAATTCACATTTATTGTGCAGATTAGGAACAAACAGGCAGGATTAGAGCTGCTCGTGTGTGAGTACAGGACTTGAAAGGTTGGGATGAGTCCAGAGGAGGCCATGAAAATGCTCCAGGGGCTGGAGCTGCTTTGCTGTAAGGCTCTGGAGTGGCTTTATTGTGGCCTTCCAGTGACTGAAGGGGCTCCAGCAGAGCTGGAGAGCGACTGGGGACAAGGGATGGAGGAACAGAACACAGGGAATGGCTTCCCATGCCAGAGGGCAGGGATGGATGGGATATTGGGCAGGAATTGTTCCCTATGAGGGGGGTGGCCCTGGCACAGGGTGCCCAGAGCAGCTGTGGCTGCCCCTGGATCCCTGGCAGTGCCCAAGGCCAGGCTGGACAGGGCTTGGAGCAGCCTGGGACAGTGGAAGGTGTCCCTGCCCATGGCAGGGGTGGCACTGGATGGGCTTTAAGGTCTCTTCTAACCCAAACCACTCCATGATTCCATGGTAAACCTTCAAATCCCATTTTCTCAAATATAAAAATAATTGCAGATTCAGGCATCCCTTGGAGAGCTGCAATTAGTTCTGAGAACAAAAGGCTTTAGAATTACACACTGTTACAATCATGTTCTTTAAAAGGTAAACCAAAATTACACAGCCTCCTTTTCTCCCTGAGCATCTGCAGGAGTGCACTTTCAGGTACATAAATATATGTATGTTTTTAATAATGCTCCCTCATTTGACGTGGTGTCTTGCCAGAAATGAAATCATTAATGAACTCCAGAGGGGATTTATGCAGATCCAAAGCTGCTCATTACATCTATTTTTAAGTCTGTTGCTGCACTGAGGGCAAGGGGAATTTGTTGGAACCTGTAGAGTTAAAACTTGTAATTTTGTTTGCTAACACTTGCAGAAGATTACAGCTGTGATCCCAGGCCCTTTGAAGTCAAGGGGAGCAGGAGGATCATTAGCACAGGATTATCCCTGTTTTTCTAATGCACCCAGAGAAAAACTCCCCGTGTCCATCCCCTCCCACCTGGGGAATGCACACACAGGGATGGTGTGTGGGGAGTTCTTTCCAAACTGTGGCTCTTCCAGAGGATGGGAGTGTGGTATGTCCAGGAAGTCTCAGTGTCCATGGAATCCACAAAGTTTGTCACTGTATAATTTTAAAAGAAATAGTCTAAATTTTTTTTTTCTTGGCGCCAGGGTTCTGGATGACTCCTTCTGTGCGTTATGAGAAACCTCCATCTCAGACACTGAGTATTCCCCAAAAAAAGTGTTCTCAGAGGCCTCTGGTGTTGGGATTTTGTCTGGGAGCCTCTGCTCTGGGATGATGGATGCACAAACATAACTTCTGCAAGCAGCTGGAGCAAAGGTGCATCAGGGCCAAATGCAAGGGCAGATTTTAGTGGGAAAGAGCCTCTTGTGGCAGCAGGGTAGAGGCATGGAAAAATACCATGATATGTGTCTGCAGAAGCCAAGGGGAGTGTGAGGTTGCTGCTGGTGTTGGGTTCCCTGCATGTGTTTTATGGGGTTTGCTGTGACATGTGCCAATTGGAGAGTCGTTCTGGAGCTGTCAGACTGTGCTCAAGGCAAATTCTTTTCATTAAAAAAGGATTTAATTAATTAGAGCCGACTATCAGCTGACAGGTTAATTGATAAGGGAAGTAGACCCCAGAACCTGGAGGTAAGATTATATTGTGACTTTAAATCTTTACAGTCTCTGGTAAAACTTAGGTTTCCACTGGAATGTCAGAGAAATCTCACTGGCTGTTCTACAGGGCATGGTGCCTGAAAAGATTTGCAACAAAAGCTGCAGTTTCCTAAAATTCAGTTTTCAAGTAAAGATCTGATCTGGCAAATTTATTCTAGGCTAAGGCTCACTGAACTGTTTCAGTGGCAGCTTTGCACATTGCTGTGCTCACGTGGAATTGGTTGGGGCTGACAGGGAGCTCACGTGGAACTTCTTTAATTGGGTAAAATAAAACTTACTGCATCTTCTTTTTAACTGCTGAAATAAGTAATCACTTGCTCCAATAAATGGGAGTTCTGGAGCTACTCTTTTCTAATTATTTGCTTTTTTAAATGGAAATGAGCTTGGGAGTGGGTTTAGTGATAGATAGGAAGATAACTGATAGTAGAGTGAGACTGAAAACCCCTGTGAGGGTGGGCAGGCCCTGGCACAGGGTGCCCAGAGCAGCTGTGGCTGCCCCTGGATCCCTGGCAGTGCCCAAGGCCAGGCTGGATGGGGCTTGGAGCAGCCTGGGACAGTGGGAGGTGTCCCTGCCCATGGCAGGGGGTGGCACTGGATGATATTTAAGGTCCCTTCCAGCCCAGGCCATTCTGGGATGCTGTGAAAGGGCGACACAGGGCTGAGTCCAGCCTGGGACCTGCTGACAGATCTGGGCTCAGTGAAATCCTTTTCCAAATCCATCTGGTGAGCACAAATGAGAAAAGGGAAGGCTTCTGGTAGCTATTCTTTGAGCCATGTGGAAACCATATTTTATAGAGTAAAGAGATAATAGTGAAAATAGTGAAAATATAAGTAATACATCAGAGTCTGGAAAAATCCGGCTGGAAAACTGTCGTGACCTCCACCAGAGTCCACCAAAGCTTTACAAGGAGGCTGTGGTGGGGAAAAGCCATTCATCCATATTTAATCCTTTCTGTTTTGTCCGGGTTATTCCTTAGATGTGGACATTAATCCTTTAATTTGTGGTGTCCAGAGAGCACATAGGCCCTGGCAAGGCTTGGATGATGGTGTGAACATCAGGGGTGTGTTTGGCAAGAGAGGTCAGAGCAGGGTCAGCTCATGGGCAGGAAGGTCCCTGTCACTTGTGCTGCTGTAAAAACCTGAGTATAATTAAAATGTAGTTTTTGGCTGTGTTTCTGAGGAAAATCACTGGTTTAAGAAAGGTGTTTCCTGGTAAGCTGAGAGCATCACATCACTCATCGCATTCAAAGGAAGAAATTTCATCTGTTACAAATGAGGTGATTTACACTGGCTAATAACAACTGTGACTGTTCTGTGGGGGTGAGTCCTAGGGATTTGCCATAATGGTTGTTTTCATTGGCACATGAATACCTGGCTGTAAGAGCTGAGACGCTCCTGTTACAGCCCTTTCCTCTCGGGCAGAATTAGATGCCTGGATTGCATATATCAGTATAATCAACCCTGCTACGATGTCAAAACATCAAGTGTCAATCCTATCATAAAATCTAAACCCATCTTGTTTTCCTTTCCCTTTTTTCCCCCCCTGTGCTCCATCTAAAATAAATAACTGAGAAATAACTGAATGAATATAACCCATTTCTCCAAAGAAAGAAAAATAATTGCCTCCAGACTTCTAACTTACCTGCCAAATTGCATCCTGATGTGAATTGCAATGGACAAATTATAATCTTTTGAGACAGGGAAGGAGATGATGGAGTCTGTAAGTGACCCTTCCCTGGTAGGCACAGTCAAAATGAAACTAAACTTGGCAAGTGATTTGCACTCACATCAGGGCAGAGTCGGTGCCCAGGTCACCCTCCAGAGGCATTAACTGGAGAGTGTGAGGAGAAGAGCTCCCAGGGCTGGGCTGGGGCAGGAGCAGCTCCAGGGCTGTCAGGGTAACACCCTCCACGAGCTCTGTGTTCCAGCACTGCCGGGAAAAACCCAAACCAAGCAACCAGAACAAAACAAGGACAATGAAGAGCACAGGGGAGGAAAGTCTGACCGGGGAGTCTCCTGTTAGTGGGATTTGCCTTGCAAAGGCCTTGCACAAGCCATGGAGGGGGCAGGGCCCATCAGTGAGATTGGGGCATCTGTCCTCAAGAAGTTTGGTATTTGGTGGAGGGGTTGGAGCTAGATGAAGTTCAGTATGTGGCAGAGGAGTGGAATGAGATGACCTTCAGGGATCCTTCCAGCCCAAACCATTCTAGGATTCCATGATTCTGTGGTTCTGTGCCCCCTGGGTTCAGCCCTGCTCAGACATTGTCGCTGTTGGAGGCTCCTCGTGGTTCTTTGTGACTGCAGTGATGCCTCTTCCTGCCCCAGCCAGTCCTGGGAAGTGTCTTGGTTTAAATCCAGCACCATGTGGAGCAATCCAGGACATGCCTTGTGTCTGTCACACAGGTACTGGGTGGCTGCCTGTGTTTAGGAGTGGCCACAAGAATGCAGAGGATTCTTGGGCCTTTAAAGACAGAGAGATTTCTATGATGTGCTTAAGGCCTGGCTGCAGCTTTTTTCCCATTTTCAGTGTTGGAGTGGCTTCTGTGAGCCTGGGAGCACAGCTGAGGGTTTAACTCACAGCAGGTCATTACAAAGGGGTGAGGACAGTAATGCAGAATGGTGCAGGACGTAAAGGTTTATTTTGAACTTCAGAAAATACCAGTGAAGAAACAAAACTTCATTTTCAGATGGGAGAGTGTTTTGTGAAAAATCTTTCCACACACCCCACTCAAATCCCCAATTTGTCTGCACACACAGAACCTGAACTTGTCTAAAAAAACCTTTTGCTGTAAAATCTAAGAACAGATACAAACTCAGTAAGAAATTGCAGTACACACTGTAGCATCAACTGTGTAAAAAAACCCCAGCAACTGAGAAGGATTCTGCTGTGAATTCAACATGAGCAGTGGACACAGGAACTTCAATGAACTTAGTGACTTCAGTGAATACAGGAACTTCAGCAGCTGCAGTGCCTGCTGTGGTTGAGTCCTTCAAGACGCATGTAAAACTAAAATGAAAAATTGTCTTTCTTTATTTGAACTATCTAGATTGTTACTTTACCTATTTAGCTGCATCTGGATATGCACACAGTTTTCTGGCCTTTTCTATGCTGTGATTAGGTCTGATTTTTTTTTTTTTTAGTGACCTCCTAACCTGTTGTGGAGAAGTCAAACTATCCTACAGCCTTCGGTGCAACTCAAAAACCTTCTGGTATTTTACCACTCACTTAATGCTGTTACTGCCTGTGCACATTGGGGTCCATTTAGGTGCCTCCTCAGAAGGTACAGCCAAAATATTTGCTGTCCAAAGGCTTTAGCTCGGTTTGGATGGGGTCAGGAGGTTGACAGATCCCCCACTGGTTGAAGCTGGAAGTCAGAAGCCAAGTGGAGAGTTTTGTACCCAACTCGAGTCACCTAAAAGCTGATCTTGACCTCTGGAACGGGGCTGGCTGTGTGAATGGTGCTGCCGTTGGAGCTCGTGCTGCAAACAGGGATTAAGACTGGAAAAATAAAGGAGGGAGTAAATCCTTCCAGCCTTGGCTGTGGCGAGCAGGAGCCACTACAAAAAAGGAGGTCATGTCCCACTGTAGAATGGCTGGATGAAAACAGCACCCCCCGTGTTTGTGGCAGGTTCTAGAACAGTTGTGATTGGTTTTTTTAACCTCATGAATGGTAAATGTCATTTGGTAACTTGCTCTGGAAGGTGATTGCAGGACCGTAAGCATTTTCTGAGCTGTCAAGGTTTATTAATAGGATGTTAAACAATTATTTGTTTGTATGCTTTCCCCCCTCAGGAATTTTTTCTTTTTTGTTTTCTAAATAATACGAGACATCCTTGGCAGCAGAATCCCCACAGTTGTTAATGTCAGATTGTTATCAGATCTGGCAGTGATTGTTTTCTAATAATAAGTATGTTTTTCCCTTGCTGCCCATGTGAGAGTGACAGTTTGCTGCAACTCAAGGCAAGATGAAAAAGAAATTCAGCATTTGCCACTTACATCCCCGAAAACAAATTATCTACTTAGTGCAGATCCTTTTCTATTATTTATCTGCCTTTTAGTTATCTAAGAAATGGCTTTCCAAGAAGCAGATGAGAGACAGGGTTGGAATTCCTCTGCTTTTTAGCTCTTGTTTAGGACCTGTTCACATTTGGGCTTGACTGAAAACTCCCCTCCACTCCCAAGGGAAGAGCTGCTGGAACTCATTTCAGTTCTGGTCATCTTGGTAAGTTTTGTCAAGATGTTTTAATTTAATGAGCTTGATAACAGCCTAGGTCAGTGATCAATATCTGCCCCGGGATAGGAGGCCCACTGTGGAAATCTCCTGGTGAGCCAGGTGTTGCTGTGGTTTTGTCCTGGCTGGTATTCATCCCTGGGGCTGCCCAGCAGACCCAGAGCAGCTAAATCCTCCTCCAGGAAAGCATTGCAGAGGCTCAGAACAGGTCCACGTTCCTGATCTTTCTCGTTTCCCTCTGCTGCTGCAGTGGTGCTGTGTCCTCTGCTTGGTCACTCAGGGGCTGAGCTGTCCAAGGAGCTGGAGAAGGGATTCTCCTGGAGTCTGCAGCAGCTGTGGGGATCCCAAACCACCCCATGGCCCTTTCCCTGCTCCAGCCCATTCTCCAAGCAGAGCTTTCTGATGGCTGTGCAGTGCCCGTGCCCCCTGGGAGCCCCTGGTTGCCACCTCCCCTGGAGTGGGGATGGGGATGGAGCCAGCCTGATCCCAGGGCAGGAGTGACAGCCTGGGGTGTCCAGCCAGAGGAGACAGGGCAGCGCTCAGAGCTCTGCTCCCCTGTTCTGGCAACAGCACAACAGAAGCAGGGGCTGATGCCCAAACATGAGGCCACCTCTTTCAGAAAGGGGTTTAGTAGCTGAAAGCAGATTTTTAGCCTGAAAGTAATACTGTGTTAAGTATAACCCTTCTGGACTGTTTCTTCCTGGGGATGATTTTGGAAAAGTGCCATGGCCCTGTATCAGTGAGCACCCCTTGATGCTGGGTGTATTAACCACCAAGGAGAACATTAATGGAGCACAAGCTGCTGTGATTTTTTTTTTGCCTTATCAGTCTTCATTTTAAGATTACTGGCAAGATCTTCTCGTCTTCTCTACGTGATATTCTTAGCTGGAAGATTAACTGATGTTCAGTTTCTAGAGTGATTTTAGTCTTATTAGTGAGAACATTTGGCAGTGTGTACTTTGTTTTAATTTAGTTGGCTGTATTGGAATTTAAAGTCTAGAAGACAACATGTTCTTCTGTTTTTAAAAAACGTGACATCCATTTAGTAAGAGTAATTTTATTTTTTTAGTGTGGGACAGGAGTTGTTTAGCAAAGAGGAGGCTATACATGGTAGCCCAGCCCCAACTCCCAGACTTAATGATGCCTGAGTGCAAACTGGTGTGGGAAAAGGCTGGCATCAAGAATCTCTTGAAAATTAAATTTCAAGAAAACAGCACAAGTGGAGAAAGTATGTTTTTCTTACTCTGCTTTTCTTTGCTGTGTTTCTTGTGTATCAGATATTGCAATCAATAATCATTGCACTTACTTAGGTGAAATATTCCTCCTTGAAGAACTTTTACTTCAATGAGCTGCTCTGTTGTCATTCCTGATATCCAAAATTGGAGTTCTGGAATGGAAACCCAGGATTATTTTGGGAATAGGAAGATTAAAAACTTTCTTCACACTTTCTCCCAAGCCCTGTGACTGTGAGAGTGCTGAGATCTCACGCTTGTGTTCCTGCTGCAAACAGTGGAGCTTTTCCTTCTGAGGGAGTATTTAATCCACACTCACTCACACGTGGTGTTGGGGATCCTTTGAAGCTTGTACATTGGGTGGATACTTGAACACTTGGAATGGTAAAGGATCAGGATGGGAAGTGGACCCTGTCTTCACACTGTGGTGTGTGAGAGGGGAAGTTTTGAAAATTCCTTTTCATTTTTTAATGATTGGACTCAATGATCTTAGAGGTCTTTTCCAACCTTAGTGATTCTGTGACTCAAAGGTGGCATGCCGGGAGCTTGGATAAACATGGAGCTGAGCATTTATTATCCTTAAGTATTTACAGGTATTTTTTAAAGCTGATGTCTCCTAGCTGCAGCAGCTGGTTCAAATCCAGGTGTGGCTATGGTGCCTCTGGAGTTTCAAACAGGTAAATGAAAAAACCCTGCAGAGATTCAGCTACTGATGGTGGCGCTGACACACATTTACACTATCTATTCATCATGGCACAGCTACTTCATTTCTTCCTTTTGTGGGCTGATGGTTACTTAAGCAGATTAAAGTTCATTCACAATATTATTGCATATGGTTTGGAAGAGTGATTTTTTACTGTGAAAACCTGTAAAATGCAGAGATAATGTTACCTTGCCGAGTGTGTGGCCCTGGAAGGAGCTGCTGCTTCGGCTGCCTCACGATTCCATCTCCTGCATCATTAGCAGAGCTGAACAGCAACTCCTGTCTGCTGTTAGAGAGGCCCTTACCACTACTAAGAGAAGCTGAATTACCATGGAGTGGTAATAAGATGCAGCATTACTGCCTTTCATGCTTTTATCTGAAGTCTCATCATCTTTTTTTGTTGTTAGCTTAGATCCTTAAGTAATACCATTACGTGAAAGGCATTCCCTTTCATGAGGCTAAAAACTGCAATGCAAATAAAGAAAGCCCTGAATATATATCCTCTGGTTTTTAAAGCAGGTTCTTAAGAGGGGGCATTGACTTGTGGTGGGTTTTATACTTGAGACTGAAAACATGACAAAGTTTTGTCGAGCTGTAAGGGCAGTGAAGGATCCCATAATTAAGACCTTCTGGTGTCTGAAGGGAGCCTACAAGAAAGATGGAGAGAGTTCATGTACAAGGGCCTGGAGTGACAGGACAAAGGGAAATGGCTCCAAACAGACAGAGGATGGGTTTGGGTTGGATATAGGAACAAATTCTCCCCGGTGAGGGTGGGCAGGCCCTGGCACAGGGTGCCCAGTGCAGCTGTGACTGCCCCTGGATCCCTGGCAGTGTCCAGGGCCAGGCTGGACAGGGCTCAGAGCAGCCTGGGATAGTGGAAGGTGTCCCTGATCATGGCAGGTTGGGATAAGATGGTGTTTGGGGTTCCTTCCAGCCCAAACCACCTGGGATTCTGTGATCTCACCTAGGCAGAGATTTACACCTTGTGCGTACCTGCTATTAGTTAAGTGAAGTCCTTGTGTCACCTTCTGTGTCCTGTCCACATGTCCCATGTCTGGGACTGTGCCTGTGTTGCTGCTGCGGCCACAACTGGTTTGTTCCTTCTCCCAAGGCCTGGTGACTCCTGGGATCCCTCAGCAGTGTCACCCAGGGGGTGACAGATGGCAGACACTCCATGTCTCTGGCATTAAACATTTCCAGCCAGTGATGGAAATGTCTGTGTGCTGCACATGCTCTGACAGGCTTTAGGAGT
Organism: Leptocoma aspasia; assembly: GCA_013399835.1. Taxonomy (NCBI): domain Eukaryota; kingdom Metazoa; phylum Chordata; class Aves; order Passeriformes; family Nectariniidae; genus Leptocoma; species Leptocoma aspasia. Next base: position 323,102 of record VXAX01007842.1, on the reverse strand, counting down.
ATTTTCTTGGGCTGTGTGTCAGTGCTTGGTCCTGGAGAGGGAGGCAGGTGGATCCTGGAGGGATCCCAGGCAGGGCAGCAGGATTGCAGTGCTCCCTGCCAGGGCTCAGCAGCCCTCCCTCCCTGCTCCCAGCCTGTGCAGAGACACCCCAAAGTGCAGCGGGGGGCAGGGATTGCTCATTCCTCCCCTTTGTCCTTCATGGTGAAAGGGGGGATTATCCATTGCAGCAGGTGGTTTGGGAAGAAATAATATTGGGATGAAGTAATCAAATCCTGTCAGGGATTGCACCACCTTGGGAGTAAATCTACTGAATAAACATTTTAATAGGACTGTTGTGCAGAACCCCCTCCACTTTCCCCCTCCACTCCTGTGGTGATGCTGGCAGAAACAGCTGCAGCTGCTCCCACTGATGTTCAGTGTGAGCTGTATCTCCTGGTAGATCTGGAGTAACCACACAAATCATTCCCTTGAAGGTTTTGGTTGCTTTGGCAGCTGAGTTGGCAGTGTTGAGATGAAAGGGCTGCCTGGAACACCCTGTGATATCAGAGCATCCCTGTGAAATGCTCCCACTTGTTTCAGGGAATCTTAGCAGCTCCTTGCCTTTGAACATGAGCAATTCCTTTTTTCTTTGTGGTTTTTTTAGATAATTTTGAGCTCCAGCATAACTGCTCCCATCCAATGTCTTCTGGGCACAGGTGGTTATACAACCGTGGTGGAGCATATTGACTTGTAACTGTTAGAATGATTTGGCTGTAAGGATCTGATCTGGGATGCAGCAAGATGCCAGAGAGTGCTGCTGTTCTTCATCAAGAGTCTGTGGGCAGGGAGAGGACAAACTCAATTACAAAAGCACAATTATCTGGGTTATTCAAGATGAGAAAAAACAGCCCTGAGCATCAAGTGAGATCTCCAGGCCACTGACAGCCCCAGCAGCAGCAGAGGAGGTTCCACCAGTTCCAGAGATGGAGCTACTGGAAGAGTGAAGTATCCATGAACAGCCCCAGCCTCTAAATCCACTGGGATGATTCTGGGGAGTGACCTGTGGACAGCTCAATAGATATTTTAGTTCACTGCACCAAAACTGTCCAAATAGATGTAAATAATTAAAGGCTGAATAGAATCTTAGACCCTGAGACAGAAACCAGAGCTGTTCAGAGCAGCTGCTCAAGCTCTGAGGAACAGGCTGCCCTTCTTGGGCTTCATCCCCTAAAAGCAGCTGAAGTCAGGGTTTGTGGGTGGCCAGGGGAATGCTCACACCTGGGAAAGAGCACGGTGTGAGAACAGGGCTGGGATTGCCTTGGAGGAAATAGTGAGGACATCAGAGGGACCAAGATTAATGCTGGAAATAACTGCTGAAGTGATCATAGAATGGGTGCCCAGAGCAGCTGTGGCTGCCCCTGGATCCCTGGCAGTGCCCAAGGCCAGGTTGGACGGGACTTGGAGCAGCCTGGGACAGTGGAAGGTGTCCCTGCCCATGGCAGGAGGTGGCACTGGATGGGCTTTAATGTCCCTTCCAAGCCAACCCACTCTGTGATTCTGTAATTTTCTCCCCACCCGTAGCTCTGTGGCCCAGTCTTGATTTTGCTGTGCTTTGTCTCTGTGGAACACCATAATAACCCTATTTCCAAGCACTTTATTTTTTTTCCTGAGGGTTTTTTTTTTTTTTTGTTTGTTTGTTTGGTTTTTTTTTTTTGTGCAACAAAGATAGGCTTTTGGTCTGTACTTTGCAGAACCATTTAATGTTGTTTGTTTTTAATCTGTTGTGTGATTAAAATAGATTAATGTTGTAGTAACATAAAAACCCTCAGGGGGTTTTGTTCTCTTTGTAAATATTCTCTAGGATCTCTTCTGTTTTCTAAACTGTGTGTAGGGAGAGTGTTTAATGGGACCTGGGGAGAAAAGAGGCACATCTTAAACTTAATATAAGAATTAAATTTTTAATAAGTTTCATTTGGGGTTAGAGTATTCATATTGGAGTGGAAATTAAAGTGTCTAAATGCTTTGTGTGTAAGCTGTTGGAAACTCTTTAAAGAGATGTTCAGGGGAAAATCTTCCTTAACTTTTTTATCTGATCTTAAAAATACAAAATTAGAGAAGCCAGTGCTTGATGTCATGCACTGATATTTAACCCAGTTTTGCAAATGTTGCTTTGAGCTGTCTTTAGGTGATACAGAGAGGGTTTGTGTGCGGGGAGTGACGTGTCCTGCCCTCTTCCAGCAGATGCTGCTGGTCCCTGTGATCCATGGATGGATCTCTGCAAGGCTGTGCTGGCCACAGGGAGCTGGACAGGAGTCAAGTCCCTTGCAGTGGTTCTGGCTGTGTGGAGCAGAGGGGAGATGAACCAAGCTGGATGTGCCACTCTGGGTTTTACCAGGGTCAAGCAAAGTGCCTGTGGTCTCTCCAGGCTTTTGGGTGAAAAAGGTGAAAAGAAGATCAGTTGCTTCATAAATGTGCTCTGGTCTTTGGCTGGGAGCAAGGGCTTTGCTGTTTTATTCAAGCTTAGGGAGATTTTTACTTTCTGTTTGGTAAGAGCAGCTTTAATCCCGGCAGCCGGGAGAGGAGGTGGAAGCTCCTGGTGTGCTTCAGGCTCTGCCAGGCCAGAGTCACATCTGAGAGGGAACCATCACCTCTCCAGCCAGCACACTGGTGAGCACCTGCATGTTTGGCTGCCACTTCACCTGTGGAAGAGGTCATGGTTTGGGATGCTCCATCTGCCTCATGCAGCCTCCCCTCCGTGGAGCTGTCTCTGGTGGCCATGGGCTGCCACAAAGGGCCCCAGCACGGCCAGTGTGGGCTGGATTCATTACCCCTGGGCTCCTGTGGCTAAATCACAAGCTGAGTTGATTTCTCTGCAGCTGATAACTGGCACAAATGTGTCACGAGTCCTTCTAGATAGGGGATGCCCCTCAGCAAATTGCAGCTGCAGCCACCAGCCCTGCTGCAGGCACATCCGCAGGTGGGGGATTAGTTTAATACCTCAGCTTTATCTTGGCATTCTGGGCTGCTTTCTGTCTTCACGGGGAGGCAGCAGGATGTCCTCGGGCTCTTTTGTGAGATTAAGACCTTCTCATGGCATCGTGACAAGGAGGAAATTTAAAGAACAAGAGTGTTTAACTTGGAGCTAATCTGGTCCTTGTGAAGGAGGGGGGATTAGACCGGTAAATTCTCGTGCTGGGCGGGTTTGTGCCGTGATGGCACCAGGGAAATAAAACTCTGTGGAGAAGGGGCTCCAGCCTGATGGTGTGTAGAGCTGGGAGGAGGAAGGAGAGGGATTTTGAGTCCAGGAACAAGATGTGAAATGGCCATAGATCTGTTCTGTCCTTAAGGAAGAAGGGAGGGAATGGATGGAGTGGTGTGGGAGAGGAAGGGGCACACACTGGGCTTTGTTGGAGTCACTTGTGAGTCCCCAACACTGAGCAGTGCCAGCAGAGTCCTCCCAGTCCTCCAGGGCGTGGAGCACCCTGGGACAGTGGAAGATGTCCCTGCCCATGGCAGGAGGGGCACTGGATGGGCTTTAATGTCCCTCCCAACCCAAACCATTCTGGGATTCTGTGATCTCCTCCTGGACTTATTTCCTGGACCACAGAGTTTTGTGTCTCCTAAACCTTTCTGCTTATCTCTAAACTCACTTTGTATCTAGAGTTTGTTTTTCAGCCTTGCTTGAAGAAGAGTAACTTAGAGAAAACACTTCATGTATTCGTGGTGGCATCATCTCACCCCTCCCGAGGATGAGCTGTTAAATGTTTTCAACAGTTTCCAGTAAAACTGGTGGTAGCTGGTAAATGTTAAACAGGATTTTTTTTCACTTTCTAGTCAGAAACAAACTTTAGGAAGCTCGAAGTGAGTGCTGGAGAGCTTCCAACACAAATGTCAGGCTTGGCATCTCCTGGGAGCAGGAGGGGTTGGATCCCTTCAGACGTGGAGGGTGAGGAACAAGTGTGGGTTCTGACCAGCAGCCAGAACCATTTGCTTCTGCTGCTCTCCCTCCTTCCCCAGAATCAATTTGACACCCTTGTCTTGATGATAATTAAAATAAATCCTCCCCACAGGGCCAATGGCCACAGCTGTCTATGTGTGTACCTGTTCACAAGTGTGCAATTCTGTGCACACACGTGTGGGATAAATGTGTGTCTCACCCTGGGTTGATCTGTTGAATGGAGCTCACAATAGTTTCTTTCTAAGTGTTAATGGGCCCACGTGATTTTCCGTGTCTTTATATTGATTTTTGTGTATTTATATTGATTTTCTGTGTATTTATATTGATTTTCTGTGTATTTTCTGTGTATTTATATTGGTTTTCTGTGTATTTGCTTTGTTGCACTGGAGATCAGTCCAGTTTCAGCCTTCTGTATGTTGTGTAAGGATTATATATGATTTTATGTATTAGTGGTTGTCAGGGCCCCATGGAAAACCAGGTACATGAGCTCAGGACATGATTATTGAATGCTCATGGCTGTCACCTTCACAGGAAAGGGAAAAAACCCAGTGAGGTACTTCTCAAACATCTCAAACACAACAGGGAGTAGTGCAAGGAAATAAATTATTATATCTTACATTCACTTTCTCAAATGCTTTCTTTGAACCACAGTGAGGAGTTCTGGCATTCTGCCAAGCTTGAATTTGACCCTTTTTTAATCCTTATTATTATTCTCATGAAACCAGTACAGGGAGGCCTTAAGCAAGAGCTGATTCTTGTTTTACACCAGCCCCTGCCCTGGAAAGCTCATCATCTAAATCCTGGAAAAGGAAACAGGGCCAAGCACTGACCTAACTGCATCTTGAGGGAGCTGGAGCAGAACTTTAATCTTCTAGTCTAGTGCACTGTCCCTGAATCACGGTGATTTTCCATAGTTCACATCATTTTCTCTCTATATTTGAAGATGTTGCAAGATGAGTTTGCCCAATACATCCTCGAGGGTTATTGCTAAAAGCTCCTGGTAGCCTTGCAAGAAGGATGTGCTTGGGCATATCTATTACCTATTAAACCTGGCAAAATAATGGAGCTTTCCCGTGTCATAACAAATCACACCCGTGCCAAAATAGCTGCAAACATTCTCTAAGACTTAATGAGCTCTTGCTGGTTCACAGTGGTCCAAACAAGTTGTTATTGTGGCTGTTAGAGTGCAGAATTATATTTATTGAAGCAGTCTCATAAAAAGACAAGATGGGGTGTCAGGGAAGCCCATCCCACACTGCAGGGAGGTGTATGGGGCACACAAAGGCACTTTTTTCCCATGGTAATGCAGTTTATAGATGTGTAATCTTCTGTAATTCTGGTATGACTAAACAGAAGGTCTCTTTCTTCCTGAAGTTCCTTCAAGCTGTAAAAGAGAACAAAATAGAGAGGGAAATATTTCATATTTCCATTAAGCATAAAGCAGCCCTGGATCCCAAAATGAAGCAAAAGAGGGAATTTGGGGAGCTAAATCCACTCTGACTTTCAAGGGCTTCTCTCAAAGAAGCTTCCACACACCATCATAAAAATGTCAGTGTGAAATACCCGAGCAAGAGCAGATTGAACAATCTGGTGATTCTGCTGCCTTCATCTGGAGTCTCATGTCTGCAAGGGTGTGCAGAAGTCAATAACTGGAATTGGAGGTTATTGATTATTTCACTGGGCTGCTGTTGAAACATCATATGTGCTTGATTTGGTCTTCAAGCACCCGGTAAATGCTTGGGTTTAGTTTTACCTCCCTTTGTGAAAAGGATTGCAAATACTATAAAAACTGAAAGAGTCTGGAGGTTTTTTCCCAATTTTGAAGTATTTTTCTTGAACTTAAATAAATGTTATTTGTGAAGGTTCCCCTTACTCCAAGATGGATATTTCATGCCACAGGTGGGGGCTATTCATAATTTATAAGGAATTGAACTTTCTGTTGGACACTGCCACCTGCAGCCCCATGGATTTTAGGATGTTTGGATTAGATCTGTCTCCTCCTGCCTCTGCTTCTTGGAAACCAAAGCTGTTATGGAAATGTCCTTTTTTCTTTTACTTTTAAGCTGAAAGAGGGTAGATTTAGGTGGGATATTGGGAAGGAATTGTTCCCTGTGAGGGTGGGCAGGCCCTGGCACAGGGTGCCCAGAGCAGCTGTGGCTGCCCCTGGATCCCTGGCAGTGCCCAAGGCCAGGTTGGACTTTGGGGCTTGGAGCAGCCTGGAATAGTGGAAGGTGTCCCTGCCCATGGCAGAGGATGGAATGGAATGGGCTTTAAAGTCCCTTCCAGCCCAAACTATTCCATGATTCTGTGGCCCAGAGTGCTGTAGCCCTGAGCTGAGCACTGAGAGGGGAGTCAGTTTGCCCCTGGGAGTATGAGGGGACAGAAACAGCTCTGCAGACCCACCCCGATGAGCCCTGGGAGCTCAGCACAAGCTGTAGTGCTGCTGTGGAGGGATGTGTGCCCTGATAAAAGGTCTTGGAGAGGATCAACAGAGAGGGGAAAAATAAAATGAAATGTGAGTTGTTCAGCTGTTGAGGTGAAAATGAAAGTTGAGCAATAAAGCCTCCTTTCTTGACAGGTCACCTGTGCTAGGTGGGAGAGGTTGGGATATTGCATTCCAGGCTGGCTCTGTAGAACACGGAGCCAGAGGAGGGGCTGTGGAATGGCTGTGAGATTTTCTTCTTCTCTCTCCACACCAGTCATCCAGATAAAGTGGGAATTCCTAGTGTGCAGTTTGGCAGCACTCAGGCTGCTCATTCCTTGCTGGAAAGGCTGAGGGAGCTGGGGCTGTTCAGCCTGGAGAGGAGCCCCAGCTGAGAGGGGCCCTCAGCCCTGGGTGTCCCTGTGTGCAGGGAGGGTCAGAGCAGGGCCCAGGCTCTGCTCCGGGGGCCCAGCAGTGGCACCAGAGCCACGGGCAGGGACTGAGCCCAGGAACTGCCCCTGCACAGGAGGCACAACTTCTGCCCTGGGCAGTGCCCAGCCCTGAACAGGCTGCCCAGGGAGGGGCTGGAGTCTCCCTCACTGATATTCCAGACCCATCTGGATGCAGTTCTGCTGGATGGCCCTGCCTGAGCAGGAACCCAGTGACCCTTCCAGCCTGAGCCAGCCTGGGGCTCTGGCATGCAGCTGGCATGATGTGCCATCCTGGCCTGGGGAGAGTGGTCACCACCACCCCCAGCTGCAGGACACTCAGTGTCCCAGTCTGGCTGCCAGGGGCTGCAGCTCCAGCCAGCAGGGAGGTTTGATGGCACCTTGGATGCCCAGACTGGAAGATCCCGAGCACGTCCATCCCCAAGCCCTGGCAGTGCCACTGCACCAGCTGGTGCCTCTGAGCCAGGTGTCACTGTCACATTAATCCCCAAATCAAATAATCAGCTGCTGCCTAATCAGGAGGTGACTCCCTTCACATCCAGTTAAATATGTGCATAACTTGAGGGAGGCTCTGACACTGAGCCTTGGTGGTTTAGGACCTGCAGTGGGTGCTGCAGGGTGAGGGACAGGAGCAGCTTTCCAGGCATTTCTTCCAGCAGCAGGACTGCTGGAAGCAAGCTTTGCCAGGTCAGGCAAAGGGTGCTTTTAGAAAAAGGGAAATGAAGAGGGAAGAGGTTACTTTGAATTCCAACTGTTTCCCCAGAGCAGCTCAGAAAACAGCCCCACGTCAGGGAAGGGCAGGGCCAAGGGTTGGGGCCTCAAGCACTGGTCCACAGCACCACTGTTCAACAGGTTTTTAAATTTTATGAAGCTAACTTGAAATACTCTGGCAAATTTGTAGTGTAGGAATAAGGAGATGGGTTCTTATCTCCCTGCCTCACACATTCCAAGGAAGGTTCAGGTTGGAAATTAGGAAAAATTTCTTCACTGAAAGAGTGGTTAAACACTGGCAGAGGCTGCCCAGGGCAGTGGTGAGTCCCCATCCCTGGAAGGATTCGAAAAACAAGAGTATGTAGCACTTTGTGGTGTGGTTTAATGTGCATGGGGGTCAAAGGTCGGACTTGATGATCTCTGGAGGCCTTTTCCAAGTTTAATGGTTCAGTGATTCTATAAAAGGAAGAAAAGAAAATTGTAAGTTGAGTTGTAGAGCTCCCTGGTGGAAGGTAATGTTAAGATGGAGAGCTAAGGAGGGTTCAGAGGATTATTAGACGTTTACAGAAATAATAAAAAAGTTATCACAGTTCTGCCAGGTGGGATATCAGTTTGCCAGAGGAAGAAGCCCTCAAGGTTCCTTATATGAACCAGCCTCATGCTGGGAGGGCTTGGAGGAGTTTCCTTGTGTGTGGGTTGTGGCTGAATGAGAGGCTCCCGTTGTCCCACTGCATCTGCAGCTGGTGGGAGTGAGGACCAAATCCCAGGTGGAATGGACCACTGATGTTCTGCACCACTTGTGAGCCCTGATTTCTGCTAAATTGGGGTGGGTTTTGCTGTACTGACACTCACATGGGTGAAGTCCCTGCCTTCTGCAGAGAGAGCAGGAATGTGAAACACTGGTGGTGAATGGTACAAATTGTTTATAAAGAGCCTTTGCTCTCAGTGCTGGGAAACAGCTGCTGCCAGTGTGGGGCTGGCCAGGGTGAGCACCCCAATTCCTTCCCAGTGCTGAGGGTGCAGTGGGGCCCCGGGGCCGGGCAGGGATGAGCCACACACCCCAAATATCCGGACTCACAGCTGAGCAAACTTCAGAGCTCACAGCTGAGGGTGATGGTATTGGCTCTGAGGATTAGCACAGCAGGTAGCCATGCTGGCACAGGGCAGGGTTTGGGCCGAGGGATAAGTACACATTCTTTTATTATTGCAGCTAATGGGAATCTGCCAGGCTTTGAGGCACAGAAAGGCTCACTGGCCACCTGTGAGCTAATCACAAAGATTTGCCTCATTCTGTATTTCAGCTCACTTGGAGCCCATAATCTAATTTCCAAACAGAGATGAGAAGAGTGAACAATTCATTTTCTGCTTTACATGGCTGTGCTGGTAAACTTTTAATCCTTTTAGAATTACAGTTCCCTGTCACATGGAGGCAACACCACACAGTCCTGCACATGAGGCTGGAGGCTTTGGATTCACCATTGCTGGATAATAACTAGCCCCAGCAGCAAGGCACAACATGAATCAAAATTAAAGTGAGGAGCACAGGACATTTTTCAAATGCTATTATGAATCATACACAGGGTAATGATTCCAGTTTGGATAGAAAATCCCCACGTTTGGGACTGTCCTCAGCCTCAGACATCACGCCCCGATGTTGGTGTCCTCTCTGCATGTGGGACACTACTGTGACAGTCCTGTGTCCTGCCAGCTCATTAGCCATGTCCCAGGGACAGTGTGGGGCACATCTGACTTTAATCTTCATTGCTGGCCATTTATTGTGGATATTCAGATTATGAGTGAGGCTCTGGGCTGAACTGAACTGGAGGTGCTGTGTCGACTGTGAGCCCGGTGTTCATTCCTGCTGGTGTGTTTAGGATGTGCTCAGCCTGTCAGACAGCTTCTCCTTCAGAACAAAACCACCCTGACCTGCTGCTCTGCTGTTTTCACTATGGACAGGTCAGCTCCTGTGCCCTGAAGGTGAGCACTGCTCATGGTGATGTGCAAAGGCACTTTTACAGGGTTTTTTTTAGTGATCTGTGTAGGCAGGGCACAGATAATCCATGACTCTGAGGTGAAACACTTCAGTTGGAGCTTCCCTGAAGATGTCTGCCTCAGGAGTGAAGAGTGGCTCAAAAGGACTGTCAGGCTGACTTTGTACCTTTGCTTGAATTTTGCTTTCAGGTGCCAAGAAATGCAGACAATTTGCAAAGAGCTGGGTGTTACTGGACACGTATAATTAACATATTTAATGTGACAATTTGTTGACCAGAAACAATCAAATCTCATTTCTGCACTTGTTGGTACAACCCAGAGCAGAAGAATCCTTCCTGGGCAGTTGGAGCAGATGGTTGGATAAGCCCTGGCACAGCTGCCCAGGGCTGTGGTGGAGTCACCACCCCTGGAGGGAGTTAAAAGGTGTGCAGACCTGGCATGTGGGGACATGTGTTAGTGGTGGCCTTGGCAGTGTTGGACTCCATAATCTTAGAGAGCTTTTCCAACCCTAATGACTCCGTAATTCTCTAACATCAGTCTTCTTCTCTGCACCATTGGAAACACAAGGAAAATAGTGCCAAGCATGAGAACGGTGTAAAGTGGCCCCGATGGGGGAGCTGGATGTAGAAGCTCAGCAAAGTTTCCTTGTAGACACCAATGAGCTGAAATAGTTGTAATTGAAAATGGGAGTTCTCATGGTCGTGCTGAACTTCATCTTTGTGTTAGCAAGTGTTTTTAAGCTCTGCTTATTGGCATCATGCCTTTAAATTTAGAAAATCTTTGGCTGTGAAGAACAAATTCACAAAGGAGCCAGGGCTGTGTGGCTGGTGAGCTGGGGGTGTGACACCTCTCAGGGGGAATAGATGTGTTATTTTGCTGTATAAACATATCACACACATCTTTGTGGTCTTTGGTGTATTAAACTGAGCTGTCAGGTTACCTTCGATCAGTGTTCATAGGGTTATACCTTTCAAGCTGCTTTTGAAAGCTGGTTTTGTTCAAGCTCATTCAAGTAATCCTGTCACACACAAGTGGGATGAGCAGATGTCATGGGCATTTCAGGGAATATTGTGGATCCGTAGCCAAGGCAAATCAATAAGTAGGAGGGGTGATGGATAAACTCAAAGTATTTTCCTCCCCTTGTCCTCTGATGGGGTTAACCCTGTGCTGAGGTGATGTTCCTGTTGATAACTGGAGAAAATTATCCAGCCTTGCAGTGTTTTCTGGTTTAAATTGATTATTGTCTTGTACTGTCACCTCATTTACTTTGGGCAGGTTTGAAATGCACTCCCATCCTTCTGCTCTTCCCGCTGAGGGGTCACAGAGTGTTCTTGTAACAGCCAAAAGAGGAGAGAGGAAGGCAGAGAGGGGCTTTGGACAAGGGACTGGAGTGACAGGACACAGGGAATGGCTTCCCATGCCAGAGGGCAGGGATGGATGGGATATTGGGAAGGAATTGTTCCCTGTGAGGTGGGCAGGCCCTGGCACAGGGTGCACAGAGCAGCTGTGGCTGCCCCTGGATCCCTGGCAGTGCCCAAGGCCAGGCTGGATGGGGCTGGGAGCAGCCTGGGACAGTGGAAGGTGTCCCTGCCCATGGCAGGGGTGGCACTGGATGGGCTTTGAGGTCCCTTCCAACCCAACCCATTCTGGGATTCTATAACTCTTGAGATTTAGGTGCATAAAAAGCCCCTGGTTTTCGCCACAATTCCAGGGGATCTTGGCAGAAACTCTCAGGTGTTTGGTTCTAAGGCAGTTTTGTGCAGAGATCAGGAGCAGAGCTCATGGTTGGGCAGGTGGGATTTGTATCCTGGCGCCAAGGTTTGTGCACCAGTTTGGGAAAAGCCTTGTGCTGGTGCCAGAGGGGTGGGAAGCACAGCCTGGCCTCACAAGGGCTTTCTGTGTTTCTGTGTGTCTGGGTGTGTTTTAGAAGGATTGTCATGACAAGACCTAGATGTCTTTGATTAAAATGCAGAACTGAAACAGTAAGGTGAAACTCCTTGATCACAAACCCATTATTAGTAAAGAATATTCCCCGGTGACTTTGTCAGCATCACTTCCCACCTGGGAAGTTTTCCAGCCCATTTGGGAGCCCCTTCAGTCATCCCTGAGGGCCTGGCTGTGGAATACTTCTGGGCTGTGTAGTTAATGATGTCATTTATTGATTCCCAGCTGGATGGGTTAGGAAGTCAAGAGATTTTATTGGAAATAAACCTTTGGCTGTGTGTGTTGAAGCAGGATTGAGTTCTTGCAGGGTCTGTGAGGGTGTTACACCTGTCTGCAGCTCCTTCCTACTAACTAAAGTGCCAGGATTCCTGACAGACAGGTGTTTGGATATTCCCTTCTTCGCTTCTCTCTAGAAAGCTTTACCCCATTCCTTTGTACTAAATCAAGAGGTGCTTTTTAAAAAAATGAAATAAGTGCTCTCATATGCTCCCAGTGTAGAGCTATAGGAGTTATATTTAGGGAGAGTGTTCTCTTTAACAGCTGGATGAAATAAATGGTTTCATGTGCAGTATTGGAGAACTCTGCACTCTCAAATCAAGGCCAGAAGCAGCTCAATGACTGAAGAACTGTCAGCATCTTGTGCAATCCCACTGAGTGCTTCTTTTCATTGATCTGCAACTTCAATGTTGACAATTAAATCCCTTTCAGTGCAGAGGATAAACATTTTTAACAGGAGGTAGCAAAATCTTTTGTCCTGAATGATTTTCTTCTCTGTTTTATAATTAAGTACAAAGTGTGTCACCAGCCTTGCTGTTCACTTGTGCTAAATACCTGCTCACTGTGGAGTAATTGCTATCAGCAGATGACAGAGCTGCAAGGAACTGTGCTTTCCAAGGCATGTTCTTCATTTGCATAATCAAATGCATTGTTAGTGTCCTTGGAAATCAGGATGAAAGATGACTGTGTGCTAAAAATGAGAAATTGTTTTTAGCAAATTATGTGTATCCAGTACAACAGCTGAGCTGCTCTGGGGCCTGTTTGATGTGTGTTGGCTGCTGCACCCACAGCTTCCTCCCTCCTGGCAGTAACAGCTCCTGGCACCTGCCTCTCCCTATCCAGATATTGCACTGACCAACGTCTAATCAATATGAAATGGACAATCAGGGCTGCAATCTGATTAATTATTTCAAGCCTTGTAAAGTGCTTGTAAAGAGCTGGTGGTCTGTGGGGTAGGTGTGTCCTGCATTCCAGACTCCAGAGATGTCCTGGGGGTTTGTATTGGTTGTGACAGTTTGTACCAACTCCCCACTATCCATGGTAAAGCTGGAGAAAATGGGTTTGAAAGATCTGGGTTTTTATTGTGCATTAAGAAGTTTGGAGAAAATTTGAGTTAGGCACATACAGTGTTGTCAAGAGTTCAACTTACCAAAGCAGTGAAAGAAAATTAATACTATTTTTGAATTAAATTATGTGATAAAATGTTTCTTTGGTAGGCTGAATGCTCAGTCCCAAAGATAATGCTGAAGAGCACTGAAAACTCCTATAATTTTCCCACTTGTGCAGTAAGGACTTTGAACTTAATACTAAACTTTCCTCTCAGGAAAGTGGAAAATGTAGTGGTGGTTTTGAGTTGATCTCTGAAGTTGCCCGGGGCCAGGCGTGGAGGCTGAATCCAGATGCAGGCAGAAGGAGGAGTGACAGGATATGGTACAGCCTCGTTTCTGGATGACACTCCAGACCTGGCTGTCTCACACCTGGACACAGAAAATTTGGATGATTTTATGTTTGGAAAAAAAGTTTGGCCGCTGTGAGTTTGACATGGTCCTGCGGCGGTCTCCCTAAGGGGATTTCATTCCCCAAGGTCAGGGATGCCCAGGACACTCAGGACTGGCCGGGATGGGGGTGGCCATGGCACACCCTGTGCTGGCTCTTGGCACCTCCTGTGCTCTTTGGTGCTCCCAGACACGCTGAACCCATCTGCAAACATCCTGGCCAGGCACAATGAGAGGGTTCTGTGATGGTGATTCTCTGGGAATATCATATCTGGCAAATTCCAACAGGGCCTTTTTGTCAGTGGAGAACAGCTGGGCTGTTCCTGTGGCTGTGATGTTCCCAACTGGCCACCCCTGGCCAACCTTTAACTCTTTGGGACCACGCATATGGGACAAAGGAGCCAGAACACAGAGTTTAGGTCAAATTTTAGTGGTTTGCATGTTAGGAAGAGAGACAGTGATGGAAAGCTGCATATTGCCTGTATTTATTACACAAATCCATGTCTCCAGAGGGAAGTGTTTGCTGGCTCTCCCAGGTGCAGACTCTCTCTGAGTCACCTGAGTCATCTGGGTTACCTACAGGTGTCCCCAGGGTGGCCTTGGCTGCTCCCTGGTGTGATGGAGCCAAGCCAGTGACAGTCACATCCACAGCAGGATCACGTGAAGGGGACTGGAGTTCTGTGTCTTGAGTTTGTGTGTTTGAGTGAAAAACAGAGGAATTTGAGATTTAAGACACATCAAAGGGTACAGGAATGGTAGATAGTGAAAGCTGCATTTCCTGTCTGGGAAATGCCAATGTTCCTCAGTCCTCAGCATCAAATTTTGGCCTTATTCCTTTTTCACTGGAAGACCGGCTGTTGGTGGCTGTTGGTGGATGCAGTATCAACCCTGTGGAAAAAGGGGAGCCTGTGTCAGCATGGGAGTTACATCACAGTCACTGCTCTCCTGAATCCCAGTGCAGTAACTCCAGTTTATCCAAAGCAGAGTGCGGAGACAGCCAGCAAATAAAGTTAGCTTGGTGGTGGCTTAGCTGTTGGGTGAAGATGAATTCCTCTGATGATAAACAACCTCAGAAAGTTGGGTTGTCTGTGTCATAGTGACATTAAGGGTTTTTCCCCCCCAGGGTTCTTGCACTAAGCCAGTCAGGGTAGGAAAAAAGAGCAATCTTGTCTGTGTGACCTTGAAGTGCTGTTGATGGGGACTGGAGCCCTCCTCATGAAACCTGTGATTGGTGGCGTTTATCACCAAGGGGGGATTTCAACTCCCCAAATAGATACAGTGGGCCAGAGAATTGATTCTGATTTATACATCATCATTATCAGCAGGCAGGGCTGTGTGTGCTGGGACTCCTGCACAGCTGGGCTGGGGCACAGTGTGGGTGCACTGGTGTCACACAGGAGAGGCAGAACCCACGGGCATGGCTGGTGGGAGACTGGGAATAACATTTATTTTACTGCAGGCAGTGTCTTCCAAGTGCAGACTGACAGGGATGGTACTCGGGGGCTGTGCAGTGGGGGTGTGAGCTGCAGCAGGGAACACCCAGCAGCCAGTGGCATTCCCAGCCCTTTTCTCCTGGGGAGGAGGAGCAGATCCCCAGCACTGAGCTGTGCTGAATAAATGTGACATGCGAGAGAGGCTGAAGGAAAGGATTTAATGGATGCACTAAGAGCAAGGTGTTCCCTGTAGATTTGGAAGTATCACCTCTGCAGGATTTCCAGACCACCTGCTAGAGCCATGTAGTAGGGCACTGCTAGTGACAAGCCTGAGTCCTCAAAGCAATTGTGTAAAAAAACCCAGCAAACCCAAAAACTTGTAACTCCTACACCCATAAGGACTGGGAACATAGATCCACCTATTCCTGAACAAACTGTTGCTCATTTCCCTCCTCCTGGGGGACTTGCCTTAACACATGGGTGGATCACACTCTAACTTGTAGTAATGTTTGATCAAAGAGGATTGATCCAAATGCAAGCAAAGTTTCCTTTACCTAGAACCTGCAGTTTATTGCAGTAAGATAGATCTTGGGCATATGGCAGAGTAATTGTTTTTATCCCTCTGGAGTCCCACACTTGCCCTCATAACCATCCAGTCCAAGTTGGTGGAGGAGCCTCTGAGCCTGTTACAGGTATTCCAGGAGTGATTAAAGAAGGTCCTCATCAAATAAGCCTGTTTACCTTTTCCGCCTCTTTCTTGCTTCCTTTTTCTCCTCTTTACCTCCCTTTTGGCTCCCTTTGTCCCCTTTTTCCCCATCTCCTGTCTACAACCTGTGAAAATCCTCTGCCTTACCAGGCTGTTCACCCTTGCCCTGGGCCTGTAAAACACTTAGTGAGTGGGTACCTGGTATGGTTTATTTTTGATCTTTAATGCAATTAAACCCAAATGATGCCATGTTTGTGACACATGGCTGCCAGGCTACCTCCAGGGCTGTGATGGTTGGCAAACAGGTGCCCAGGCCACGGGCTGGCAGAGTTTGCTCCCCATCCTCTGAATTTCACTCCTTTACTTCAGGGTTTGCAAGGAGCTGTCAGCAATTTTCTCCGAATGGATATTGTTTCATTATGCATTTAGTCATTTTACTCCTTAAAACTGGCAGAAAGAGGAGTAAAGTTTCCTTGTCTTAGGGTTATTTAGAACACTGGACAATTTTTTAATTCTAAGCTTGTCCCAAGCCCCTTCAAACCTTGCATGTTTCCCTTGGGCTGTATTTCTGTAGTTGCTAAAGGTGTAAGTCCAGCTGTTCCAAGTTGTTGTGTAGTATAGCCCTAAATGGGTTCCTGATCCTCCACCTGCAAGACAGCACCTTTCCCAGTCTTGGGTCAGCAACATTCCCCTGGATTTGTTCCAAGGGGTGCCATGGATCAGATGCACACTGGCAGAAGGTTTGGGGAGCAGTTCCAACAGGAGATTGCTGTGGAGCCCCAGTCAGCAAAACTCCAATGTACAGATGTTAAAATTATAATTATATTCATCATTATTAAAGTGTTGGGAAATGGAAGTAAGTCACTCCATGATCAGCCAAACTAAAAAAGCCAGGGCTGCTGCTAGTGTGTGTTCTAAAGTTCAGATCTTGTGTCATGGGAAAGAGTCTGGAGCCCCAGGAGCAGCTGAGGGAGCTGGAAAGGGGCTCAGCCTGGAGAAAAGGAGGCTCAGGGGGGACCTTGTGGCTCTGCACAACTCCCTGCCAGGAGGGGACAGCCGGGGGGGTCGGGCTCTGCTCCCAGGGAACAGGGACAGGAGGAGAGGGAACGGCCTCAGGCTGGGCCACGGGAGGGTTAGGGTGGACATCAGCAGGAATTTCTCCATGGAAAGGGTGCTCAGGCCTTGGCAGGGGCTGCCCAGTGCAGTGGTGCAGTCAACAACCCTGGAAGTGTTCAAAAAACGTGTGGATGTGGTACTTGAGGATATGATTTAGTGGTGAACAGGGTGAGGGATTGGACTTGGTGGTCTTAAAGATCTTTTCCAACCTTAACTATTCTGTGAGAAGCACAAAGCTCACGTGGTGTTGGCTCCCTCAGTGGGTCAGTTCCCTCAGTTTGTTCCCTCAGTTTGTTCCCTCAGTGAGGGAGTGATGATGACTAACAACGATGGAGAACAGGAGTGCTAAACAGGGTCTTGTCTTCTCCGCCACGTGTTTTATTTTGAGAAGAGTTACTGGGGCAAGTGGATTTGATTCAGTTCCACATTTGCCTGGATGGTTCTTGATGGAAACAAAATGGAACTGCCCGGAGTGGCCCAGCAGTGGCTTTGGGTTGGCCTGTCTGTGTCACCTTTAACCATTTTCTCTCTCTGTTGTTGCTGCAGATAAAGAGGTGGGAGTTGGCGCACTTGCTGACAATGACGACCCTGGTGCTAGGGGCCCAGCTGTCCCCAAAATATCCGGACTAGAAAGGAGCCAAGAGAAGAGCCAGGACAGCAGCAAAGACGCGATACTTGAGCCTGTGGTGCCTAAAGACCCCTGTCCTCAGGTGACGCCGCCGCCGCTGGAGCCGCCGCCCGAGGGCCGCTGCCCCA
>VXAX01007842.1:207813-305019 GCA_013399835.1 Leptocoma aspasia | reverse complement strand
TGTTACTTGAAATAAAGACAAGGAGAATTAAGCCTTCCATTAATGTATTTTAAATACTCATTAATCGGAAATGAAACCTGAAAAATTGCAGCCGATGTAATCACAAATACTTCTTTTGTTGACTCGTCTTATCTCATTTTATTGTGGGGTAGAGAGGGGCATTACCTGTACAATAAGCACAAATCTGTTGTTGCCTTCTCAACCTCATTTCACATTTTCTGCAGTCTTTCATCTTAGTAATTCACTTTTAAAAAAATTAGAACCTTATTAATGCAGTGATTTTGAGCTTCATTTGCCTGAAAACATGAACCAGGAGCAGTCATGTAGAAAGGACCTAATAATTAAGTCATGAATGCGCAGGGCTGATTACTCCTTTGTGTGTCACCCCTGTGCTGTTGTGGGACAATGCCCACCTCTTGCAGCAAGGGAGAACATGGCTCAGGCATGCAGGGACCACAGGAAGTAAAAGATAACAGAGCAGGTGGAGCAGGTGTTGGAGAAAGAGGTATCTCAGTGGTAGGACTGGAGAGGGAACTGGGATTTGTAACACGAGTTACACTCGGGGTGTGTCTGATGTGAGGGGCTGCTGAGGTTGTGTTCCTGTGTGTGCTGGGGCTTTTCTCCCTCCATCTGAACCCTGATGGCTTCTCCTCTCGTTAACAGCAGCAGCAGGAGCAGCACCCCCGCCAAGACTCAGGCGCCTCCCCCGCACATCTCGCACCACCCGTCGGCGTCGCCGTTCCCGCTGTCCCTGGCCAGCCACAGCCCCCTGCACAGCTTCCCGCCCGCCCTGCAGCCCCCCGCACACCCACACCACCCCAATATGTTTGCCCCTCCCACGGCTCTGCCCCCGCCACCCCCGCTGACGTCAGGGACGCTGCAGGTTCCAGGACACCCAGCTGGTAGCACTTACTCAGGTGAGAGCCGCGAGGGTCTCGGCACTGCCGTGCACCGGGGGACTCTAAACCCGGGGTTTGGTCACAATAACTGGGGTTTGGGCCTTTTGCTGAGGGCTGTTGGTGGGAAGAGGCTGTACTGACTGCTGAGCAAAGTGATAGCAAGGCCAGCCAAACACCTAGACATAGCCAGGGGCTTTCCCTCTGCCCTGGGAGTGACTGCTTTCGGAAGGATTTGGTTTTCCCAGGTTTATTTTGTTCAGCCCACAGTACAAACACAGCTGAGTTCACGAGGTGCCCACACAGCATCTGTGTCCCGCACAGCAAGGGTCTCCATGCAGCTGTGGTCTGTGCCCAGCAGAGTTTCCCTGGCTGCAGGGAGAGTCTGTGCTGGCTGAGCTCACAGCAGTGCTGAGCTCGGGAGTGTTCGGAAGATTTGGGTTGGAGGGACCTTAAATCCCATCCAGTCCCACCCCTGCCATGTCAGGGACATCTCCCACTTCCCAGGCTGCTCCAAGCCCTGTCCAGCCTGGCCTTGGACACTTCCAGGGATCCAGGGGCAGCCACAGCTGCTCTGGGCACCCTGTGCCAGGGCCTGACCAGGTCACTAAGGGGAAGAAAATGGAGCATTTGTGTAACACATCGTATTGTGTCCAAGCAACCTCCAAGGGTGCTCATCTGAGCAGCAGCCACTTGTTTGCTCACTCCAGCTTGCTCATCCACCCTCACCTATTTAGGACTGTGTCCATGTCCATAAATCCTCAGAGAAATGTGAAAACTAGCTTGGTGAGAGGGGAAATGGAAACTTTGTAATGTCTCAGGCCTCTGGGATCTGAGGGAAGCCTTGAGGGAGCTTTCTTACCCTGTACTGTGTCATGATTTATCACCGAGAAGTTTTAAATACAGTGTTGCTACCACAGACAGCAAAGGAAGTAGCACAAGGCCTGGAAAAGCCCCAGAGCTTGAGGGGAGTTGTTTTATTGTTTGTTTTCCCCTGTACTCAGCACTGGTGAGGCCACACCTGGAGTGCTCTGTACAGTTCTGGGCCCCCCAATTTAGGAAGGACATTGAGGGGCTGGAGCGTGTCCAAAGGAGGGCAACAAGGCTGGTGACAGGTCTGGAGCACAAGTCCTGTGGGGAGTGGCTGAGGGAGCTGGGGTTGTTTATCCTGGACAGGAGGAGGCTCAGGGGAGACCCCATCCCTCTCCACAACTCCCTGACAGGAGGGTGCAGCCAGGTGGGGCCAGGCTCTGCTCCCAGGGAACAGTGACAGGATGAGAGGACACAGCCTTTTCAGCTGCACCAGGGGAAGTTTAGGCTGACATTAGGAAAAAATTCTCCACAGAAAGAGTGATGGGGAATGGGAATGGGCTGCCCAGGGAGGTGGTGGAGTCACTGTCCCTGGAGGTGTTGTAAAAGGACTGGATGTGCCACTCAGTGCCATGGTCTGGGTGACAAGTTGGTGTTGGGTCATAGGTTGGACTCGACGATCTCCAAGGTCTTTTCCAAGCCCATTAATGCTGTGAGTCTGCTTGTGTGTTTCAGAACAAGACCTCCTGCGCCAGGAGCTGAACACGCGATTCCTGGCCTCGCAGAGCGCCGACCGCGGGGCCTCGCTGGGCCCGCCGCCCTACCTGAGGACAGAGTTCCACCAGCACCAGCACCAGCACCAGCACACACACCAACACACCCACCAGCACACCTTCACGCCCTTCCCCCACGCCATCCCTCCCACTGCCATCATGCCGACGCCAGCACCGCCCATGGTGCGTACCCCAGGCAGAAATGTGAGGATAAGTAGAGCACAACTCTATTCTTTATTACCAAAGTATTGTGGAGAATTTGCCAGGTTGTGGGGAAGGGCTCCTGTGCTGCCCAGGGGTGTCTGGGCAGGAGAGGCAGGGCTGTCCCTCTGTCACAATGTGAGGTTCAGGTGGCAGCACAGGACTGAGGGACGAGGCTCTGGCCAGTCCTGCTTGGAGTGTTCGCTCTGGGGCCTCCTCCTTTGTCCTGTCCCAAAAAGATCTTGATTTACTCTGAAGAAAGAAAAAATCCCAAACGGTTTCATTGGAAACTAATTTTTGGCATATTTTTTCCTCTCTGTTGATTGCCAAATAATAGAGAAGTTGTCTTCTGTTTTGCCAACAGAAGTAAAGCAAGAAAATATAAAGTAACTAGTTTGTGCTTTGATCCCTTTGCAGTTTGACAAATATCCTACAAAAGTTGACCCCTTCTACCGTCACAGTGTGAGTTTTATTGCTCTGTTTCCAACTGACTTCACTGCTTTTCTGTGGTGGGTTGGGATCACCACTCAGTCAATGGCACAGTGTCAAATCTCTCCCTAATCATCACTTCAGGATTTACCATTATCGTCCTTGGTTGCTTTGGCTTTTGAAGGCTTGCATTTGTGGTGCTTGTTTCTGATAAAGATGCAGTATCAGCTTTTCCAATCAAAAGATCTCTTGCTCACACACCATTTGGATCCAGGTTTGATGTGAAAAGATGAGACAGAAGGGCTGACTGTTCCATGAAGCAGGAGAGAGCAGTGATTCCATCACAGTGTTTCAGTTGTGCCACAAACCCTTGGGCTGATATTTTTGCAAAGGAACTTGAAATGAACTGACAAAATATCAGACAAATCCTTCAGGGATAGATAATCTAATAGTTTTCCCAATCTATAATATTTTGTTTGATAAAATCTGAAAACCTGTCTTATTATTCAGATTTCAAAGGCTCCTCTGATCCACTGGGCTTGTTATGTTTTGAAAGCTCTGTGTGATGACAGCCACATGAATCCAGCTATGCACTAGATGTGTTTACCTAAACTGCCAAAAATGTTACTTATTGAGATGAACTGACTTTTAAAATTCCAGTTAAATGTAAAGCTTCTGCTCCTAAGGGTTTGAATCCATTGATAGATTTGCTGCTGAACTCTGGGTTGTATTTTCTTCATCCTATTGGCAGAGGCAGGTGTCTGGCAAGAGTTTCTTAATCCAAGAGCAATATTTTGATGAGAGATGGAGTACTGCATCAGCACTCAGAAATCTGCAGAGCATTTGGCTTTATGTGTTGGTTTTGCTTAGAAGTGGAACTGGGCAAAAAAAACTGGTTAAGACAATGGTGTCTGGATTAAACACAACCCCTGCCTGTCCTACCCCTGAACAGTCCTGTCCATGTCTGGCACTTAATTTGAGTAGCTGGGACTCAGTGTTTGCAGGCTTGGAGCTCTAGGAACACTGGGCAGACATTCCCACTTCCACTCCAAAGGGCAGTGCTGCTCACCTGCACCAGTGTTAAATTGCACTCTGATTTGCTGAGCTTCACATGGTTTGAGGAGATTGTCGTCAGTGTAGCCTGTGGATCCCAGCAGGAACATGGAATTGGGAGATAGCACATGGATTTTAGACAAATCAAGCACAGAAGTTGGCAGTGTAGGATAGGAAGCGCTGCAGAAGTCTCCAGCTGTATCTGCTGTTCAAATTCAGTCAAATAATCTCAGAAATCTGGGAGTTACCTGGGTTGCAGAGGTTATGGCCTCACCCCCTTTAAGGTCAGGAAAGCTCCATGCTGTGCTCCCTCAGCCAGGGAGCACAGATCTGGTCTCTCCTGCCTTCCCTGGGGAAAGGTTTGTCCTTGGCAAGGTCACTGTGGGACACTGAGCAGCTGCTCCCAGGGGATGCCCATGGTGTCTGCACTGGGGTAACAGACTGTCTGTGACCCCAGCGAGGCCAGGCCAGCCACATGTCCCCTGGTCCCTCCCTAGTGAGCCAGGCCAGGCCAGCTGGGTGTCCCCTGGTCCCACCCCTGGAACTGGTCAAGGCACAGGGAATGGGAGCTGCCCCTTAACTGGGATGGGGGCACACCCAGAGGGCAGGGGAAATAGAAATGCTGTCAGAATGTGGCACTTCCACAGAGCTGTTCCTAGGGACAACAGCTTCCACTGTAGATCCACACCTGGAGCTCAGATACCTTAAAGTTTGCAGTGAGCGTTGGTGAACTTTGTAGGAGAACAGGGTCTGTTTGAGACTTAAAAATCTATCTACTTTGGAACAGGGAGTGCAGCTCCCATAGAAGCTAATGTTGTGTTTTAAATCAGTGTTATTTCTTCCCTTTTAGCACAGTGAGGCTTTGCTTTTACCTGCAGCTCCTGCCAGGTCTGGTTTAGCATCACATACACCTGGCCAAGGGAAGCTGTGGTCACTGCATGTTTCCCCAGGGAAAGCTAGAAGAGAAAACTGCTGCTCAAAAGAGGAGGAATACTTGGGAAGAAGGAAGCATTTGACTATGAAACATGAATTCTGAAAGCTGGAGGAACTTAACTGATACAAATTAATCATGGAGATAAACTATTTATATTTTATTAGTAATTCTGACCTTGAGGAAAGGTCACATTTAATTAACTTACCACTTGTTATAAAACTGAGGAAACAATTCCTTATTATTAGTCATAGCCAATAGAATATGAAGTATTACATCTTTTCCCATCACTTAGAATTAGTCCATTACACAGAGAATTAAAGACAGAAGACACTGGAGAATTTAAAGCACATTTTACTCATTAAAAGTTATTGTAAATGAGGACAAATGTCTCTTAATGGTTTCTCAAATGCCTACTGTTCAGTATCAACTAATCTCAAAATGTTTTCTGCACCATTGGATGGAGCAGGTCCAAATTAAATAGAATTAAAAACAACAGCAGCAACAGGAACGGAGGCTCAGTACCAGGCTTTTAAACTGAGAAAATCTTCTGATACCTCTGAAATGTTTTCTCAGCTTTCAGTAAATACAATATGGATAAATGACCTTGCAAGATAAGCTAGTGGAAGGAAAAATGATGAAGAAAAGCACACATGTATGCCTGGCATATCCAAATCCATCACAACTTTGTGGTGCTGATTTACTCTGGGATGGGATTTGCTCAGTGTTTTCTCACCCCTCATTTCCAGTCTTTGACTTTGCCCAGTCCTGCTTCTATTAAATTGGCCATTAACTCATTTATTTTGATCTTAAAAGTAGCGCACAGTAGTTTGACTTTGCTCAGCCGTGGTCAGAGGGGAATTGGTCTCAGCCAGAGAACCCTGTTAGGTTTTAGGGTGGCAATTCCAGTGGAGCTGGATCCTCTCTTAAGTCCATGCCCTCCTAGATCCATCCCCTCTGAGATCCAGAGGTTTCACACCAAGAATGGGTTTGGAGTGTGATGCTTTGGATCCCTGACTCCTGCCAGGAAGCAGTTTGGTGTGTGCTAGCAGCATTTCCATGGAATTGGGAGTTTTCTGTCAGAGCAAGAGCCAAAGGTTCACCAGCAGAGCACAGAGACAAGGGCAGATTGGGGTGTGATGGTTTGTCATGGAATCACAGAGTGGATTGGGCTGGAAGATGTTAAAAACCATCTCTTCCATCCCTGCCATGGCAGGGACAGCTTCCTCTATCCCAGGCTGCTCCAAGCCCCATCCAGCCTGTCCTTGGACACTTCCAGGGATCCAGGGGCAGCCACAGTTTCTCTGGGCACCCTGTGCCAGGGCCTGCCCACCCTCACAGGGAACAATTTATTTATTTAATTTACCTGCTTGTTTCCCTTGTGTTTGTCTGCGTTAGCACAGAGCAGCCTCTTGTTTTTTCCCAAATTCCCTTAGGACTGGGGCCAGGGAGGTCAGTGGAGATGGGCACATTTTTGTGCTGAGCAGTCTCTCTTTATAAAAAAACTCCCATACATTTCTGGGAGGTTCTGCCTTAGCATTTCGTTTAAATACTAATCTTTAACAAATCAGATTGTCTGTCTGCTAATATTAGATGTGGCAGGATATCCTCTCAGACAGACTAATGAACTAAGAATTGTGCATATTTTCCTCATTTCCTACAGATACCATTAAAATCCCAACCTACTAATGGAGTTTTAATGATACAATATCCTGGAACTCATAAGGGTTTTTTCCTCTTATACAGGAGATTTCTGAGTCTCATTCAGCTCAGGATTCTGCCTTTTCTCTTGAAATGAGTCACAGACTGAAACAATTTAAAACCTCTCTCCAATTTAAAAATTAATAATTTTTAGGGAGGAGCAAATGTCTCCCTTATGCTCTGCTGTCCCGAGGCAGGTACAGGTTGCTTGCTGTCTGATTTTGGAACTGCTTTTAAGCTCTAAACCTCATGACATCTGTGAACATCCCATCGACTGTTTTAACTAACATTGTTGCAATGAGATCACTTCAATGCTTCCCAGTTTTCTCCATGTAACATTTTCCTACTATTCTGCAGGAATGCTCT
Organism: Leptocoma aspasia; assembly: GCA_013399835.1. NCBI lineage: Eukaryota > Metazoa > Chordata > Aves > Passeriformes > Nectariniidae > Leptocoma > Leptocoma aspasia. Next base: position 297,859 of record VXAX01007842.1, on the reverse strand, counting down.
CTGTGTCCTTCTCAGCTGCCTGTGCTGATGGTGACCCAGTGTTGATGTTCTTCTCTCTCTGTTGCAGCTGTTTCACTCCTATCCTCCAGCTGTATCAGGTATTCCTCCCATGATCCCTCCCACCGGCCCCTTTGGCTCGCTGCAAGGAGCTTTCCAGCCCAAGGTAAGACAGGAATTACCTGGTACTGCTCAGATACACCCTGGGAACCAGGACAGGGCTGGGGTTACCATGGGCTTCACATCCTGGAGCAGCTGAACTCTGATTTACAGCTTCAGTCTGCAGGGGACAATTGTCTTTTTCCAGATTTACCAAAAAGAGGAGTTATTTCTCATTAGGTTCAGATGCATCTACGAAGTTTTTTTAAAAATTATTTATAAAAAGGCATGGTTAACTTTAGAAGCAATATAATTAGTTCTGAGATAGTGTGCATTAATGAAAGGTCATGTAATAATCAGGATTTTAAGAAATGGTGCTCATTCTTGTTTACTGATTTCCATAATTACCTCAAAGCCCCAGCAGAGTGCAGAACACTGATTTGGCTCTCCTCATGGGTGATAACTGGGGGAGAGAAATGTGTCAAGTTCAGGGCTTTTCTCTTTTGTTTTTATGGAGTCACTCTTTATTTATCAGTGGGAGGAAGTCAGTGTGTAGTCTTTGCTACACAGCTAAAGACTGAAAGCAGGAGTGGAATTTCTGCAGAGGAGACACCTTCTTCCTTAAATTTGCCCATCCACTCTAATGACTGAATATGTAAATTGCAGTTCATTAGTGAGATTCTTCGTCTGTATGGTAATCAGACTGTTAACAACTCTCTTATTTAATTGTCACTTATGCTGGAGCTGATTTCTATTTTCTTCATTTTGACACAGGAACAAGCTCTATCTAAATGTAGGGGGGTTGGGTTGTTTTTTTTGTTTTTTGTTTTTTTTTTGGGGGGGGAGTTCCCCCCCACAAAACTGCATTTTATTAACTGACTATTTACATTCAAATAATGGGAAGGGCTTTAATTTTTTCCAACTGGATGTTTTCCTGCTATCCATATTGTGGCAGTCCCTGTGGATGGAGTTGAGGTCCTTGTGCAGTGATGCTCTGTGTGCTGAGTGCATCACTGATAATCAGCAGAGCAGGGCCTGGGTCCTCCACATGCTGCTTTGGATGCTTTGTCATAAATGTCTTCCTAATCAGGTTTTTCACATTAGAAGATTTTTCCAGTTTAAACAGTCACTGTTCCCTCAGTGGTTTTGATTAAAATAATGGCAAGTTGGTGGACAATCAAAGTGTGGATATGGAGATGATAATACTCATATTACTGAGTGGATTATAATGATTCTCCTTTCCTTTACAAAAAGTTTATCTCCATTGCTTAGACAATGTAATGATAAAGAACTCTTATTTTGCACATTCTGTTGCTTGTAGGCATTGTTACTGTTCTGCAGCTCATTAATGTTGTCTCTCCTTGTGGAATTTCCAGACTTCCAATCCTATTGATGTTGCAGCCAGACCTGGAACGGTTCCACATACCCTTCTACAGAAGGATCCACGGGTCTGTAAAAATTGTTTTCTTTTTCTCAAGTAAATCTGTTCCTCCTGAAAACCTTGAATGCTAGAGCTGCTATCTTTAGAAAGTCCAAATTAACACCCTAAAACCAAAGCTGTCTGAGCTGTTTCATCAGAGAGGTCTGCAGTTTTGTGGGAACATTTAAAACAGCCCCTGTGCAATGGCAGAGCTCTGTCCTTGCTGGCAGCTCTCTCCCCACTGGCCCAGGGGTAAAGGCATAAAAGTCCAATTCAACGTAGAAAATGTACAAACCTCCCCAAGATTTGTGTTTGTACTTTGTAATTGTTTTTAATGTGGGTAATGACAGCTATTCCCTGGGTTACTGTAGCATTGATTGCCCCAGTGAAATACGGATGCACTTTATTGATCACTTGGTGCCTCTGGATTTCTGAGTTCCAAGGGATGCGAACAGCAGTTATTGCCTCAGCACTTTGTCCCTCTGCCCAAGGGTTGTTGGTGTGTTTGAATTGATGGCCATTATTTCCATGAGGAACTTCACACTCAAATATTTTTAGTAGAACTCTCAGACAAAAGCACTGAGGAGCTCTCCCTAAAATTCTAAGTTGTGGCATGGCTGAACTTCCAGAGCTGTTGTCTTTGCACTGGGCCAAGTTCCAGTACTTTGGGTTGCTCAGCAGTGGAGCTGAGGTTGAGCTTTACACCAGAAAGAACCACATTTCCATTTGTTTATCTAAGTGCAGAGATAACCAGAGCCTCCCATCAGGAAGTCATTTAGCTTTATGTTCCCTTTCAGCTGGGAGTGAGGTTCGATTATTTCAAGATGATGCATTGTGCCATCGCTGTGTCTACTAAGTACCTTCTGCATCTATAAATCTCCTTTAGTATTGCATTTCAAAACAGAAAATCCAAAACAAATGAGCAGTACCCAATAAATTGAATAATTTCCCAGCATTTATTGATGAAATACGAGCAAAAAAAGGGGAATAAGAAAATAATGTACTCCAAAAAAAACCCAACAGGCCACATCAAAAATAAAAATGAGAAAATTGGGTTTTGATATGGGCCCTGTTTACCAACATCTGTTTCAGTGTGAAAATAATTAAGGCAAAGCCCATTTATGCCAAAAAAGAGCTCGGGCAGCAGTGAGGCATGAGGCTATGACCTTGGCTGGTGGGTGGGCACACTGCTGGTGTGCAGGGCGTGGCTGACACCCCATTCCAGCCATCCCAGCCCCTCCTGGGATCGAGCCTTCTCCATCGAGTCCATTATCCAGCCTTGCCATGAGCTGAGGAGCTCTGAAAGATGAGAGCAGGAGTTTGCCCAAAGGACAGATCTGTGCCTCCATCAGTGCAGTTAACCAGCCATTTCTGCAGCATTAAATCAACAAATTGCTGCTGCTGCCAGGGGCCAGAGCTCTGTGTGAGCCTGGTGGAGCTGCTTGTCACCACTGAGGTGCCACAGCCAGGGGGAGGGGATAGCATGGAGATGGAGGCTCAGGACTAATTATTATCCAAAAGGGCTTCATTTGAAAGTAAAATTCTAACATTTTAATTTCGTCTCTTAATGAAGCAATACGGATTTGTTAATTAGAGCAATTGTTTGAGTGACAGGCGTGTAACCAAGCTGTCATTTCTTCTTCACAGTTGACAGATCCGTTCAGACCCATGTTGAGGGTAAGAAATCTTCCTGTGTTCCTGTTTGTCAAGCTCGGCTCAGTCCCACCAGGTTGCAGCACAGAATAATTCCAAATGAGAGCTGCCAAGTGTCACCTGGGCAGTTCTGCCCCGCTTCTGGGCAGAGCACGGGCACTCCTGCAGCTCCTGATCGCTCAAGGACAAGGCAGAGTTTCACAGTTGGAAGTTTTGCTCCTCTCATGCAACCCCTCACGTGAATACTTGAGCTTAAGTATTGATGATCCTTCCATTGTGGTTTCCTGAGGCAAATCTTAGAGATCCTGGCAGTGATTCCCTGTTACTTCACTGCACTCTGAAGGAGTTTGCTTTGTTATTTTACTGTGTGTTTTCAGTGTTATTCAGTGTGGTACGTCCCACCCAGGTATCTCACTGTCCACTGCAGACAGACAATCCACTTCAAACACAAAATATTTAAAAAATAAGGATCTAAAGATATAGTCCATCACTCATCCAAAAGGAGTTTTTGTTAATTTTTCAGCGTATTAAGAAAAAGGTCTATATTTTGATTTAATGAATTTACTGAATCACTAGCACAGCCAGTTTCTGCAAAATAGCAAAAGGCTTGAGTTTAGGGTAGTATGTCTGTGAGCTAGAGTTTATTTTTTTAATGATTTAATTATTGGTTGATACACAGCTAGAAATAGAAGGCAGACCATGTGCCATAGTTTGTGAAACATTTAATTCACAAGTAGCTTCAGGAGACTCTTGAATTCCTGTGATAATTTTTAAATCTGCAGGAGTCATTGCTTGTGTAGGTAACTACAGACCCCTAAGTAACAAAATTGAAGAAAGTGTCTCTCAAATGAGTCTTTTTCAGACAGTTTCCAGCTGTGCTGGAAATGGAGTACAAACTCAACAGGAGGCCTAACAAGCACTCTGGTTCTTGCCTCCCTGTCTCCTCCCTGTGACTCAGGGGAGGATGCAAAGACCCCCCCAAACAGAGTGAATTGAGTGACCTCCATTGTTTTCAGTACATTTATCAGCTGAAGTCTTGGAGGGACAGACCAGCAATTATGGGAGGATGAGGGAGTCAGATAAATTTTGAAAACCAGAGTGACCTTTTAAACCACTTCCATTCTCATCTTTTAGTGGAAATGCCAATCCTAGCATTTGTGGAAATGACCTGAGTGTGCAGCTGTGAACAGTCCAGCTGTGCAGGGCAGCTGCTCACAGGGACACAGCTTCACAGCTTTCAGCAGCACAAGCTGCACTCTCAGCCAGTGGCACCATAGGATTGCAGGAGTGTGTCCAACTGGAGCATCCATGGATAGCCAGATAAATCCCTTAGCAAGGGACAAGTCTTTCCATTTCTGCTTTTCCAGGAGAATGGAGAGGGAACCCTTTGCTTTCAGTTGTCTTAGCGTGGGGATCCCCCAGACCAAACCAGACAGGGCTCAGGGTCTATTTTCTTCTAGAAATAGAAGAAAGCACCACAGGTTTTTGAGAGTTACTGATTCATGTCTTGTTTTTCCAGAAACCTGGCAAGTGGTGTGCTATGCATGTTCACATCGCCTGGCAGATCTACCATCACCAACAGAAAGTCAAGGTCAGTGCCTGGGAAGCCTGGACTGGGGGTGCAGTCTGTGCAGGGCACAGAGCAGAGCTCAGACAGGAAGGGTTGGCTCTCACCTGGGCACTTCTGTGCCATGGGCAGTGCCTTGGTAAAGTAATGCACACAGCACTGAGCAGAAACCTTGTGTCTCAGGGTTGGTATAAGAATGAAAAGCTAAAGGCAGAGTCCCAGCAGAGTGTTGGGGATGTGCTGGAGCCAGGACAGCAGATCCTGTGTAAGAGCTACAGCTTTGTAGCTAGGAGGGGTGAAATGGAGGTGGGCTACAAGGTGGCTTTTATTTATGTATTTATGTTGGAGGACACAAATATATCAAGTGGGAATTTTTCTGGAGACACTAGGCATGTGTATTCACTTCCTCTTATTATTATTCAGGGACAGGAGAGGGCACAGGAAGATTTCTCCTGTCCCTAGGATGCTTTACCCAGTGTGGCTGCACAGGCTCCCCTCAGCCTTCCTTCACAGCCCCACATGGCTGGAGGGTGGCACCTGGATGTGTGCAGGCTGCCCAGGCAGGCACAGCCTCTCAGGGATGTTGTGTTATCAGATACTGCCTCGCTGCACTGAGGGTTAGGGGATGGAAGTCCTGTCTTAATTATTTTTCAAGCTCTGAGACGTCAAGGGTGAAGGCCATGAGCAGTTTTCCATTCTTACTGTAACTGAATTTCCCTTGCACGTGGACTCTTCTTCCCTTTTATGGTATTTTCACTGTACCCATCACTTAAAGATCTTGTGTTGCTCCTAAAGTTTTTCCGTAAGTCAGGAGTGGTTGCTGTTCTTCACTGCTCATACTTCAGGAATCAATAGCTTGTGTTAGAAACTAAAATTACCAGGGAATCCTTAGCATTTTGCAGTTTGTGTATGCACTTGAATTGTGTAGGGTAGTGCTGTAAGAATATGAAGATGTTGAACAGCTATGAAAACCTGCAGCTAATAGAGTTTAAAAATAACCCTTTTAAACAAGGCTGACAGGTTAATTTGCTGCAGTAGACATATCTCTCTTCTCTGCTTCCTTATGTTTCCCCTGCTAGTGATCTTCATTCATCTTCCCATTATCAAAAAAGACAAGATTATAGACCTAGAGAGTTATATGTCCTTTCTTTTATTTTATTGAAAAGGTATTTTCTTGAAATGAAATTATTATTCCCATGCTATCTATGTCCTTTGAATCTTCCTTGATTTGATATTCAGAGAGAGGTCAAACCAGTATATTTATAACTCACAGTAAATGCCATTTTCATGCAGCCATTTCTTTTAGCTCATACTTTTCTACCTTGCATGTTAAAAAAAAAGGCAAGAATAAAGCCCAGAAGCACGTGAAAGGATGTTACTCGAGATTTTGAGGCTGTGCATGATGATATTTTCAAGAATAATTGAGAAGTGTGTCTGGTCAGTAAGGAGAGTTGGGGTGTCCCCGGGTACACAGGAACTGTGTCCCCCTCCTCATGTGACCACAAAGGGTGAATCTCTGCCCAAAGGCTCACACAGGACAATCTCTCCTTCTCCTTACACTCACTCCCATGGTTGTGAAGGTGTCTTTTCTTCTGCACAAGCTGAAGGTGCTGCCTGACCACAGAGCAGGGAATCAAATGGGTTGGTTTCCAGTTTGCATGTGGTGCCACAGGACTGCTGCCAGTAATGATCCGGCCTAGTAATTGCTTGCAGAGGGCAACAGCAGGCACTGAAGGAGCAGGCACAATGGGAAACTTTAAAACACAACCTTCCTGACCTCAGGAAAAATTGCATGCAGCTGTGGATGCTGTTTGGCTGCCTGTGCCTCTGCAGCAAGACCTGGGTAACCTCTGCACACCCCGGGGATTCAACAGGGCTGCACAGCAGCTCAGGGCACAGAGCACATTTACACTCTCCTTACACTGCCCACTGCTCAGGAGAGGATTTATGCTCCATAATTGGGCCTCTCTCCTTTAGGAAGGGCCTTACAGCCTGATCTAAGAGCAGTGCAGACATTTACATTGATTTTCGTGGGCACCACGCTCAGGTGTTGCACATTTTCTGGAAAATACATTAGGAAGGATTGGCATTGAGGGGCTGCTCTCCTGAACAGCAGCTGGGGACAAAAGAAATCTGACCATTTCCCTGGTACTATTTTAAGGTAAACCAACACATTCAGAAATCTTTTAACACATCCATGGTATTCCTGTTCCTCTCCACAAAGGGGATTTGTTTATTATTTAGAGCAGGACCATTCATATGGCTGCAATTAAAGCTTCAGCCAACTTTTGCTGTTCTGAGTAATGCCTGTCAGGGGTTTTTAACTTGGTTGTTAGAAAAGAATAAAAAGAGTTCACAGCATAAAAATCTGGCACACAGGCTTCAACTGAGACGTTTGTATTATATGAACACCTTTTAACTATTAAAGCACTTCAGTGTTACTTTTTTAAAAGACTTGACCTTGACTTGGCTACCTTTGCAATTTCAGTATTCTTGCAGGCCATTATCTCCAGACATAGATAATGCCTTTGTTTCCCTTTTTTTTATTTCTCGTTTTCCTTCTTTTTCTTCTTTTTTTGTTCTCATGACTACACAGACGTGTTTCTAGCCCTTGAAAAACAGCTACGAGGCATGCACATTAATTTGATCATAACTTTTTAATATGCATATTTATGTCATTGTAATAGTCTGTACTCGGGGCTGGCACAGTATTAAATACTGATTTATAAAGCGTAGCCTGCTCCAGAACTACTGTTAAGATCTCCTGGTTCCATGTTACCCACTTATAAATCCTTTCAGCTGCCCTGCACAATTAATCAGCAATCTGCATTTAGGGAGTTCTGGCAGCACAGGTAATTGGGAATTTGGTTTTCTTCCTTCATTCTATAAAACTACTGAAGTAGGCACCACTGAAACAAGGATGAGGCACAAAGAAGAGCACATCCTTCATCCACTTATCACTCACAATGCAGCTGCCTCAGCAAATTCCCCTCACAAAAGGGAGGCTGCTGACTCTAACACATGTAAATAAAGACATGCAGCACTTTGAGTGTGGAGTGGGAGCTGTCAAAGTGGGACTCAACCAGTCCTGCTCTGCACTCTGGTTCCTTTTAGCCCCTTGCTGCAGGCTGAGGGGCACTGGAAGATGCTTTGCATCCAGCATTTCTTGGTGGCAGCTTTCCCTTGGAAATGAGTGGCTCTGGTGTCTGTGTCTGGTCTTTCAACAACCCTGCCCACCTGGGACCAGGGCCAAGCTGACACTCCCATTTATTATTGTGGGACAGACCTGTCCTTACAGCTCAGCAAGTGTCTGAGGCCTCTTCAGAGAGTTTTATGTTTGTTGTTGAAGGCAGCTCTGTGCTGAACGCTCTGGAAGGGGTGTGAGCATATGTGAAAACAGTGGTGAAATTAGCAGGAAATATGCAGGAGCCTGAGCTTTTCCCTCTTTGCCTTAGATCTCCCTTCCAGGAAAACAGCTGTGCACCTGTGCTCAGGGTCCCAAAAGCCAATATTCTTGTTAAAACATCAGTATGAATGAACGGCTCTACGCACATCATTCTGGAAGTGCCTTTTGCTGTTACCTTTTCAGACAGTCTCTTCCAAGTCCTGTTTTCTATTTCAGAAACAGATGCAGGCTGATCCACACAAGCTGGACTTTGGCCTGAAACCAGAATTTCTGAGCAGGCCACCAGGCCCCAGCCTTTTCGGAGCCATCCACCACCCCCATGACCTGGCTCGGCCCTCAACCCTCTTCTCCACAGCCAGTGAGTACTGAAAGTGAAATCCCCTTCTTGCTCCTTGCTCGTTAAAATGCTGATCCTTGCCATGAATTTCCCATATGCTTTGGCTTATGAACTCTCTGCAAGACATGCCAGGGGCTATTAGTCTATTTGATAAATATTTAAAAATGATTCTGTGTGCTTTTATGAAAAGCCCAACCTGCTGGAACACCACACAGGTAGTAAATGAAGGAACATTTCCTCACAGAATGATATCTGATGTATTGTGGAGATGAGATGTTGGAAATAAGGTGTATTTCACACGCATTTCCTTTTTGTTTCTGACCTGAAGCATTCATTGCCCTGCATCCCTTATCCTCTCACTGGGTATTTCTGTTTGGAAAAGCAGCTGCTCTTTGCATAGGATCCTGTGAGCAGTGTCAGGACAGCAATGTCAGCTCACGTGAGCTGTTAAAGAAGGGACAGCCCAGAGCACAGCGAGTCCCTCTCTGAGCCTTTGCTGGGAATTGACCCCTTTTGCTTTGTTTTGGCAGGTGGGGGGCATCCAGCCGGGACCCCTTTTGGCCCACCACCCCACCACAGCAACTTCCTCAACCCAGCTGCTCACTTAGGTACGTCCTCTCTCAGCTCATGGGGAATACAGCTCAGACATTGACCACTGAGAAATTACAGACTGCCTGTGTGGAGACACTCTGAGTATTCTGCTTTTTAACCTTTACAAATGGCACATTTTAGCTGTTTAATTTTAGTCTTTACCCAGGCAGAAGTTCCAAATACACAAAAAAGTGTCACTGAGTGTGTTTTGAAATACTTCTGGACATTAGAGGAGCAGAATGACAGGGCTGGCTGGGTTTCATTTGAGTTATGCTTAGACCCCAGTCAAAAAAATGCCTTAAGGGCAAGGCTTCAGATCACAGAAATGTTTCTTTTCCTAACTCCCACTTAGATATCTGTTTTGCCATTAAAGTGAATAGGAAACATAGCTTTAAAATCTTGTGATCTGGCTTCATGTGTCAGTTAGTGAAAATTAGTGAATACACATTTAAAACCAGAACTGCCCAAGTCACCAGATGTTATTTCCTTTCTAGCTTACTGCTTTTATAATAAGGTGATCTGCTCCTTATGGGATCATCCAAGACCAAGACTTTAAATTGGCATTTTATTTTGCAAGGGGAAGGATTTGGGAGGGTCATCAAACTGGTACAGCAAACAGACAATGAAGGTTTATCATTCTGCACTTTGCTGCCTATGCAAGATGCTGGCTTTGGGCTTCTTTTTCTCTCTGCTGGTATTTATCAGAAGTGACTTCATCAAAATTGTTAGACTGCTCAAAATAAAGTGAGAATTTGCTTTATATGATTTTCCTGTTGCCTGTATGCATTAACTAAAAAAATTGTTCCAGCATTTTTTGGTCCATACTAGTTTTTTGTGTAGTATAAGCAATAAACACCAAGGGAATCACAGAATGCTCAAGCCAGCATGACATATCAGTGGAACAGGACATTTTATTTATACCCTGGCTCTAGTTTAGGAGACATGGCCTGAAGGTGTTTGGAGCACAGTTGCCAGAGTTAATGATAGTCTGGCTAGCAAGGGACATTTCCTGAGGAAGGAAATAAAAGGAAGTAAAACTGGAGATGTTTGCAGGTTTCAAATGAAGTATCATGCCCATTTTAACATCTTGATTTTCTTTAAGAGGGAGTTTTTTAGTTGGTGATGCCGTGGGTATGGCCAGGAACAAAGCCAGTGTTCTGTGTCCCAGCCCCCCTGCTGTGTGTGGGGGGATGCTGTTCCAGCCCTGCTGGGCACAGCTGGGGTGCAGGAGGATGCCACAGTGGTGCTGGCTGGGAGCTGGCAGCCTCAGGGGTTTCAGCTGTTTGTGTTGGTTTGCAGAGCCCTTCAACCGGCCGGCGTCGTTCAGCGGCCTCACCGCCGTGGGCAGCAACGCCTTCGGGGGGCTCGGGAACCCCACAGTCAGTGAGTACCTGGGCCATGCCCTCCCTGCTCTGGGCTCCACAGGGGCACTCAGGGGGCTCTTGGCTCTCTTTTCTACTGCTTGGTTACACCACCTACCGCTAAGAGGTGGGAATTTGGAAAGCGACCTTTTCTAGTCGTCAGTAAATAGTTTTCTGTTAATTGCTTAATAGTTTGGGCTCAACCTAGTGCTAAATTGTTACCATTATATTGTTCATTAAAAAAAAAAATAGAGCCTTTGAGTGTTTGTGAAATTTTCCATGGTTCTGTTGCATGCTCAGAAGTAAATAATGTGTGCAGCTAGGGAGCTGTGGATGGAGACTTTTTTTTTCTTTTCTCACCAGTAATTCAGGCCATGTGCCTGGAAAAGATCACTAACCTGCATTTACTAGTCCAGGATCATCAACATTTCTCTAAATTTAGCCAGTCACAGAAAATCATCCTTTTAAAAGTCACTCTCTTTCTTCATACTTCTAATCTGGCATGATTTTGGTCACATATTATTTTATTTTGGTTCAGGATCAAATGCAACAAGTTCCTTTGTTTATAGTCCCTATAATGGTCATTTCCTGATGTCTCCAAAACATTTGGAATAAGGATCATTGTCACTTCTATATTACTCCTTCATCCCTTGTCAATTTTATCCACAGCATTTCTCTTTCCAATTAAAAGAGCTGTCAGATGCCTGCCCGTTTTTAGGAATGAGACCCTCTAATGAATCTCTGTTAATTTCCTTTCCTTTTCCAGCTCCCAATAATATGTATTCATTTTAACTCTGAGTGCTGTAAAAGTTGTTTTGGTAAGTACCTTCACTAGAGCATACCTTTTTCTTAAACCTTTTTGTTTTCCACTTCACCATTTCAGCACCCAACTCAATGTTCGGCCACAAGGATGGCCCCAGTATGCAGAGCTTTAGCAACCCTCACGAGCCCTGGAACCGACTGCACCGAACTCCTCCTTCGTTCCCGACCCCTCCGCCCTGGCTGAAGCCAGGAGAGCTGGAGCGCAGTTCATCTGCTGCAGCTCATGACAGAGATAGAGATGTAGATAAACGAGACTCATCTGTTAGTAAAGATGACAAAGAAAGGTACGAAAGAACACTTCCAAGAATTGTCTAGTTCAAAGCTTGGGGCTCCGTTCCGCTTTTAACCCTCCCCAGCCTGGCACGTTGTGAACCCAGAGCTTCACCAGAGGCACGCCTGGGGCTGTCCCCAGGGTGGCACCATGGAAGAGGCAGGTTTCCAGCTCAGGTTCCCCTCTGCGAGGTTTCTCTTCCCACTTGCACTGCACATTTCACCTGAAGGAGCTTTGCTGGAGCACAGTTCAGGCAGTGTGAAGTGGGAACAGAATCAGACCCACCCACTGTTACCTTGTGGGTCACATTGTCGTAGGTCTCTTGAAGGGTTAACATGGAGATAGTGCCTGACAGGATGGAAAAAAGGATTCTGAAGTCTATGAGGTGCTTATCTGCACCTTCAAATACTTAAATAACATTCAAGTATTTGTCTGCAAATAATTAACAGACATTTGTCTGCAAAACAAGTAACACTTCCTCCCTCCTCAAAGATCAGCCTGACCAGAGGGACCAGTGCTAAAGGTGTGAGATGAGAAGACTAAAATGCTCCAGGAATGTCATGTTACAAAACCATAGCAAGCTTCAGAGCGTGCAGTTCATGGAAAGCACCTTCTTGCCCCTCAAAGAAGCCCCTACACTTGCATGGCTGTTAACACACCTTCCAACACAGTGTTCTGTTCAGTCTGTTCAGTGTTTTACATGGACTTGCATGCTCACATGTCCAGGCTGGGAAGGGTTAATGGAAAGTAAAACCTGGTCATATTTATTTTTTTGTCAGGACTGTTCCCATTATTCAGTTAACGCAGTAAAAATTCCTCTTAACATTGAAGTACCAAATTTATAAGAATTTGCCATTCAGCAAGTGTCATGCCTTCCTTGAAAACTGTAGAGAGGCTGATTTCAGCTTTTTCAGTTGTGGCTTGATGGCTTTCCTGTTAAGTTTGCACATTACTTTACTACATAATGGCTATTTGTTTCTAATATTTTAATCTAAAAGAATATTTAGGAGATGTGCTTTTCTGACTTCTCTGTCACTAACCCAAAGATACGCATTAGTAGCCTTTTCTAAAAGAAGTTATGCTAACACATTAGATATTCTAAAACTACACGTAAGAGCTTTTCTGTGTTGTTCTAAAAGAAAGGCGAACTATAGATATTTTCACCTACATTTTCCATTTGGAATATTTTCTGTTTGGTAGCATAGCTTCATTATTTTCATGTCTGATGTTAATGCTTCGAAAGAAATTGCTGTTACAAATTGGGTTTTCTGTCCTGCAAAAGGCTTAAGCATGTGAGTAACTTTACTGGCTTGAATGGCAAAGCATTTTAGTTACAATGATCTGGGTAGCCTGTAGAATTACGTGATTGTTTTGGTTGCTGTTTTGTTGTTTTCTCGTGAAGCATTCTGCTGAAGAAATTCCCCTACTGAAAACATTCCTTGCAAGCTGCTTTGGCATTGCCTGAACTCCATATCATAGCTCAGAACATATTTCTTTTCAATAATTTGAAAGCTCAGCAGTAAGCATCATCCATCCCTCATACTTGTGCACAATTCCAGCTGGCAGTGAGTGCAGTCCTGGTTTCACCCTGCAGTGCTGCTGTGTGCCCACCTCTGTGGGCTGGGACATTGCACTTTGCAGCATGTTCACACTGTGGCCTGTGTGAGGAGAGGCTGAGAATCCCTTCCCAGAGCTGTGCTCCCTGTGGAGAGAATGTCTGAGAAGTTGAGAGCCTCTCCTACCTCCTCCTTAACATTCAGTGGCACCCAGTGGGGTAAGCACAGAGCTTCCTAGCTGAGGTCCCAAGCTTTGTTATCCATTTGAAATTAATTTGCCCAAGCAGGAAGAGCTGGGAAACACACCCAGAGGTTCGATTTCATCTCAGAATCATTTGGTCATCAAAGGTCTAACTTTATCAACCCAGAAATGGCCCAGGTAGCCAAAAGCATTGACCTCAACTCCTGCCTGCAGTGGAAAGGTCCCTCTGAGCTTGGCACTCCCCGCCTAAGGTCGGTGTTGGATGGGGTGGAGATCCCTGGTGGCTCCTCTTGGATCAGCTGCATGGCCTATGCAGCACAGCCCTTCCCAGGTAGACTGAGAGAGGTGAATCCCTCGAGACAGCCCAGAGAGTACAGAACTGCAGCAGTGACCCTTTCCTGGCTAGGAGTGACACTGCAGAGCCCTGATTGCTCCTGGAACATTGCACGTCCCTTCCAGCTCAGGGTATTTTGGGATTCTGTGCTTGATCGCAGTTGCGGAGGGATTTTTTTTAAAGACTCTTTTATTCCAGCCCAACACTAGGGAAAAAAAAAAAAAGTAAAAGTAAGAAATGTGAAAAGCAGGATTTGTTCTTCTCAGCGGTATTTTGTTTAAAAGATGTCACTGAACAGTTCCAGTATAATCATAATGGCATTTAAGGGTCTGCAATCCTAGAGCATTAAACCAAACCAACCAAGAATCTGTTGATCTTTCAATCAATATGAATGAGGCATACACCTCAGCATAAGAAATTCAGTATTTTCCAGTAGCACACAGCCTCAGAACTTCTCTTACTTGGTAATAAGTTCATTGGATAATGTGATTTTAAGTTTCTTCTTTGTGGAGGCAGTGGCTTAGAGCTGTTCTCATATTATCAAACTACGGAGCTCTTGACAAATTTGAGGATTAAAAAGTTATTCCTTCTCTGTCCACTGAACTATGTGCAGTTCACTTAAATGAGCTGGATAATCAGGAGCCTCTTGAGATGTTACCAGCACTGTCATTGAATACGATGACATTGACAAAGGAATTTATCATTTTGGTTGCACATATATTTCTCCTTAATTACAGAAAACAGATGTTATTTTTCCTAAATTTTATATGTCATTTAAAGTACATCAATTATATGGAAAATTGATTAAATATCAACAAAAGGACTGAATGAGCTTTCCTAGGGAAATAAAACAATTAAGGGTACCCTCTGAACAAGTCCCATGAGCAAAATAAATAAAAGATTAAGTATTGCAGAGCCCACAAGCCAGTGTTTTCCCAGCAAAGTAAATGAATTGAACCTTCATGTTGAGAACACTGAAGGGCCTTGACTTGGTCTCCCTGTGTCCAGATCTGGAAGCTGTTAAATCAAATGCCTCAACTCTTGGTGGAAAGCAAGTGGAGGGAAATTAGAGCCACAATGCGATTTCCAGACTGTTCAGGTCCCACTGAATGAAGGCAGCACCTGATCCCAAGCAGTGAAGTGCTGGACAGTGCAGATGAGGTAGGGCTGGTATCAGATGCTCTGTCTTCCAAGTGTTTTCCAAGAGTCACATTCTGGACCTTGGAGGTCTCTCAGACATGGCCCATGAAAGGACAGTTTCAACAGTTCAGTCTAGACACAGCAAAAGATGCACCTGGTGACATTAGAATGAGAGTTTCCTTCTCCCAGGCATTTTTGCTGCATTTGCTGCAGTTTCACTGTCCAAAAGTACCTAGAAGTACAAATCTTTCACAGTTCAGCAAAAAAAGTAGGTAGCAGAACTTGTACAGGTGAAGGAGCAAGTGTTCACCTTGGAGTCACCCTCCGAGCTGCCCTTCAGCAGCCAGGACTGCTGATCATGCCCAGTGTCACCTGCTGGCGCGTCCCTGCCTTCAGGTGACACTGGCACCCAGAGAGACACCGTGTCAGCTGGAGTTGAGGGGAGGCCTCACTGCTTTACCCTTTCCACTGAATCCCAGAATAGTTGTGGTTGGAAGGGACCTCTGGAGATCATCCACTCCAACTCCCTGCTGAGGCAGGGCCACCCAGAGCAGGTGACACAGGAACGTGCCAGGTGGGTTTTGTCTTCAGAGAGACCTCCCTGGGCATCCTGTTCCAGTGCTCTGCCACCCTCAATGGAAAGAAGTTCTTTCTTATGTTGAGGCGGAACTTCTTGTGATTTAGTTTCTGGCCATAAATAGTTGTTGCCTTTAACAGCATATTGTCCCTCATGCCACATGGAACAGAATTTCCATGCTCAGCAAACAGCACGTGTCCAGCACTGAATATGTGGAGCTGTCTTTATGAAGAGACTCCAACTCAGAGGTCAATTGAAATTACTAAGAGGATAAAATCATTGGAACTGAGGGATTAGATTCACCTTGTGAATTTGATTAGTTTTAAATGGGAGAGCTTTCTCACTTAGTGTTGCCCATAACAACTCCTGGTCAACACTACTTCCTGAAAATAATTGGTATGGAACCTGTTTCCATATTTAGATTTTTGTTCACTGCCAGACAATAATTCCCTAATCTTTTGTGCACTGTAACTAGGTTTGAAAGATGGAATAAATTCACAGTATTTTCTGACTTTGTAGCATTGGCCCTGTCATTGGCTCAGCTTGTTTTAACCTAGAAATGGGAAGCATTGGTCATCTGAGAAGCAGCTGACTCCAGGCATGATGTTTTCAGAGCCAGTCTGAAGGATGGACAGACAGAGCAGACTTATCTCTGCTGAGGAGGTCGGCACAGAATCTGCGTGGTGGGCAGCTCTGTTAAACACTTGCACTGAGGGTCACTGCACACTCAGGGAAGTGCCTTCCTGTCAGAGGGCTGGCTTGGCACCATCAGTACTGGTGGTACTTGAAAGGATTTTGTCTCAGTTTGAAGTAAATGGAATTGTGAAAAGTAAATTGAAAAGCTAGACATTTGAAGAGAATAGAGGAGAGAAATTAGTAGTGTACATAGGTCTGGAAATGTTTTTAAAAGTAATTTGAAAAAATAGTAATCTGTTTTCCCAAATGTATTCTTAATAGAAGAAGTAGGTGGAATACTATTAACCATGTAATTTGTATCTAATGGCCTCAGATTTTTGATGAAATGAGTATGTTTTTACTTTTCTCTCTTTTCTTTCCAAACATTTAAAGTCACTGTCTTTGAAATACATGTCCTAGAGCTAGATTCCCGTGGGAGCCTTCTGTGGACTTCAGTGTTTGAGATCTCCATCAGATTCTTCACAGGGCAGCTTTGGAGATCTGCTGCTGCTGCGATGAGATTACAGAATAGTCCAAGTTTAGAGATGGGATGTTCTTCTGGAGTTTTGGATGTGCCAAAGGCACAGTGCATTCACTGGTGCATGTCACCAGCTCTCTGCAAAGCCATGAGTAGAAAGCCAGGCACTCTGATGCTTTGTTTTCTTTGCAGAGCTTCTCATACCTTCATTTCACACTTCTCTTTCTTGTAGGGAGAGCATTGAGAAAAGACACTCCAGCCATCCTTCGCCAGCACCTATCCACCCAGTAAACTCCCTCGGACACAACCGCAGCTCAGGTGAGCAGATCAGGAGCCATCTGAATCCCGAGGTTCGAGAAAAAGAGAAACCCAAAGAACGAGAGAGGGATCACTCCGAATCTCGGAAGGAAATTAATGTTGAAGAGCACAAGGTGAAGGACAACTATGTTTCGGAGAAAGAAGGCCTGAGCCATGAAAGCCGAGTGGTGGAAGAGTCTAAGCAAATGCCCAGGGTTCCTTCCCCCTATGCCAGGCCCCCCGTTGTGGAGAGCACCAGGCCTAACAGCACTTCCAACCGCGAGGCCGACAGGAAGAACGAGCCAGCCTATGATAACCCGAAGAAAAGCAACGAAGTCAAGGTGAAGGAAGAGCGAAAGGAAGACCATGATGTTCAGCCTGAGGGACCTCAGACTCATAGGTCATCTGATCAGCCACCACCTATATCCACATCCAATGTCCATCCAAGTCCTTTAGTGTCTATGCCCATGACTGTAGGTGTGACTGGTATACATCACATGAACAGCATCAGTGGCCTGGACAGGACTCGCATGATGACCCCTTTTATGGGAATTAGCCCAATTCCTGGTGGAGAACGTTTCCCCTATCCTTCTTTTCACTGGGATCCAATGAGAGATCCCTTGAGAGATCCCTACAGAGAGCTGGATATTCATCGGAGAGACCCCCTGGGCAGAGACTTTTTGCTAAGAAATGACCCCCTCCATCGCCTCTCTACGCCAAGGTTGTACGAAGCAGACAGGTCATTCAGGGATCGGGAACCTCACGACTACAACCACCACCACCACCACCACCATCCTCTGTCGGTGGACCCGCGCCGGGAGCACGAGAGGGGCACGCACCTGGACGAGCGGGAGCGGCTGCACATGCTCCGCGAGGACTACGAGCACGTGCGCCTGCACTCGGTGCACCCCGCCGCCCTGGACGGGCACCTGCCCCACCCCAGCCTCCTCACGCCAGGACTGCCCAGCATGCACTACCCCCGCGTCAGTCCCCCCACGGGACACCAGAACGGCCTCCTCAATAAAACTCCCCCCACAGCAGCTCTCAGTGCCCCTCCGCCTCTTATCTCTACGCTGGGCCCTCGGCCCGGCTCTCCCAGAAGGACTACTCCTCTGTCCACAGAGATGAGAGAGAGGCCTCCCTCTCACACCCTCAAGGACATCGAAGCTCGATAAGCAGAGACTCAATGAAAACCAGAGCAAGAGGGACAAGAACCTTGTAAATGAACATAATATAAAGACCTTCTTACTAGTCATTGATACAGACTGGGGATGTGACCCACTGTACAATATGTATAGACCTGAGTGCAAAGATTTTGAAATGATTTTTTTTGTATATTATATGTTGAAATTTTCCAGATCTTTTAGCCAAGTCCATATGTTCCTCGTGTCTCCTACTCTATTTTATTTCTAGTTTAAAAATTTCAAAATTTGAACTGAAGAACAAGACGTCAGTCTGAGTGATTTGACTAGAAACGAGCCACCACCAATGTCAACCGTACAAAGCTCTTTCAAACCAGAAGTGAAGTCAATTGTAGATATTTATGTAAAAAGATTGCTTCATGGATTAATGGTTCATATATGCAAAAAGGGTAAGATGAAAGCTTTACTTTGTACAAATGTAAATAGATAAAATTAAGTAACATAATACATTAATACTTCTTAAACTGTACTATTTGCAAACTTAATATTGATCAACACAGTCTGCTTATGCTGTGTTACTTATATTGTTATAGACAGCTAAACCCCTTCAACTATGCAATGAATTTTAAGGCTTTTCACAAAAGCCTTTATAACTCAAAGGAGCCTTTTCAACACACAACATAATTAAAGTCATATTTTCCCTGAACAAGCTCATTTATAATGGAAGCCTACTTCTCTTGTTTTGATGAAGAAACAGCCCTTGAGAGGTGTAGTTTTCTGTGTGAACACTTGCATCAGGCTGCTGAGGTCACTGTAGCTCGTGTGTCCCTTGGATGGTGTCAGGGTTAGTGCTCTGTGATCACTGATACATGGCAGATTGGGTTTCAGTCATATTAATCTGGGTTAAATGGTAATAATGGAATGCTGGAGATTTTCCAGAGCTTTTGTCACTTAACGTGTCAAATTTATTTTGGGAAGAACATCTGCTTATAGCCATTCATGTCTGGTTTTATTGCCAGTGTGTCATTTTTATCTGTACACACATTTTTTTGTGTTAAGTGATTTTTAGCTACATTGAAACAAACCCTACAAGAAAGTGAATACTTTTCTAAATGATGGATATGTTTTCACTGTGGATCAGTAGTTTAATTAATTAACTCCGTTGCAGATTTCATAATGGAATTTATTGTATTTCAGTTGGTAATAAAGTCTGTGAATAGTTAACAGGTCAGCCTTGTTGTTCCCTAATCACGGAAGACATGAAATAACCTGAAGAACATAGTCCTTTTTAAAAATATGCATCAATCTGCTGGAATCTGTCTTTTCATAACACACTTTTTTATAATGTGTTAAGTTTCTTGTCTAAATATTTGGAGAGAATATGACTTTATCAGAGAGAATTCAATATCTTGTCTACTGGACTGTAAAATGTATGTATGAAATAAAATTAGTTCCATTGGTCTTCTAGTGTATTAAAGTGCTATCTGAAGTTGTTACCCTGTTTTGGCAAAAAAAAGGAAAAAAAAAGAAAAAACTTAACTACAAACAGTTGTTTCTAATGATCAGAGATCTATTTTAGTAGTCAACTGAAGGTTTAGTTGTGAGCTTCAGATTTTGTGAACTCCAGATGTTGTGCAGTGTTTCTTTTTTTTTTTTTTCTTTTTTACAAACAAAAGGAAAAATACAAAAAAGACCCAACCCTGAGGAATATGTACACTGGAACCGTAGTGGTAGCTTTCAGTATTGTAAAGAGATTGTTATATACAAACCTTTTTGCTGTTTATCCTGTATGTAATAAAGTCCTTTCTAGATCCTATGTGAACAGAAAAGTGAAGCGGCTCTCAATCTTCAGCATGTTTCCTCCTCAGCGAAGACTTGTGTAATGTAAATTGTGCCATGTTATTAAAAAATGTGAACTAAACTGCTAGGTGCTTCTTTGTGTGCAGTACCCCATCGTTGCTATGGGAAGGAAGTCCTTTTTCCCAACAGTGGGAAAACCAGAAGGAGTAGCTGTTAAAAATGTAAAAGGAAATGGCGAGCTTTCAGAAGCCATCTTACTGAAATCGTTAGAGCCATCAGGGAAAAAGAAACAAAAAGGAGAGCAGATCCTTGGCTTGTCCAGATTCTTTAAAATATACTTGGATTCGATTTTAATTAGACCATGATCTTGGTCTGCTGGATGCACATCATTAAAAAGCTGAGTTACTGAAGGAAGGCAGGATTGGATGGCCACAGAAGGATGTAACTACTGGAGCGAGTGAGAGAGGCCCCACGAGACAGGATCTGATTGAGAGCATCATCTTCCAGGCTCATCTCATCCTTGTTAGAGGAGCCTGACAGCTCTGGCAGCATCTTCAGGGGGGAAGAAACGTGGTCTTGATTGTCCAGACTATGATCCTTGTCCTCTCAGGTGCTGAGAAAGCTCTTGTTGATGGTCCTTAATTCCCAATTAAGCCAATGAGCCCTCACTCCCAGAGTCCCAGAAAGCATTGAGGCATTTCAGTCCCTTTGAATTCAATCCAATTTAAGTGCTCCATGCCTTTGAAGATCCACACGTCAAGTCTTCTTATACTGGTGATGCTCAGAGGAATATGCCTGAAAGGTGTAGTAAGAGATGAAACAAGACTTTTAATGCTTTTAAACTTCTTCAGGTGCACTCACTGCTTTTCAGAAGTTTGATACAGGGATGCTAGCTTGCAGGTATAGACAATTTGATCTTTTTTGAAAGGTTTTCCATTCAGGACATTTCTCTTAAATCTTCTATTTTTGAATTCACTTGTGTTTAAGAAATGAATTTCATTTAAAGACCATGCCAGATACCATCTGTGGGAATGAAATGAGTCATAAGGGTATTAATTCTGTAGGTTGTGTGAGATTTTGATCATAGAAAACCCTTAGTGTGCTTATAGCAACCAGGACTTCGATTTAGGTTTTAAAGTCCCACCTTCCCAAATTCCAACTGATTTTCCACTTAGCAGCTTCCTATCACTAGCTGAGATGGCAAATACAGTGTATAGGAAAGGAATCTTTGAAAACAGTCCTAACATTTGTTTCCCAATACGTTGTTCATTTTATGCCATGCTTGGTCCCTCCTTTTTTAACTTCCTATGTTTTGATCTTCGGTTTTCCTTACTAACACTTAGCTCCAGCCTGGTTTTCTGCTTTTCATACCTTACTGCTGCCTTCTTTGCTAGTCCTGTCCTCTTTCATGGCCTAGGACAGCTAAATCTTATCAGGGGCAGCAATAAACACTGCAGTTTTTTTACAAAAGTCATAGATATTGTACATTGTTGTTCATTTTTACCTCTGCCTGTAGGGGTGCATGAAAACTGTAGTCCCTGCTGGACTGGAAGATAGGCAGGTGGAGGTTGGGGAAGATTTTACTGCAAGTATTTTCATTTGCTGTGGCTGTGCCTCGTTGAGGAAGTGTTTAGCACAGTTCTTGCTGATTTGAACTCTAATTACAACTTCACAACTGCAGGTGACTCTGCTGAAAGGCACTGGGGCACGGACCAAGGTCACAGAGCAGTGTTGCATTTACAGAGGAGCTCCTTGGCTCCCTGCTTGGTTTCTGGTAAGGAAGAAGAGTGAGCAGTGGTTCAGAGACCAAAGACTCCAGTTACGCAGGGTTTTGTTATTGCCACAGTGGCTTGGTTAAGTCCCACCTGGATAAACCAACTTCCTTCTTTGGACTCCACCTGCCAGCTTTGGAGTGACAGTGCTTGTCTTCAGAAGGTGATTTGGAGCATGATCCCAGCTTAAATGGTCAGAATTGCCTTTGGAGTGTGACTGTGCCTGAACTCTGGATGGAGGCTGGCCTCTAACTCAGCTGGTTGAGAAGTGCATGCAAACAAGTGGTGGGACTGCCTCCTGCCCTGCTGATGTCCTGGTCCCATCTGATCCTTCCTGCACATGTAAAAACCCCATCCTGGCCATTCCTTACATGAAGCTCTTCGGGACACAGTCTGTCTCTGACTGCACCATGATTGGTGCCTTGGCTGGGGCAACTGAGCATTGTCCAGTGCAGCTATAATGCAAAAATTTCTTTAGTCATACCAAAACTGAAAGCTTCAGTGAATTGGCCATGGAAACCTGTGTAAAAACTCTCACATTTTTGCTAGCCAAGGAGAACCGGAGCTGTAGGTGAGGACTGACTGTTCTCCCTGTGCCCTGTTTCCAGCTGGAGGGGCTTTGACTGTTTGTGCCTGTGGGCAAGGTGGAAGTTCCCAGCTGACATCTGCGGGGGTCACACCCCTTTCTTTTTCCACTAGTATCTTGCAACTGAAATCGTGTTAGCACAAAGATATTTCCTCGTCATAAAATATATCCCCCTCCTCATTTGTGCACTGTGAGGCTGCATACAGCAACAGATATTTATAGACATCAAAATGCACATGTGCTGTCAGGTACAATACCAGAGCTCAATCCAGCAAGGAGCAGAGTATAAAATCCTGGTGCCACCCTACAATCTCACACGTCTATTTTGCTGCCGTCTGATGTTTCCTCTGCTGGTTTTGGTAGTACAGGCTTCAGTACAGCATTATCCCCATTTTCTAAGCAGGAAAAGTGCTGCTGGGAACCCCAAACACGGAGTCAGCAGTGTAATACCAGGCACCTACTGCCTGAGTGATCTCAGGAGTCGCCCAGGGCAATTGGGTTACTGCCCGAGTCACTGGAGAACAGAAAAAAGCCTGAATCAGGCAAATTGCAGAGTCAAGGGTGGGAGGAGATGAGGAATTTCTGGGTCGCTGTTCTGGTTTTAGAAAGTACTTTTAACCCTGCATATTAACAAATTGTGGCATCTCAGACTGCTAAACTTACCTGTGAAGGAATGGGTTTTACCTATTTATTGATAGGTATCTCAAGTATTGACCCAAGTTGATAAGGGTAGTGGTCATTCTGGTTACAAAGGGCAGATTTGCTGCATTTTACCACCTAATGTAGCTTGTTTGATCATCATACTCTTCAGTACTGAAACTCAGTCTGTGTGCAGCATTTTTCTTGGTTGAATTTATGTTTCGCTACTGAAAAGCTTGAATTTAGCCCTAGAAACTGAGCCATCCACGCCCAGTACAATCATCTTTGTTTCAAGACAAGATAATTAAAGAAGAATTTAATCAGTCCATTGCATAAAGATGTTACCGATCAAATACACAGTATTTTTATTAAATGTATCTTTTGCTTTGCATCTTCAAGGCCCTTTAATAGCTTCCACTGAATCAGTGTCATTGTGGGGGTTTTTTTTATGCAGCAGAAATTCCATTAGCATCAAAAGCTTGGAATTTTTAAATTTTTTTCTTTTACAGACAACTAAAAATGCAAGTATAAACTTTTAAGTATTTTCAGTAGTCCCTGTTTTGGGGCCTCAGTGTATTTGGGGTTACCATGATGTGTTTGATTAATTTGATTAAAAAAAAAGGGGAGGTATCAAACAATGTCCAGTTATTGACAGCCAAAAGGAAAGTTTTGTCTCCATTAATCCTAGAACAGTGAAGCAGAACTGGATTTGTTTAAGCCTGTTAGAAAAAGATGTTGTTCTGCAACAGTACCGCAAGAGGGTGGTTAAAGAGAGCCTGAAACACGTGTAGGCTGTGCTGGAAGAGGGGACGGCTCTGCTGTTCTGGGCAAGGTGAATGTAGCTGTAAATTATTTTTATGAGATTCTGCTCTTTGAGGAGCTCTCCTGTTCCCCTGCATAAGTGACAGAAATCGCAGCGGTGCAGTGGCAGACACTACGCAGGCTAACTAAGGAGTGACCTTACTTTGTCACGTTTAATACAAGGGACTAGAAGTGGTCCATACCCAGAGCATTCCGCTCAATAGAGGCAATTGTATTTCGGAGAGTTAGGTTTAAATTGCATGGTGCTACAGACCAGCAACAAAGCACATTGTGCTTGTGTTAAGGGAATAAAAGATGCTTCCCTATAGCAAATAGTAGATACAGAATGAGTTAGTGTATGTCAGCTCAAGGAGTTGGACTCAATGATCCTTGTGGGTCCCTTCCAACTCAGGAGATTTTATGATTCTATTCTATGACCTCCTCAAAGTCTCAGCACATCTGTGTTTTTCCCATTACCTGGCTTTTGAAAGCAGTAGCCAAGGACTAAGCAAGAGAATTGCTTCATTTGGAGATGGGGAAAGAAATTAATGCCAGGTTTTTTAAGAACATAGATTAAAATGGTTTATTGAAAATCACCAGAGCTGTCTGCATCATACTAGCAGAAAGCTTGGCTCTGGTTTTTCCTTTTCTACCCTCACTGCCCTTGCCATGTGAATGGAGAGCCAACGCTTCCTTGGTGCTGCTCTGCTGACTCTCCCGAGGGAGGAGGGACGCATAGCCTGAGGAGCAGCAGAGCATGGCCCACATCACTCCAGCTGCTGTCTGGCCAGAGGAGGGGGGCTGGTGGAGCCTTCCTCTCCCTCCTCACAACACCCATCCCCACACTGCCCACAGCAAGTGCTGGACAGTGCTGTGTCCACAGGGCCCCAGCTGGGTGTCTGAGAGGAGCAAGTCCCCAGCTGGTCCCAGGGCACTGCGGTGTGAACTCAGGGCTGCTCGAAGGAGAACAGAGCTCTGCCTCCTCACAGCCCGAACCTGGGGACCAGTGCTGCTCACCTGGGAGGCACAGCAGCAGGTGAGAACAGCATTTTCCATGACCTGAGCTGCAGCGAGGTGGGGAACCGTGCTGAGGAGATGGGGGCTCGCACCCACACACCCCAGACAGGGCAAGGGCACCTCAGCACCCCGGTACTGGGGGGACTCCTGGTAGCAGCACCTGCCCCCAAGGCAGAGCCTCACAGAAAGAGCGATTGGGCATTGGAACGGCCTGACCAGAGAGGTGGTGGGGTCACCATCCCTGGAAGTGTTTAAGAAAAGACTGGATGTGGCACTTAGTGCCATGATCCGGGTGACAAGGTGGTGTCAGGTTATAGGTTGGAGTCAATGATCTCAAAGGTATTTTCCAAGCTAGTCAGTTCTGTGATTCTGTGATTCTGTGACTGGCAGCCCTGGCGAACACGTCTCATCCACCTTGCAGCGTTATCGCTGGGGCTCGCTGTCAGCGGAGTCGTGCTATGATAGTCATTATGGTTTTAAATGACTCATTTTCCACTTAACTGTATTATTGTGGCTTACAGAGCATCTGGAGCTTTGCAGCAGTAAATACATCACTGACTACTACAGCAATGTGCTAATCTGTGGCTTTGAAGAATCTCTTTAACAAAATACAGCTGGGGCAGGCAGGTGTTGGTGCTTTGTGAGCCAGCCCTGCTCTCTGGGGCACCTGTCCCACACCAGACTAAACCACGGCTGATGCTGATGTGCTTGCAGGAGCTGGTGGAGCATCTTTAGTGTAATTTGATACCGCCCAAATCTGGCATTTTTGTAGAAGAAAATGAGAGATTTTTGTCAGATGCACACAAGAGACCATGCGTTGGTGCTGAGGCAGCCAGGCCTGTGAGGTATTGGTGTATCAGGGAACAACATGGGTCTGCCCTGAGCAATCCATCCTGAATGATCGGAGTAGTACCCTGCTAATATAAGTAAGGACTCTTTATATCATATTATATTATTTTATGGTTTTTCTCCTCGGCTCCCGCAGGCACGGCTCGGCACGGAGCTGCAGAGGGCAGTGTGGGAGAGGGAAAGGCCGCCCAAGATGGCGCCGCGGCCGCGCATTGCGGCACTAGAGGGAGATGGCGGGCTGGAAAAGCGACTTTTTGGGGCCGTTTGGGCGGTTTTAACCCTCGGATGGATCCTGCCTGCCAGGAGCTCTCCTGCCGGGCTGCAGAGAGGCGGCAGCCGGCGCCCCTTGGGCAACCGTACCTCGAGCTCTCCACAGGTCTCAGCATGTCCCGCTTCCTGAGTCGGAGCTGCGGGGTGCCCTGGGAGTGAGGCTGGGATTCATTTTGATAAAGGCATCTTGAGAAACGTCTTGAAAAATGCAGCAAGTTGAGGCACAGGCTGGAAAAAAACACACCGTCCGTAAGTTCATGTGTCGCCTGAGGTGATGGAAAAATGAAGTGGGAAAAGGAGCAGGTGCGACAGGCTGGGTTTACATGTGTTCGTTTACTTGCCATAAAATGAGTGATCAAACGCGGTTCTTTTTGTGCCAGCACCTCTGAACCGTGGCCCCGGGCTTTGGTCCCCGGTGCCCTCAGCCCTCGGCAGGACAAACTGGAGACAGCAGGGAAAGGTCACTAGCGCGGGCTGCAGCTCCACGTAAATCTGGTTAAAAGTAAGAATTAAAGAAAGGAGAAAAGCTTGTTTTAGGAGGGGAAGGAAACCCCCTACAAATCCTCTCTCTCTTTTGAAATTTTTGTCACCCACAGTCACCTTGTTGCCTCTTCCCCAATAACCTGTGTAATTTCACACTTTTGAATTTAAAAGAAAGCAAGATGCTGGAGTATAAGGGAAAGCCTTTGGTGGTTTATTTCTTCACGTAAGTTGTGTTTTGTTAGACAGGTTTGAGTTGGAAAAGTTTTTTTTCCTGAACGCCATCCTGACACATTTGGACAATACTCCCGGGCATGGAGTGACTCTTGGGGATGGAGCTGTGCAGGGCAAGAGTTGGATTCTGATCCTTGTGGGTCCCTTCCAACTCAGCAGATTCTGAGTTCATATTAAGGCCTGATGGTTTGTAACCAAAATAATTATATTTGAAGCCTGGGGGTAACTGGTTTTTGACTCTTTACTGCAGGAGCTGGACTGGATGATCCTGATGGGCCCCTTCCAACTCAGTGCATCCTGCAATTCTGAGACATGGACTCTGCAGTGAGGCAGCCTGTGGGGCTGGGTGGACAGCAGGACAGCAGGGACAGGCAGTGGTCACTCGTTTCTGACCCAGGGTGAGCTGCATCTTCCACCTGGGGTGAAAGCACCAGGACCTCCAGCATTTTTGAACAAGAAATTGTCCATGCCTCATGGTTGTGTACATTTACTGTGATGGTGGGACTCGTGAGCTCTGGTATCACAGAGATACAGCCAGACTGTGTGGAATTAGACATAAAATTTGTTCTCACACCAGTTGTGAGCAGGTAAATTGTCTATTGTTCTGTAGTGTGTTTATTCAGATGATTGCATGTTTTAAAATTTGATTTCAAAGCAAAGGACCAGAGACTTCAGGTTTGATACCCATTTCTGTCTTAAGAGGAATATTGAGAATCCGTGACTGGTTTTTTCCTTTTGATAAGACTCGTCCCCCTTTGCCTTTTGTAAAGAACTTTTCCATCTATTATTAGCAATTCGATATGAGAGATTTCATCATGGTCTTTTTGTTTGTTTCTTTTTTTCCCCTAGTTACAATTTCTAATGGTCATTAGCAATGTAGCATGTCTATTCTGGAAATTATTTAGTTTTATTTTGAATTTGGAGGGATTACAATCCAAGTGGGCATCGGATTTTAAGAATTATCCTGTAATGAATGCAAGAGCTCTATATAACTGCTAAACTCTGTCAACTTGTTCCCTGCCTCTGCAGCTTTGGCTTAGCAAACTTTGCTCTGAATAGTCCCATGACTACTTGATGAAATGGAGAACAGTCTATTTCTAGTAAATCTCACATAGAGTAGGTGGATCTCTGTCTAATGGATCATTTACATGAGTTTCTACAAAATTCTGACATCTGGACTGCTGTGGGATCAAAATGGGCTTTGTTTCTGTGCATGTCCCTTTGACAGCCTTCTCCCCAAATGTACAGGACTGAATTTCCCTGTCACTGAAGGGCTAAACCAGGAATGCCCTTGACTTTTCCTTCCAATATACCTTGCACACAAATGCCTGCAGTGTTCTGGTGTGTGAGCTCAGCACTTTGCCAAACCTGGGAATCCAACTGAAAAATAAGCGGACAGCTCTGCAGCGTTGCACTTGGTGATTCATGCTTTTGATTTTCATTTTAAGTGTATCCCATCAGGGAAACTTCACACTTACCAAGATAGCAAAAGGCTCTCACAAATATGTATTGGTGGGGACAAAAGACAAAATGTGATGATTAAGTTTAAAATTGTAGGGTTTTCTTTTATCTAGAATACTAGATTTGAGTTTTGGCTCTATAGAGGAAGATTGGTTTGCTGTTATCTTGTCTTTTTGGCATGTGGCTGTCTTCAGGAAGTTCAGGTGGATTCTTTGGATGGCTTTTCTATTGGCAAATACAGAGCTGGCACCTGTTAGATATCTGATATGTAAAAAACCAGTGCCATAACTTTAGGCCGGGGAAGGATTTTGTGTGGGGATGTTTATGCTTTGGAGGAAGGGACACAGGATGGTCTAAGTGGGAGATGAACAGAAGATCTAAAAAGGAAGTGTATAGGCATTCAGTTGTAAAAGAAAAAGTTTTTAATGTGAATTTTTGAACATGCAAGTGTTGCAAAGACAGAGGCTGATGATATGTGTGAATCTTTTCTTTGTCTAGGTAGCTGAAAACCTGTTGGAGGTAATCGTAAACTTTCTCACTGCTGAACATCAGAGAAATTCCAGGAGTTCCTGAATTTGTCACAGGTATGGAAAAGTTTATTACATGTGTTTTGGGAAAAGTTAGGGCAAAATAATCTATTTTGATTGATTCAGTAAAGCTGAACAGGTTGTCTGCCAAGGGCACTATTTTGGGGTTGTGATGCTCTAATTTGCCTTTGGAGGTCAGTCAGCCTTTGGAGACTCTCAGATTTACATAGTCTTTCCAGTACCAAAATGAGCCTAATTATCCAGATTTCCTCGTGTGTATTATCCATTGTATCTCCATCCTGTAGACCTATGAAAACAGTAAACAGGAAAAGTTACTCTTCTGGGTGGAGAATGATAGTCTCCTGATAACTTTTAAAGACTAGACAGGAAATGTAATTTTGAAATGTTTACCCAAAGTGAAGTAATAGTTTCTAATGCCCCAGCATAGGCACAGTCTGAGGCTGTTTGGCAACGGGGCAAACAGCGAGCTGGGACCATAGCAGCTTCAGGAAGCAGAGTTCAAGCTCTCTGTGGATCCCTGTATTCCTGAGTGTATTCCAGAGCAAGCCACGCCTCTCCGGACTGCTAAATCAAGAACTGGGTCTTTACAGTAACCAGACTTTCAGGTTCCCAAAATGCTGAAATGTATCAGTCCAGAGGATCCCAAAGAAGCTTCTACTGAGAGTATTTTCCTTTGAATTGTGACCAAAGGCTCCCTTCTCATGTTTTCCCTGAAGGGTGCACAGACCTTGAATTTGAAAGTTCTCCCAGCTTCAGTAGACACAACTTTCCTAGGGCTGGTGCTGCAGAGTTAAACCAAAAGCCCTTCAGGTGATTTGTGTGTCTGCTCTGCCTGTGATGTTGTGAAATCCCTGCAGCCTAAGAGTCCATGGGGAACTGGCCTCTGTTATTGGGAGAGAGTATATTCCAGGAAGCATTTTCATTTTGATTCATTGCCTTTTTCCGATGTTTTCCTGGAAAATTTTCATCAGCTCTAATTCTGCCTTGTGTGCTTTGGTGGCAAACACCTCAGGGTCCAAGCTGGCACACGAAATGTGTGCGTGTGGCACTCAGCCCTGGTTTGGGCAAAGCCTAAAGGCCACCACAGAGCTCCAGCTCTCAGAGAGCCCTGTGTGCCTGGCTGAGGGCTGTCCTCCACCACAGGTAGCACATCATATCTGGCTCAGAGGGTTTGGTGCTGTGCTTAGGAGCTCCCAAAGCTGCTGAAATGGGAGGTGAAGGGGAATTGCTGCCTACCCCAGCAGGAGAGTGCTTCACCCCAGAGCAGCAGCTGCGTGTTGTGCCATGGTGACCTCAGCTGCCCCTGTGGAGCTCTTGGATTGTTCAGATTTGCTTTGTTTTGCGTCTGAGTCAGCTGTGCCAGGTTCTGTAATGCAGGAGAAGATGGCTCAATTATGGAACAGCCAAGACTGTGCAAAGACAAGGATACAGCTGTGTTGTAACAGGATGGGCTTTGGTGCCAGAGTTTTTTCGGTCGTTTAAGGGTTGTAGTTTTTTTCAGGCAGTAAAGAAGCACTTTAGGGTGGGATTTGATGGATGCTCAAACGAATAGCTTTCAGGTGAGCTTCTCCCACAGGTGGAAGGTGATGGTGGGGGCAGAATTGTGCAGGTATTAGCTCTTAGGCTTCTGTACACCAAGCCTGAACTGGCTTGGAGGGAGGGGGGCTGGAAAGTTTGCTCTGTTCCTTCTGTTCTTCCAGCTGTCCTAAACCAGACCAGGGTACAGTTGAATACATTTAGTGTTTCACTGCATCAAGAGAGTAGTTGAAGACTTGCTGGTACACACTGAGGACAGAGCTTTGTCCGTCTTGTGGAGAGTGTTTTTGTTCCCCAGATTCTGGTAAGTCATGGGTTTTGCTGATACCTCGTATGTGTTGAGCTGATTGTTTAATGGTCAAAGTGGCCTGTTTGTTTCATATCTCTACATCTCACAGACTAAAGTATTCTTTGATTGTTTGGTTTGTTTTGGGATTTTGTCATGTCTCTAAGAGCAGTTTATGAATGGGGAACCTAATCACAGAAACATGAAGTTCCAGACTGTATGGAGCTGGTAGAGGAGGAGGGGATGAGCCCTCACCTGTGGTTCCCCAAGTCCATCCTTGTCACCAGCCTGGCTGACACCACTGCAGTGCTAGTATTTGAAGTACCCAGGTGACTCAGGAGTTAGGAAGGAGAGGAGGGATGCAGAGTGACACGTCCAGCCCAGAGCCGGTCACTTCAAACCATTAATGACTTTAGGGTTTGAGGAATTCATTCTAACACTGCAGGTGCTTAGGCTGCTCTTTACAGGAGCAAAGACTTATCCCTTCTGGGTTGCACTATAGCATTTTGCATGCCCTAAATTCACTTAAAATTAACCTAATCACTCTGTATTTTTTAGTGTTTCTGTGCAAGTACCACATTGCTGTCTCAGCAGTAGTAGTGAGGAGTTGAAAGGAGTTAATCGTGCTTTGTAGCTTAATGCCTTATGGTTTATTGTTAAGAATAAAGACAAGCACTCCACTATTTTATCTCTAATGTGCAGTTAACTTAATTCCTAATCCTCTGAAGAGATGGTGTTCTTCCCAGCATTTTGGCTTCTGCCTTGCTTTTAAGCTGCACGTGAAACTTGAATTCTGAAATGCTCAGTGCAGAGAGAATTTTAATACATGCATGCATAAATCAGTCTTCATGAGCTTCCCCTTAACCATTCAGGGAGTGTTTTCCTTTTCCTCTGTGCTTACCTGGAATTATTGCTTAGCAGGCTGCTTTGCTGTTCCATGTGTGTGCAGTAGCCACTGAGTCGTGGTGCTGTGCAAACATGGCCATGGGCTGCTGGGATGTGAGCTCAGTTCTTCCCTTTCAGTGTTGGGAACTGTCTAAAATTCCTGTTCCTCCTCGGTTGCGAGTTCTTCTCTTAGTGTGGCTGCCACCTCCTCCCCATTATTTCCACAGCTCCCTGCTCCATCTGACTGCTGGAATAGTCACTGAGGACAAGGGGGCTGTGCTAGGAGTTGATAAGCTTTTGCAGGTAGCCACAAGGATGGTTTTATTCCTTGTCAGTGTATTACAATGCAAAGGTATTTAGCAGTTTAACAAGTAGAATTTTGCCATTGTCCTGTTCACTTGTGGAGAAACTTGTCCCAGTTTATTCTCTGGGATAAAAGCTCCAAAAATTCCAAGATGATATCTGTGCTCAGGTTCAGTTTTCAAATTTACATAGTCACCAAAGCCCATTGTTTTCATTGCTCCTCTCTTTTGGGTACATTTAATTTTAGCCTCTTGCAGTCTTCCTGTTCCACCAGCACATTGATCTTGCTCCACTCAGCTAATTGGATTAACTCATTTGCTATATTTATTGTACACTATTGATTTGATAATACCAATCTTCCATCTCAATGTAATCTCATATTTTCTCTGGCCTCATAGCAGCCCTGCTAAATGCCTCTCCTGCCCCACCTTTGCACTTGGACTTCATATAAAATCACAACAGTGATTAAAAGCCCTGAGGCTAATCAGGCTCTTTTCTGCAGGCCTGGTGTGCTTTGCTAAGCACTGAAGGCTGAGATAAAGGTGTTGGATGGTGTTCCCACATCTCTTAATAGCTGCTCCATGCTGACACAAGTGACCTCCCAAAACCTTGTGTTTCTGCAAGTGCTCAGTCACTTGGGTGCTTAGCTTTGGTGCCTTTGGGGGAGGCTAAACACCTCAAATATTTGCTTGCCTGTGCTCACTCCTCAAATGTTCAAACTTCTGGCAAGAGCTCAACATCCAAGTTCCCTGGTGACCTGTGAAAATCTCCAGGTGTCTAAAACATATAAATCTTCAGCTTTCATAAAGTCAAGAAATGCTTGCAGTGAGGCAAAGTTTGAATGACTGAAATTAGCAGCAGCTTTTCAGGAATTGTGGCAAGACAGAATCTGTGTAGATCCTGTTTGTAAAGAAAGAGGTTTGCTGTTTGACAGTCAGGTGAGCAAGTTCAAGTGTGCATCTTTACTTTGATTCCTGAAAAAGCATGTTTGTTATGTTGACTGCGTTCTCTAAAAGCCTGGAATTGTGCTCTGGGCTGGTCAGTGGATTTTCAAATGAGCCGGGACTTTCTCCAGCCTAACTTGGCTTTGCTTGTCTTTGGGTGGCCTCATCTTGTGGGAGACTCCAGCCACCTGCCCCAGGTGAGGCAGGGCCTGAGTGACCACCAAGGCTGATCCTTTGCAAGGAGCTGTTTGGGATCCTGGCAGTTCTCCTGTTTGCTACAATACTCCAGTTCTCCTGTTTGCTCCAGGACTCCAGTAACAACTTATTTTGGCACAGGGGAGATGGGAAGGCACAGTGTTCTGCCTGTCCTTTTTGCTATTAATTCACAGGGCTTGTTCCCACTCAGACTGGCTGTGCAGTCCAGAGCAGAGGTTGATGCTCACACATGGGGACTGCAGGTGTAGGCAGCTTCGTTTTCTGTCTCACTTTGCAATTGTCACAGGGTTTTAAAGAACATTCTCATTATTCTGTGGCAGTTGTGAGACACTTCATGGTTTGACAGCTTCTATGCCAAATCACTGCTCATCACACAGATGAATTTCTCTTTCACTTTCAGTGTCAATATTTCACTTTCCTGAGATCCAAAGCTGCAGCTTAAGTAAGGAGAGGACAACCATCAGAAAGTAACAGGCTGTAGACATGAGGGCTGTGTGGGTGCTGTCACAGGGATGCTGGTAGAAGATGTGATTGTGAGGGATTTTTTTATGCTATTTGACATTACATTGACTGAAAATTTGGTTATTCCCTTAAGAGCTTGGGTAGAAACAGCTAGACTGCTGAGAGGGGTGGGGAAAACACAGCAGAAAAACTGCTAGTTGTACCTGCTCAACCTTAGCCATTCCTTGAGAAAATAAGCCTTTTTCACTTCCTTCCCTTGTGACAGTTTATCTCTGACTGAGGTTTTTCTTCTATTTGTTTTTAATAAAGAAGTAACCTTACACCTCAGAGGAAGGATTAATACTTACTACTCTAACTTGCTAATTCCTCTCACTTCTTTGAAGGAGCAGTGCAGTAGCTGGCAGCAGGTTTTGGGAGGCCCAGCCCTGGGCTGTGGATGGCTCAGGGACTGCAAACAAATGTGTGCTCAGTCTGGGACTGTCTCCAAACATTAGTGCAAGGCTCTTGAAATGGGAATAGAAGTTATTTAGGGCAAGACTTAAAAGGAACAGCTGAGGTCCCTTGTCTTGGTCAGCCTGGATAGGAGAAAGCTGAGGGGGCTCTCCTGGCAGGCTGCACCTTCCTTGAGGGGGGTCAGTGGAGGGGAGGTGCTGGTCTCACTCTGGTGACCCCAGTGGGACATGAGGAAGTGGAGACTGGACATTGGGAAGGGCTCTCTGCTGCGGGGTGCTTGGTCCCTGGAACAGGTTCCCCAGGGCAGTGCCCATGGCACCAAGCCTGCCAGAGTTCAAGAAGCCATGGAGGACATGTCTAGGAGGTTTAGTTTTTGGCAGTGCTGCAAGGAGCAGGAAGCTGAGTCATCCTCGTGTGGGTCCCTTCCCACGTGGGGGATTCTGTGATTCAGGAACATCCCATTCTCTTGTTTTATGGAGCAAACACTTTGCCAGACAAGCAAGCACCTCAGCCCAGCTCAGCTGCCTGCACCCAGTGGAGGTACACTGGGGTGGAAGTGTCAGTCAGGTATTCCTGAGTTGGGTAGAAATAGGCTCATTATGGCCTGGGAACATTCACATCATGAGGCAAAAAGCCTGTGCTGAAAGGCTGTTTTGTAGTGGGTAATTTTGTTTTAAAAAACTTGTGAATTAGGGTTTGTTTCTGGTAGTAGCTTCTCTAGAATTAAGTCCTGCTTGTCATGGATGTGGTCTGGTGCAATTTAGCACTGTCCAACACAGCATGACAGGGGTCTATTACTTCATCTCAGAGCAGCTAACAAGCAGAGAGCGTTTGGCAGTGTTTGATCAGGGGATTGGTGTTAAAAGCTAGATTATTATAAAAATGGGGAAAGTTTTATAGACATAGAAGGGTCTGGTTGAGCAAAAATAACAGCTACCAGGTGGCTTGTGCTAACCAGGTAAATAGGGCTAAATTATGGTTTCGATGCAGAGCTTGTGGAGGATATCCAGCAATTTAATAAGCTCCAGGAGCATAAGAAATTCCTAAGGGCCCAGTCTTGCAATGCACTCTGCAAATGGACTTAATTGAGTTGTAATGAGGCCAGTTATGGGCAACTGTTCCACCTGCATGCAGCTCGTTGCAAGACTAGGTTCAAACTCTCATATGTGAGTTTGACTCACATATGTGAGTTTGAACCTAGTGCAACGTATGTTAGAGCAGTATTTAAAAAAATTCAGGTTAACAGAAAGCATCAGAACACCTTATTTTTGCTTTAATTCACATTGCCTTGAAATGCACCTCCCTGCAAAGGGGCAGCTGAGGGGAGCTGGCTGAACCCAACCTGCACCAGAAATGTTTGGGATGAATCTTCTGTGTTGGTCATGTTATGATCTGGCACAAAGTGATCCTACTGAGAAATTATGCATCAGTCGGTGACTAAAAATTACCTGAGAAGGAGCTGCCATAGGAAAAGGTTTGTGGTGGGATTCTGGTCTTCAAAAGCCATGGAGCCAATAGACTGTTGAATGCATGGCACACTTGCATGTTCCTGCTGTAAACAGCTGGTTTTGTTAGTAAAAAGTAACATGTTCTTACATCCTTAAATACTGATAGTCAGCTGAGTGGTGACTGACAGGAGAGAGCATTCTGATCAAGATTTAATTTTATTTTCTTTAATTCCTGACAGTGTTTACACACTGACTGTTGAAAAGAACAGCAAATACCTTCAAACTTTTATTTAGAAATAAAATTGGCTGTGGGGCTGACTAATACTGCTGAGGATTGGGTCCAAATTATGTGACATATCAGAGGGGCTGACAAGGGCAATTCCCTGAAAGGCATCTTGGAGGGAGGATGTGGTGCTGCAGTGATAACTTGTCACTTACAACCTTACAATTTTCATCCCAAGATGCTTCCTCTGGAGGTGAGAGAACCATGTGTGAGTAAAATGCATGACTTCATCACATTTAGGGTGGAAGATAGTCAAAGTTTAAGGTTCCTTTATTAAAAGCAAGTTAAACTTATTTAAACTGCATCCCACACATCAAGTGCTTCTCTCCACACTGCTCTTGTCCCATTCTATTGAACTTGCCCTGAGGCTTACATGTAAGTCTGTGCTGAAATATAATAATTGCTGTCTAACGATGTCTTAAATAGGTAAAAATGATCTATCGATACATAATAAACAGAGATAATGAAATATTTTATTCATGTTTTCTGAAAGTCTCAATTATTTATATCTGGGTATCAATTAGAGTTTGCATTTAAACAGAATTCAGAGTAGTAGCATTCCGTTCACTTACTCTAAATTAGATGGCAGTATGTTTCACTTAATATAAATTGTGTGTGATTACTTACAATCAGTTTAAATCAATAAGTTTGTGATGGATTTTTACCCGGTGCTGTGGTTTCTCAGTAATAAATCCCTTGTTTAGTCCAGAAGGCATTGCTTCTTTTGGCAGCTTTCCATGCATTTCAGTAATGAGTATTGGATAGGCACAGTTTCAGCAAATCAGCATTTAAGAAGGGAAAAAAAAAGCCCCCATAGAGGATAAACGCATTAAAAAAATCAATTTACCTCAACTAGTCCCAATTCAAATTAATAGAATACTCTGCTCTGAGAATCTTGGAGTCTGTTCCTTGTAGCTGAAATTTGTGTATATCCTGGCTTAATAATGTGAAGGCAGGGAATTGGAATGTGGTCTGTGATTCAAGGGTTGGAAGCTTTGTTACAAAAATCCTCAGAGGACAGGTGTAGAATATTATTTTGCTTGGGAGAACGGAGTTACAAGCTGGCTTGACTTGTTCCTGAGGTCATGCCTTCTTTCTGCAGAAACCATTGTCCCTGCCCCAGAAGAGAAGACTCCCGTGGACTGGAGGAGGATCCCTGGTGGTCACAGTGTGCAGTAAAAGATATCCCAGCTGCAAAGGCGTGGTTGGGTTTTAACAGGACTGGGGAAAAGAGCCCCAAGAGGCAGCAGGCACTTAGGGGTGGTGACATCCTGGATCCTGCTGATCACCCTGAAATACGGCTTGCAGCAGAGGTGGGTGTGGAGGTTGTTGGTGAGTTCCTTGAAGATGAAGGAAGAGGTCAGAGAAGAGAGGAGTGAGAGGGGACCTCAGCAGGGAGGGCCCAGGCTCTGCTCCGGGGGCCCAGCAGTGGCACCAGAGCCACGGGCAGGGACTGAGCCCAGGAACTGCCCCTGCACAGGAGGCACAACTTCTGCCCTGGGCAGTGCCCAGCCCTGAACAGGCTGCCCAGGGAGGGGCTGGAGTCTCCCTCAGCGGGGAAACTCCAGAGCCCTCTGGACACAATCCTGTGCCCTGTGCTCTGGGATGGCCCTGCCTGAGCAGGGAGCTGGCACCACTGACCCTCTGTGGTCACTTCCAGCCTGGCCCACTGGGAGATTCTGTAATGTGGGCTCTAGGGATGATGGAGCCCAGTGACAGCCAGCCTGGCTGTGACACCTCATGGGTACAAGGGACAGTCTTCACCCTACTTACTGGTGAACTTCTGACAGAAAATCTTAGTCTAAAGCATCTCCCTAGCTCAATCACATGGGGATGGTGGCAGTAATTAATTGAGTCAGAGTGGAGAAATTGGTTTTCACCTTCCTGAATGGAAAGCTGCTCCTAGGCCAGGAAGCTGTTCCCCATATCTCCTGTGAGCTCTGTTCCTCACCTCATTCCTGCTCGGGTGTGAGCATCTGCATTGTTGGGCTCTCTCCCATTTCACACCTGAGCTCCTGGTTAGAAGGGCACACACTGGCACAGTGCTGCTTCCTGAGCCTGAGCAGGCTTCACAAAGGAATTCTGAGAAGAAATAAAGCATGGACATGAATTAGTGAAATCCTGAGCTTCAAAGAGTGCCAAGAAGTCAGGAAATGCCAAATGTTGCATGGGATGGCAGCAAGGGAGCAGTGTAGGGAAGGGTCTGTTGGAAGAGAGCAGTACAGTGTAAAACAAGCCTTTGTTTTGGTGCAAGCACAGTTCAGAGATGACTTGCACAAAATCACTGAACTTTGATGCAAGCCTTGGAGTTAAGTACATGTGCTGTCATTTGCTAGGTGCTCTGTTTTTCTGTATAAATTGTCTGTCTTTTCATTCTTTTCTGGAGCATGGGATTGTTTGGGAATCAGGTTGGCAATTGTGGGGCTCCTGCATCCAGAAGGGTGGTAAAGGGCTGTTTAGCAGCATGGGTTGCCTTTCGTTGTTTGAGGTTCTGCAGATCTGCTGGCCATTTTGGTAAGAAATAGCAGCTGTTGGTGGTTATTTCTATATATATATACACAAAGTGCACTGGAATGGGTGTTGTGGTCCTTCCCCTGTTTTCTCTGTGATGGCACAGAAGTGCTTCATTCATGTTTGTTAACACTGACCTGTGACCTTCATGTATGTGCTCTGTGTGTGCTGGCTGGAGTTGTGCCCTGGACATTTCCCTGCTGCTTTTTCAGAAATACATTATTAGTTCCTGAAGGTGATGGATTATTTTTTGTCTGGGCTACCTGAATGCTCTGATTTGTGAAGTCATTGCCCCTGGATGCAGGCCTTGCATCAAGGCTGGCACCAGAAGAACTATTCAAGGTTGTGCACACAGGTGTGTAATTTTGTGGCTTAAATTCATTTGCTGTAGAAGATCATGGAGTGGTTTGGGTTGGAAGGGGCCTTCAGGATCATCAAGTTCCATGTCCCCAGAACATCACCCAGCTCTCCCCTTCCAGTGCCTTCCTTCAGACTTGCAGTGTAGCAATCAGTCACTTCCACTGGAATGGAAACTTCTTTGAGAAAGCTTTGCCTGTGAGCCCAGCTGAAAGTGTAATTATAGCACAGGGGAGACAGGGTGCTGTAATTGAATGGTTGCTGATAGACAGTGAAAAATGACTGCCCTTTGAAGACTGCGCCCATCCTTTTTTCTCTATCAGGGTATCTGTTTTGAGATCAGTTTGTGGTAATCACAGTAGTTGGCATTTCTCATCCCTGGAGCCTTTCAGGTCTCATCCCTTCGACATAATAATCACTTGGACTTCTTGACCTGTGCTTTAAGCCCCTCTCGAGGTGCTCCAAGGAGATATTTTAGGGAAGAAATATGCTACAGTCACTAGCTCCCTTCTTCTCTGCAAGTGGATACCGCAGCAGTTGCACAACAGCAGGAGCTGCAGATAAAGTGCCCTGTCATGGTGAGTGAAGGCTCTGATGTTCCAGTACTGGGCACACAAGTTGCAATGGTGCCTCAGGGGCTGTGGTTACCTTCAGCATATTTACCACATCCAAAGTAGGGCAGATGGAAATGGCTTCTGTGAGGAGTATTCCTCTGGCACAGAGCCGTGCACCTACTTGTGATGTGTGTTATTTGGTAAAGACCATTTGCCAGTGCATCACAGTCCAACATGCTTTTTTTTTTTCCTCCTGCCTTTTAGACAAATATTTGGGTGCCTGCAAATATTCTGTGTAACTGCTGGCAAAATCCCTCCCCATAACCACCTACACTCCTGCTGAAGCCTCTGGCTGAGCAATCCTACTGTCTTTAGTAGGAAAGGGTGCTGCAGGCAGTGGCTGAATCCTGGGGCGTTTGGGGAGGGGTAGGGAAAAACATTCTCAGCAAAAGCAGTTCCTAAACCTCCCCCTGGGGAATGGGAGCTGGTGGTGCAGGGTGCTCTGGTGGAGCATGGGTCTTCTCTCCTATGTCCCAGTGCAGAGTGGTTCAGAGCACTGTAATTAGCACGTGCCTGATCACTTGAGTCGCACACAGCTGGGCCTTTGCACTGTAAGGCCGTGTGAACAGGCTTGGTTTCCCCCAGCCCTTGCATGTGAGGTGTGGGTGGTAGTGGTGTAGGTGTGTTTGAGCACCTCGAGGTTTGCCATTTGCAAATGTGGTTTCCCCCTGCCTGTTAGGGCAGCAGTGCTTTCCTGCAGTCATCTGTATACTTCTGTGTCACCTCCCAGGTGCTTTTCACCTTTGGGTAGCTGTGCCCTCTGCCTCAGGTTTGCTCAACATCTTTGCCACTGTTACAGCTGATTTGTATTCCTATGGATGATGATGATGATGCAGTTTAATGTTGTGAAATTTTGGATGGGAATTTGGCTTGCCTTGGCCTTGCCTTGTGTCCGTGAGTAATTTCTGAGAAGATGCTGACTGAATGGTGCTGAACCCTGACAGGTAATGAGGCTGCAATCAGAGGAGGCAAAAAATGCTCTCTGCAAAACTCCTTCCCTTTGTGCTTGTTTTTCTGAGGAAGAATGCGTAAGTTGGTAAATCTGAACAGTAGAAAGTTTTGCTTCGTCTCCTCTCCTTGAGAGAATGGGAGTGTCAGACCAAACTCCTCTGGCTTGCTGGGTAGTGGTGTGCAGCAGCCTGGTGTCACAGGCAGGGGAATCCACCCAAATCCTGCCCATCCCATCATCTGACACAAAGTGTTCGTGTGGCTGAAGTTCGTGTGAAGGCAAACTGCCTGCAGAAAGGACTTGGAGCAAATGGAAGTGTTCCTCCAGCAGGACCCGGGATGTCCCTACTCACTGCTTTTATTTCTTTCATACTTTGAAGGAATGGATGGGGAAAGTGAGAGAGAGGGACACGCTCCACTCATAAATAAAATCCTGCTGCAGTTTGGAAACCCAGACAATTACAGATGGATTTATTTACTGCTGGGTTACTGAAGAGTCAGAGAGTCAGTTGCAAGTGCATTCAAATCTCCCTCTCTCCAGTGCTAAATGGTTTCTTCTCTCTCCACGAAGACCTGGAGACAGTAGCTTCTCAAAATACCTGCTGGTGAACTGAGCCATCTGCTAAAGAAAACAAGTTTATTTTACAATTCTATTTTCCACGTTCATGTACTGTTGTGTCAGACTGTTTTCTGCAAATAACTTGAGGTTCTTTTGGCAAGAAAGGGCTTGACAAATGTGCAGTCGGGTTAAACAAAACAACTTTTTAGAAACTGAAGACCTTCCATGAATAGAAGGGACAGATTCCACCACCCCCACTGCATTCCCATTGCATTCTTAGGTTAAGGAATGAATCATGGACTTTGAGCAGTCTATATTGAAAGGGATTGTGAACATGTTTCTTTTCCTCTCTCCCTCCCCTTTTCCCTTTGACTCCCTGTTGAGGTGATGCTAGTGAATTTTTATAGCCAGTAAAGACGTGACCAAGGGCTTTACCAGCATATAGTGACCAATGAACTGGTGTTGAATGCAGGAGCTTTGGAAGCTCAGGTGGGAGTCTGTAGGTTATCTACAGACAAAGCTCTTTTTCATAGCAGCAATGTGGTCAAATAAGATTCTGGGGGTTTGCCACAGCTCTGCTGCCTGACATTTAGCAGCTTGTATCCTATGCCTGCCTCTGACTTCCAGAAAGGATTGTCTGC
Organism: Leptocoma aspasia; assembly: GCA_013399835.1. Taxonomy (NCBI): domain Eukaryota; kingdom Metazoa; phylum Chordata; class Aves; order Passeriformes; family Nectariniidae; genus Leptocoma; species Leptocoma aspasia. The sequence continues at coordinate 257,031 of VXAX01007842.1, read as the reverse complement.
GGTTGCTGCTGTAGCCTGGCTTCATTTCAATTGCAAACGGGGGCTATTAGTATTCCACAGATACCCGGTTAGGCACTTGGGTTTCTCAGTGGAAGGGGAACTTAAAACAATAAGAAACAAGAATGGACGTGAGGCTTAGGATGGATGTCTCCAGGAGAGCTCGAGGCTTTGCCCAGAGGCTCAGATGTTGTCACTGACCTGGGCTTCCTTCAGAATTGCCCCCCCAATATTCTTCCCACGCATTCTTTCCCTTTGTACCAAAGGCAGGCTTTGAACTGGTGTTTTATTCTATGCCTCTTTTCTCTGCTGGGCACAGGGAGAATTCTCTGCTGCACTCCCAAAAAGCAGAACAGAACAGAGAGCTGTGTCCCGAAGGAGCTGGGGCAGTGCCTGTGGGTGCTCTGGGAATGCAGGTCCGGCGCTGAAGGGGGGATACTGGGAGCGATCCCACTGCCCTGGGGGTGCCTCGGGCTCTGTCCTCCCATTTGCCCTCTATCCTGTCTTTGGCTCCAGTTTGGCCGTGTCAGATCACACGGCTACAGCTGCAGTGCCGAGTTCCTGGGACCGCAGCAGGGTCGGGATGGAGCAGTGAACTCTGCCAAGGAGAGGAGCAGTTGGCTTTGCCATGGCTGAGTGTGGCTGAAGAGCGTAAATTATTTGGGATGCACAGCCTGTGGTTGCTTTTATCTTGCCAGGGGTTGACCCTATAGTCCTTTCTGGGTGCTTTGAAAGTTTTCAGGAGTAAAGGGGGCTCTTCTCTCTTCTCACTTGCCCTCCCCTTCCAGTGAGCAAGGAAATTTTGGATCTCTGGACTCTTAGCATGACAGTGCTTTTTATGCAGAAAAGTGATTTGGTTTGGTTTTTCCCCTTTCCTTTCTGTGTTTTCTGATATTTGATTTGAGCTGGTTTCAACCTAACTTTACACCAAAGTTTTTGTCTCTGTGCTGAAGGGCTGAAGCCATAATCACTACTTTCTCATTTCAATTCTAAAATTACCTTTCAAATCTTACCTTTTCATTTCTTTTGTGAAGGTCTTCTCTGCCTTTTAAGGGAGGAGCAAACACAGTTTCAGTAGTGCAGGGTTGGTAAAAGGCCCTGCCCTCTTGACACAGAATTTGCATAATCCCAGATTGTGGCATTGCAGGTAATTTTGGACCTCTTAATTACACGGAGCTGTAGAGCTGGTTCCATGTTCAGGGAGTGTGGGTGGCTCAGGCTGTGGAATGTGGTTTGCTTGTTCACTCTTCGTGGTTTGTTTTATTTCTGCTGTGCTTGGGCAAAAGAGCAAGGTACCCCTCTGTGTCTGTTCATCCCTGGAATGATCTGTGCCATGGGGCTGATTCCTGCCTGGAAACCTGCAGTGCTCAGCTGGGAGAGGCTGAGGTACAGGGCAGCACCCCTGAGCAGCAACAGTGAGGGGAATGGAGAGTGGCCCCACAGCCCAGCCCCAGAGTGGGGAGCACTGATCCCTAGGGAGGCTGAGGGGGAGATGAAGAGAGATGAGGTTTATCCCTGCCTCCCTTCCTGCATGTTCACCTGGGAATGGCAGTACTTGTCTCAGACCCTTTGCTTTGGATCTGGCACACCTGCTGCATTTATGTTTTTGCTGTTGCAGCATTTAATCTGCTTTGGTTTGTTTTCTCCCGAGCCAGCTCTGAAGGTTCAGTGTGCTCCTGGTATTTTTGCTGTGTTCAGTTGAAAGGGAAGGTGTAGGCAGCTCCATCTCCCAGCTCTCACTGACGCAGGATCTGTCACATAAATCCGAGCATCAAAACGTGTTTGCTGTGGAGGCAGGGCTGTTTTTTGATTATCCACCTTATTGCCAAATCCATTGCTCTCAGGCAAGTGTGGGGAACCTTTTCCTTGCTAAAGGCTGTACACACCGTTCAAATAACTTTGACAAACTACACATTAAACCACACAGTTGTGGTTATTCCCCCTTCTGCTGCTGTTGGATAATTTTGCTGTGGGCTTTATGAAATGAGTAGGTAGCTGTAGTCAGCCAGAGGGGTGCAGATTCACCAGAAGGCCTTCACAGGCTAATGAGCTTTCTCTTAATGGTGTCATAAAGCTGATGCTGCTGGAGGTGTAATGTCACTTCTCAGCTTGAAGTCAGATACTTCCAGACGTGCCTGTTGTGTTTCCCAGCTGAGCTAGCCCCTGCCAAGCAGCTGGATCTCATGGGAGCTGTTGGTGACTGAGGGTGTCCTTTGTAGGAGGATGACCAGAAAACAGCCCTGGACACCAGCCCACCCTGTGTCTCATGGGGAAGAGACAGCTCCCAATTGCACACGTGCATCAGGGCTTGGGAACTGGGAAAAGCAGGCATTCCTTTGTGAAAGGAAACTTTTGGCAGGTGTCCTGTGTGCCATGCAAAATCGCTTGAAAGAATTAGATTTTAGATTTTTTTAACAGAGGCTTGAGCAACGTCAAAGGACTTAAAATATGACAAAGTTTTTCTGTTAATGGCCAAGTTAATGAAACCCTGAAGTGATTTGTCTTTGGAAGTAGCAGCATCTTCATCACTGGTGGCTGCTAAGGTCACACTGGGTAAACAGCTTTTGGGAATGGTGGAGATTCCAGCTGACCCTGTCTGAGGCAGGGGGACAGATGAGAAGGACTTATGCTCTTCCTACCCCCTTGCTCAGTGCTCCAGGAGTTCAAACTTTGAAAATTAACCGTGCCCCTTTATTGTGAAACCTGCTAGCCCTGAGCCTCAGCTGTTTCCCCTTCCCAAACTGGATTTTGAGCAATGGCAGTCCACACTTGTGGTGACTGGTGCTGCATTGTGAGGGCATCCCAGGCCACGTGAAGGTCAGTGGTGCTGTTCACTTTTGGAGGGCAGTGCTGGGAAAACAGGGCAGGGTCTAAGACTCTGAAGGGACTCCTCTAATTCTTTGAGGGTTTGTGGTTTGTGGGTGAAATTTGTGTGAACCGTGTCTCCCTCAAAGTTTGAAGAAAACATCCCTGAGCGATATGGTTTAGTGGGAGGTGTTCTTGCCCGTGGCTGGGGGGTGGAATGAGAGGAGTCCCTTCCAACCCAAACCATTCTAGGATTCTGTGATCTCCCTCCCTCAAATTAGTGGCAAGTTATATAAAGGAGGGGGTGTGTAGGAAAACGCTAATGAAAGCATACAATAGTTTTTGCAAGCAATTAACTAGGAAATAGGTTTTTTTGCTCTGGAAAGAGTAAACAAATAGAAAATTATGGTCATTTGGCAGCAGGAAATCTGTTTTTTTGTCATTACTGTATATTGGAGACATCCGTGAATGAGACTGTTTAAACTCTGATCAGCTACCAATCCACACAGGATCACTTTCTTTCTTTCCTCTTTCTTTCATTTATTTTCATTGCTGAGATTGACAGATTGAAGTATAAAAGGCTTTAAATAGGTGATCATTCTCATCTCAAGGCTTTGCCTGGCTTTTTAGTTTTCAAATCTCATTTTGGAACACATTGCATTAAATTACATGAAATTACCAAGCACTTTAATTACTTTTTTTTAAAAGCCCAAGCCATTCTTATCTGCTGCTATTGCTTTCAGGCTGCAGCACAGAAAAATGATTTGCTGATGCAATACCATGTCCCCTAATTGTGTTGTGCTCTAGGAGATGAGGAGGAGTTCCCCAGCCATGGCTGTGTGGACTTTGGGAAGCACAGCACCCAAATTACAGCTCACTGTAGGAGTCTGACAGTGCCCCACATGTGAAGGGACTGAAGAGCCAGCTGTGTCTCTTGAGGTGCTTTTGGAAAGAGAAGAAGCCCATCATTGGTTTGGAGATGGAGATGAACGGGTTGTTTTATCCTTTTAGGTGTTGCTCCTAATGCTGTTGGCATTGCCTTGCTGCTGTAAAGTTTTGGTACCTGGAAAGGAGAAGTAAAGGGAAGCAGAGCAAAATGGAGCAAGGGATGAATTTACAAAGCTTCTAATTAAAAAAACAGCAATGAGGAAAGCATTGTTGTTTGTAATTGGAACGGACTGTGGGATCTTCCCATACAAATTACCATTTCTAATTGACTTGTAGGAGAGTGCTCTCCGTGGTTTTCCTGCAGTGGTGTTGCTAGGAAGTGTTGCTAGGCAACCCCTCAATGACTGAACCGACCTTTAAGATAAATATATGTATTTTCTCCCCATTTTGATGCTGGAAAGCAAACCTCTATTTTGTCTCTGTGCTGGCCTTTCTCTGGGCAGGAGGAGCTCTTTGGGCTTGGGGGGTTGCTGAATAATAGTCTGCTTTAGATTTGGCAAAGCTTTTTTGTAGGCACAACCTTTTTGTCTGTGACATTCTCAGGAGCTCAATTTTTTCCTTGCAATGTGAGCAGCAAAAGTTGACAAATAATATCTTGCATTATTTATCTGATTAATGTAGTGATCTTTATTGAATAAATCATTGAAGAAACACTTCTCACTGTTCCCTCAGGTGAGCAGGAGCAGGCAGGGCAAAGGCAGAGCATGAAATGGCTGTTGGTGCAGTGTGACAAAGAGGATTTAAACCCTCCCATGTTGCTCAGGCCTTCTCCTAAGGATCCTGGTGGCACAGTGCAAAGCAGCCACTGGGACCTGTTGGGAGCAGTTTGCTTTTACCAGCTGTCTTTGAAGCAAATCTCTTGGTTTATTATTATGTTCAAATTAATTGTGCTCATAATTTTTTTGACTGCTTTTGACTCATGAAGAATTTGTCAACTGTTGATTTTTTTTCTTTCCAGGGGAACAACTGGAATAATCTGTAAGGCTCTAATTTAAAAGTACCTGTAGTTAAAGACAGCTTGCAGAAAGGTATAGAGATATTCTGTGTTTATCCTTGGCTAAAGCTGACATGTCAAATAGCCAAGGCTTGCTGAGGGAGTGTTGAGTGCCAGCCATGTAGGAGTTCTGAACTTGGGTGCTACCAGAGAACTGATATGGGGCTTTTGCTCCCCAGACTACCTGGGCAGAGGTTGACATCCCTTAGGAATCCCTCTCCAGCTCAAAGCAGGGAGGAGGAGGAGGGTCCTGGGCAGACCAAGCTGTTATGGTGCTGTTCCTCTTGCAAACCCTTGGCTGAAAGAAGTTCAAAAAAAGCCATGGTGAGGGGAAACATGAACCACCTGCAGGCTCTGAGAAGGAGGGAGAGCAGAGCAGCCAGGGGCTGCAGGGAGGCAGGATTGGCTTGGCCAGTGCTCAGCAGCCACAATCTGCCACGTCCTGGGTCCTTCTGTCCCCTGCTTTCCTCCCGCAGCCAGGCCTGGGAATAAGAACATCTCTAAACTTCCCAGTAACTTCCCAACTGTCCCTGGGCCCAAGTGTAACCAGTCTTGGAGGAGGTGTTGCTTTACTTTTTGAACTATTTTTGCCAGCCTGCTGCAGCTCTGTTGGACTTCAGATCTGTTCTTCCCCATCCATTGTCCCCCATCTCTGCTCTCTGCAGAGGAGACCCCTGGTTTCTTGCAGTGTTACAGGCACCCAGCTGATGCAGTGCTTGTTCTGGAATAAACCCTGTCCAAACTAAAACAAGCCCTGGATTTTGCTTTTCCAGAATTTAGGCATTCAGCCACTTTGTCTCTGTGTATGAAGGACAGACTGTTCCTGATAGTGAGTTATCCATCCTCTGTACAATATCTCCTGGTGGGGGGAGAATTTTCCTTCTGCTCTGGCTGCAGCCAGGTTGGAGTAGCTGTGTCTGAGACAGCAGTGGAGGTGAAAATGAGCCTGCCAGGGAGGAGCAGCAAAGCCTTACAGTGAATAATGCTGCAAGAATTTCTGAAAGAAGGTGGCTTTGGCAGCTCTTTGTGCACTGTAGGACCTGTTCCTACTACATGTAGCAAGGACTTGGGATGATTAGCATGAAATTGAATTCTGTATTAATCAATCTCAGGCAGGAGTAGAGCACAGAAGAGCCTGTAATTTCATTCCTTCCCATCCCTTAAATAACAGAGCTGCAATCCAGCTCAAAGGGGAGCAGCCACTCCTGGGTGGTCATGGGGGAGTCAAGGCTCTGAGTGACCTTTGCAAGGGAACAGGATTCTGATTCACTGGAGCAGCCCAGGGCTCTCCTGGTGATGAAGTAGAGACAGGTTCATTAGCATTTGGTTTTGTCCTTGCTCTTAGCTCAATGTCTAGGAACAACAGTTGTTTTAAAATAGGCTGGAATGGAAGCATTAGAGGACTGGGACAGGGTATTGTAGGGATATGAATGTATTGTATTGCCAAATTGAAAAATCCAATAAGATACCTGATTACAATCAACAAAAAATGCAGTCTTGCATCAGAATGTACAAATGGAACTTCTTGTTCAGAGAAAGTATCAAGGGTGCACGCAGCACATCACAGAGGCATTAAATTGATTAAGTTTTTTGTGGAAAGTCTAGATTCTGCAAATACTTAACTTTGGTACATGTGTAGTCACAATGAAATTGGGGGAAATAATAGATTGAAATCATCTAGGGTGGAAGGGGCCTTTAAGATCATCAAGTCCAGCCATTCCCTTAATAGTGCCAAGGCCACCATTAACCCATGTCTGCAAGTGCCACATCCACAGGGCTGTTAAACCCCTCCAGGGATGGGGACTCCATCACTGCCCTGGCCAGCCTCTGCCAATGCTTGACCAGCCTTTAGGTGAAGATGTTTTTCCCAGTGTCCAAATCTAAACCTCTCCTGGCCCAGCCTGAGGCCGTTCCCTCTCCTCCTGTCCCTGTTCCCTGGGAGCAGAGCCCGACCCCCCCGGCTGTCCCCTCCTGGCAGGGAGTTGTGCAGAGCCACAAGGTCCCCCCTGAGCCTCCTTTTCTCCAGGCTGAGCCCCTTTCCAGCTCCCTCAGCTGCTCCTGGGGCTCCAGCCCCTTCCCAGCTCCGTTCCCTTCCCTGGACACGCTCCAGACCCTCAGGGTCTGCATTGTCCTGAGGGGCCCAGGACTGACCCCAGGACTGACCCCAGGACTGGAGGTTTCCCAGCACTGCACCTGACAAGCTCTGCCCTGGTCCTGCTGAACATACTGGGGCTCATCCAAGCAAACCTCCTCTTCTGAAATTTGATTTCTGAAGGAGAGAAGCTTTCATTGTTTTTTAAGTGTGTTAATGCTGAAATTTTTAGCAACTGACTGGCAAGCATTTCCAATTGTTTTCAAATTATGGAAACATAGTTGATGTTTTGGTTTGGAGACCCCTACAAACTTGGGCATTACCAGCAAATAGAACATGAATTTATGTTTGGCTTTACAGTGTTAAGTAGAGTAACTACAGTATACCTCAATCCTTCCTGCAGGCCACTGTCCTCTAAAATAGGAAGTATTATGGTGGTTTTCAGCGATGACTGGACATTTACTGTGTGTTGTTCAGAAATTACTTTTAATTGAAATAGAACAAAACTGGCAAAGTTACCTAGCTAGAGAAAGTATTCAAAATTCCACTACTTGGCCACAGACTACCAAAGCTTTCAGAATATATTGATTTTGCCACATTAAACATGATAGGTGATGCCAGGGCCCAGACTGAGAACTTGTAGCATGAATAATTTACCCCCTAGATGAGTGAGCCTGTCTCCAGGAGTATGGAGAGAAACAGCCCTGTGAGCTGAGGCTCTGCTCTCAAAGCCAAGAGCTTTCTTGGAAGGGGGAGCATGTGATTGTGGAAAGGCCTCTGGAGGGTGGGAAGTTGTACACAGCAAGCAGGAAAAGCAAGAAGGAAAAATGTCTCACTCATGTCGTGGCTTCCCTTCCCTGCCTGAAGACGTGGGAAGTTCCACAGATGCATGTCTGACCTGGGCAGAGTTCCAGATGCTCCTGCGTGGAGAAGGCAGAGTGCTCTGCAGGACAGGGCTCAGCCAGGAGAGAGGGACTTGCAGAGCCCAGGAAAACCTGCAGTGCAAAGGCTGCCTTTGCTCAGCTCTGTCAGGCTCTGGCTGCTGCTGCAGGCAGTGAGAAGTGTCGAGAGCCTTCTGTCGTGTCCTGTCCTTTGGGTTCGAGGGTGGATCTGTCTGGAACAGAGGGTTTGCTCACACAGCGACTCTGACCAGGGCTTGTTCTGCAACATGAATCACGAGAACTGCAGGTGCTTCCAGTTCTGTGGGAACATAAAAACTTGGTACCTCACAGGACTTCACCAACAGAGATGGTTTTCCACAGAGCTGCAGCATCCTCTGTTTTCTGAGAGGTTTCTGACTTGCCCATTTAATTGGCATTGTTATTGACAAGCTAACAATTCCTCTGTCTCTTTCCCTCACCCAAAACACCCAATACTCTGCCTCCCTGCATAATTCCTTCCTCTTTCTTTAAGGTAGGACAGAGAGAATGGAACCAAACAAGTGGAAATGCACAACAACTAACATATATTTTGAATAAACCAGCAAGTTGACACTTAGTGTGCCAAGTGGAGGAGGAAGCTGGAAGTTGATAAACAGGAATTGTTAACGTTTTTCTACAAGGAAGCTATGAGAAGATAAATGGTGGGGAAATGTCATTCCTTCTTTCTCATCTTCCCTGTCTCCTTAGCCTCCCTTTGCATGGATTTATATGAAAACTTGTATTACAGAAAGCGTCACATATTCCTGATCAGCTCTCCAAACCAAGGAATCTGCAGACCTGGGCTCATCCCCTGCTCTGCTGTTGTTTCTGAGCACATGGTTTCACTGCCCTGGGCCTTTAGTTTCCCACCCTCTGTAAAAGAGTACCTCACACATCTGTTCAGATGCAGACCTGCAGGAAATTCATGGAAAGAAGTGTCTGCTTGTGCATTGCATTTGAATCCCTGAGTGGCAACCTGACAAAATTTTTGAGGTTTTTCTAACCACAATTTGACAAAAGTGTTGCTGTCTCCTGAAACCCAGACACAGTATGGGAAATTAAAGGACCATGAAACCCTGGGATATGTAGAAATGCTAATAAATAGTGATTGTACTGAATGGTTCAGCTTTTGGATTTCCAGAATTAGCCATGCCAGCCTTTACATTGACTTGGGCTTGGTTCTGAGGTACAAGTGCTTTGTCATAACATCAAAGCCCAGATTATTATAATTACTGTTATCAGTGTAAAACTTGTGTTCACTCTTCTAATTTTGCTTGAAGGAGGCCTCAAACGAGTTGAAGTTCTGGTCTAGGGTCATGGTCATGCCTGGATACAAAGAGCATCTTCTTGTATCTGTTCAGAAAAAGAGGAGTCCAGACTGTGGTGAGTGAGTCAGCAAAAAGGTGTTTAGGTGTTTAGGGCATTATTCTGACAGAACAGTTTAATCAAATACTATCTTGTCAGGGATGTCAGATTTTGTAATTTTCTCTTCTGTACTAGTTTGAAAACAAACCAGCAGTAGATTCCAAGTCAGAATAACAACCGAATAGAAAAATTAAAATAAAGGCAGGAAAACACTGTTTTAAACTGACAGAGTCAGGCTACAACCCTGTTGGTCAGGATGGTGGTAGCAGTCTGATGAAACGGTGGCTACAGTCCTGTTGGAGTGATAGATGTGGTTCTGTTGACGCAGTGATTCTGTAGAAAGGTCTGGTCTTCCTCTGAAGGTCCAGTAGTGGTTATGGAGCTCTTGTCCCCTAGGAATTCAGTAGGTAAGTCTGCTCATGGTGTTCCAAACCTCAGATTATATCCAGGTAGGAATGCTTGTTCCTGCCCCTGGGTGGAGCATCTCACAATGGGCTGATGTCATTTATCAGCCATGCAGTCAGACTTGGTGGCCCATTAGTGGAGACAGACCCCAGAGTTATCAGGGATGAGTCATGGAGGAGATAAGGAACACTGCCCCACCTGTTCTAGCAGCTTATCAAGATGGTAATAGAATACATTCTTTTGGTTGCATTTTACATTGTAATCTGAGACATCTTCACATCAGAAATCCTTGCTTTTGGGATTTCTTACTTCCATTTTGCTCTTCCAACCCAACTGACCGGACAAGAGCAAAAGCTGTGCTAGGGGAGGGTCAGGTTGGACACCAGAAATAATTTCCCCATGGAAGGGGCTGCCCAGGAAGGTTTGGAGTCCCCATCCCTGGAGGTGCCTGAGGAAGGGCTGGATGTGACAGTCAGTGCTCTGGGCTGGGGACGAGGTGGGCATCAGGCACAGGGTGGACTCCATGAACTTGGAGATCCTTTCCAACCTTAATGATTCCATTTTCCAGGAATGATTATATTTTCCATGTTTCCACTTTGATGCTTAGTACAGGATCTCTCCCAGCGGCTTTCAAAGGCTGTTCTGGGGCAGACCTGTGTGGAGCCACCCACAGAGTCCCTGCTGTGTTACTGGTGGTGGCTCTGCTGCCTGGGAACAACACATGGGGCTGCCCCAAGGGGCTCTGTGACTCATTTTTGCTCCAGTTTTGGACACCCAAACCCATAACCCCCAGAGGAACTGCTGAGGGCTTGCATGACAGCACAACCTTTGCTTTTCCATTTAGCCTCGGACCTGATGCAGTCTCCATTCCAGCAAGGAGGTGTGTTCTGAAATTAAAACAAGCTGGTGATAAGTTTAAAAGGGTGATGAGTTTAATAGGATTCATGAGTTTAATCTCTCCTGACAAACTGAATTCACTATGGCAGTGAAAGAGAGGTGTTACCAGGCAATTAAATTGTTTCAGGTTCCAGACAAGGTCTTTAATGGATGCCTGATACTGTGTTTTAATTCTAGATGATACAATTATTTCCTGTCAAAAACTTTCTAAAAATGGGAAACAAGAAAATATCTTCAAGCCTAAAAATGTTATTTATATGTTCATTAAAAATTATTGGAAAAATGCTAGAGAGCATATTGCTAGCTTCACTTTTCTTCTTAAATGAGAAGTCTTGTTTGTTGGAAGACCAAGTCTTCATTTTTCCATTAAAAATCAAAGAGGATTTTCCACACTGGATTAAAGAGGCTTCTGGTTTTAGAAGGCCTTGCTGAAACATATAAAATACATTGGTTAAAACTAAGGAGCTGGCTGTGAGCCTCCAGCTCCAACATCTGTTGAAGAATGAACAGAATAAAAAAAACATAATCGCTGTGAGCAAAGAGGGAGATAGGATTCTTGAATTGTTGGATGGGACTTTCTGGTACCACAGTCACCACAGTAACATTTGAACAGAGCCCAGCAGTGAATTCAGTAGTGGAGCTAACATCTGTATTCTTTTATCTGCTCTCAGATCGCAGGGAGTTCCCGTGCGCTGGGTACGGCCAGGGCTGTGTTTGCTCCTGATAGCCTTGTCCCAGCCCTGCAGGGACAGGGGCAGCACAAACACCTGCAGGCTGGGCACTTCAGAAAGCACACAGGGCTGGGGCTGCTGGCATGTGGGTCTGCACCAGCCTCTGGCTCTCACCTGAGCGGCTCCTCCGAAAAGAATCCTGTCAGTAATGTCAGAGGTTCCTGTGAGCTTCCTGTTGGAGCTGCTCCTAGACACAGATCTTTGTGCTCTGGAGCACAGAAAGAAGAGCACAAATGTGGGCTAAAAAGCCCTGCATTCTGTGATGAGAGAGCTGCAGTTATGTCAGGCTGTAAGGGGGAGAGCAAGGGTGATGACCCCCAATGTCTTCAGTAACCTCCTGAAATGTCAGTGGTGTACAGAGCCACAGCAGAGCCAATTTACAGCCTGCAGCTCCTCCTGAGGGACAGCTCCCATCTCTGCATCTGTGACAGGGACAGGACACAGGGCCCGGCTGGAGCTGGGCCAGGCCAGGCTCAGGCTGGAGATCAGGGAAAGGTTCTTCCCCCAGAGGGTGCTGGGCACTGCCCAGGGAATGGGCACGGCCCCGAGGCTGCCAGAGCTCCAGGAGCTCCCAGGGATGCTCAGGGTGGGATTGTTGGGGTGTCTGGGCAGAGACAGGAGTTGGACTGGGTGATCCCTGGGGGTCCCTTCCCACTCAGGACGTTCCATGATTCTACTGCTGTTTATGTGCTCTTGAAGAGTAAGAACTTTACATGATTTTCTTTTGCTTCCCCTTTAATCCCCAGGGAGACACATCAATGCCCTGTATCCACAGTGTATATAATAATTTACTCTAACACATCAGATTCATCTTCTGGAGTCTGTATGGAGAAATATTTTAGGAGACTAAGGAAGTTACACATGCTTTTTTCTTCTCCACAAGGGTTTCTTTGGCCTCTGGAGAGGATGCTTCCTTGTATAAAAAAGAGACATTCTTTGGATGTATTTGGATAATGTTCATTGCATAGACTCTGCGACTTGCTTGTGAACGAGCATGAAAATTAATCTCCTTCTTAAGAGGGTATATAGACAAGGGGAAGCTTGAGAGATTATTATATCCTGTTTGAGGACATATCAAGTGAATAGAGCATAATGTTATTCATAATGATACATTTCTATCTGACATTAGCATATTATACCTGTATAGAGACTTAAAAACCTATTGCTTCATTAGTGAAGGGCATGTGTGTGTTTGCTGTAATGCTTCAAACTGTCACTTTGGGCTGTGCTTAAAAGGACAAATTAGGCAGTTCTGGGTTTGACTGAAGAAAGCTGAATATATTGCTCATAAAATCTGATGTATTAATTTGTCTCTCCGAGAATCTTCCAGGGGTTCAGCTCCCGTTTTGAGGCCTCAGGCACATATCTGAGCTGTGGATAGAAAAAGCAGGATGTGTCTCTGTTTGCTCAGAGGGGCTCCTTGGCTCCATGAATCAACAGAGGCTTTCTCTTAAGTAAACTGAGGATGTGAACCTTTGGATGAATGGCCAGATTTATGCCTCTGTCTGTGAAAAAATAACAGGGGCAGCCATAACCTTTGTCTTGTGCTCCATTGTTTGTCATTCTGGTGGTACTGTCAAACAACACTGACAAAACCCACCAAATTAAGAATTGCTCAAAATGCATTTGGTAAATGTTGAGGCTGTCTTGGGTATTCTGCCCTCTTTCCCAATACTAAACTGAAATAAAAATTAGCATCTCCAATTCTGCCTTCCTCTCATAATTAAGGGTTTGCATAGCTGGGAATCCACAATTGTTGGGAAAGCTGCCTTTGGAATCCCCCAGGATTTCTTTTCCATTTTAAAATCATAAACAATGTCAGTGTTGACCTACATAGCCTCTGATTTTTCTTTTTTTAACCTAAATTGCTGCAAAAGCTACTAATTACAGCATACTCAAAAGTAAATTACCAAGCCATCAGTAAAAATTACATTAAGAGCAACATTATTTCCCATAACATTAATAAGCCCTTTTTGAGTGTGATTTATTTTTGCAACAATTACTGTACAATCTCCTGGAAGATGTATTTCTGTGTAGTTAATATAATATACATGTATGCAATTTTCCATTTTAGTGCCTATGGATTGCTTCATTTTTCATCTGTATTAGGCTATTCTTATAATTTCCTCTGGGCTTTCAGGAATGGCAGACATCAAGGGAAAATTGGAGTGCTAAGTCCTGTGGGAAATGCAAAAAAGCAAATAGATCAGAGTCGAATGGAAAGGACTGAGTTCAAGTGCACTTGCATCATGAGAATTTAAACTGCCTTCCAACCTTTTAGAGATCTGAAAGTATTTTATTGAAGGAACTTTGCTTTTATGTGTTTTACTGAGAAATGAATTGTAATTGTGAGCCAAGTCCTTTTGCATGTAAGAGAAGTGTGTCCATTCTGCTCTGTTTGACAGCCTCCAAGCTGACAAGGTGAAGATGAATGTGTTTTGCTCTCAGCTGTATCATTTGAAAATCATTTGAAAACTTAGATACCTAAGTTACAGTAGCTCAGGAAGCTTTATATAATGCAAGCATAGTTCCCAAAATTCAAATTTGCTACTTCAAATGTCCAAGGGTTGCAAGGCACACTGGTATCAAAACATAAGAGAAGGTAAATTTGCTTTTATCCAGCACATGTGAACTGAGAAGCAACTGGTTTAGTTTAAATCAAGAATGTGTAAAATTAGAGTGAGTCCAGAGGAGGCCACGAAGGTGATCAGAGGGCTGGAGCCCCTCTGCTGTGGAGACAGGCTGAGGGAATAGGGATCCTGGAGAGGAGAAGGCTCTGGGGTCACCTCTGTGGCAGTTCAGTACCTGAAAAGGCTCTAAGAGAGCTGGAGAGAGGCTTTAAAAAGGGCATGGAGGGAAAGGGCAAGGAGAGTGGCATCAAACTGAAGGAGAGCAGGTTTAGATGAGATACTGGGAAGGAATTGTTCCCTGGGAGGGTGCCCAGAGCAGCTGTGGCTGCCCCTGGATCCCTGGCAGTGTCCAAGGCCAGGTAGGATGGGGCTTGGAGCAGCCTGGGACAGTGGAAGGTGTCCCTGCCATGGCAGGGGTGGCAGTGGGATGATCTCTGAGGTCCCTTCCCGCCCATGGACTGCAGTCATGGCCCTTGTGGTGAATTGTTCCCCTTTGCTGTCCCCTCAGGCCTCCCTGTGGGGTTGTGCTCACAGGGACAGGCTCTGTCTTCAGTCAGTGTTAATTACAGACATGAATTTATCTTCACAACTCTCAGTGAGATAATTAAATATCATCTTATTAAATAGCCTGAGTGCTGCAGTACCTGTTTATAATACAGACTGGGATAATGGACTTAATTTATGTTCCACTGGCAGGGGTAGCTATAACTTTTTGCTGGTTTAATGGTTACTTGTGCTTTTACAACCACTTGACAGAGAGAATGAGGCACAGGATTTGGCTGCAATTGCAGAGTGCAGGAACAAAATTGGAGCGAAGGAGCTGACACACAATCTTCTAAGACCACATTATTCTGCTGAAATCAAAGGTGTTGAGCAGGGACGTGGATGAGAGAACTCCCAACCAAATTCATTCAGAGCTCAAGTTAAATCTCCGTCCTAAACCAAGTCACTTAATCCAGTCTGTACCTAGGGGTGGTGGTGGGGGGGATATTACACTGGATGATTCACCCAAATCATTTTAGAAAGTGCCCAGACTGGGGTGAGTGAGAGTCAGAGAGAGAAATCCAGTCTGTCCATGTCCAGCTGGGCACCTCTGTGAGCTTCTGGAGTTTTGTTACAGAAAATGGTAGATTTTGAATGGGTAAACTGGTCCACTTGTAAGGAATATTAGATTTTCCGAGGTGCCCATGTGAAGAAGTTACCAGATACCTACTTAGCCTTCTTGGAGGGATTTGCATACCTGGCTTCTTTAGCTTATAATGCTGGGAGCTGTGACTATTCCACAGTGAAGACCTGTGCAAGTTACCTGACAAAGTCTTGTGCCTTTGTCATTTCGTGCATTGCTTTTCCTAGTGCACAGAGTAAAACGCTGTAAAAAGGTGTTTCCTTGTGAACATTTATTTGGAGGTTCTATTTATGCCCTTCCAGAAAGGTCAGGTTAAAAACTCCCATGCAGGATTAAACATGGGGTCGAAATCAGATATTGAACAAATACAAAATTTAGAAGTTCAGCTCTTTTCTTTGAATGAATTGAAAACTCTTGATTGAATTCTGTTTTCTGCTCATGATTTGGCACTCAGTGCTTTCTACCTTTGCTAAAACTCTTCCACTGGCACTTCAAATTCATGTGGGTCTTCCAAGGCCACCAGCTCCCACTCTCTTGAGGAGGAAAAAAGACTTCTAGCATTGACACCTTCCAACTGAAAAGGAAAAGATACAATCTTTTTTATTGTGAGCTCCTCTTGTGTGAAAGATCCTTTTCTCCCTTGATCATCCCCGGGCCCTGCATATTCTCTAGCAGGCTACTACCTCAGCCATTTGTCATAAAGGGTTTATCATTAGATGTTACAGCTTTTGCAAGCTGCTCCTCTAAAATGTTTTTTTGTAAAAAAAAAAAAGCAAAACAACCTGATTTGTAGTGGCTGTACAGTCAGCCTGCTGGACTAGTACAGTGCTCTTTATCTGAGATACAGCTTCACCTCTTGAAGCCTCAGTGTGGTGTCTTTACATACCCTTTCTGCCATCTGCAAGGAGCTTGCTCTTTGCACTTCTGAGGGTTTTTTCTGAGCTTACTTCGAGTTGTTCTTGATTGCAGCATGAATCTCTCCCTTTTCTGGTAATCCAGGGTGGACCTTAAACACCAAGGGATCTGCAGGAAGAACTGAGACCTCAGTGGTGGCCAGGGCCATGTCAAGAGTTGCTTTTCCTGTGGTTCCCTAATTAGCTACTTAGTGGAATAATCATTAGTGATAGGAAAAAAATCAGTCTTGGCATTATGCTGTTTATGACATTTACTTGATGCACATGGGGACACTGGATTCACTCTTTATAGCTGCAGTTTTTGGTCCTATGTTTCTGTGGTCTCTCTGAGGAAATTGGTAACATTGGTAAATCTGGTTTGTATTTCTCTTTTTGAGGCCTTGAAGATGCTGCTGTTGCCATATGTGCAGGGGTGAGTTTGTGCTGAGAACTGCAGCTGGGGCCACGTCTTGCCCAGCTCTTGGACAGCATCTGTGCACAAGCTCTAGGTCACTACACCTGAAACTTGTCCTTCTTCCAGGTCCATGAGTGTTAAAAGCAAGTTCATACACAATGTCAAATGTCCTCAAGGAGAGAGATCTTTCCAGCTAAGACTGGGGGCATGAAGCACTGTAGAGGACATTTTGTATGTACCAGCTTTGAAATCCTGATCAAAACTCAGAATTCCTCACTCCTGGATCTCACTGTGGCACACAAATGATGGAGATGGCAGCTGACCCTTTTGGCTTCACTGACTGTCCAGATGTTCCCCTCTCTGCTGCAGAACGTGCTGGTGCTCAGTGCTCAAACCTGGCTCCTGTTCCCGGGTGTGTCACTGTGTCCCTGCCTTGGGTGGGCATGAGGAGCTTCCTGATTTAATTTCCTTTCTGATTTTCAAGCAGGTCTCCCAGAGAATCGCACACACGTCCTGTTTGCTGGTTTTTTTGGGTGTGATACAAGAAAGGAAGGGTTTTCTGCTGAGGAGGAGATAAGCTTGGAAGACCTGAGGATGAGAAAATCTAATTACCATTCTGCTATTGCTCAGCATGACCTGTTTAACTTTCAGTCACTTCCTCAAAGGTGACTACAGGTAAGAACCATGAGCTTGGTTACTTTACTGAAGCAACTGGGGCTATCAAAGCCTGTCTGGCATCTTTATAAGCTACTGTTCTGTTTTATAGAGGGAAAATATAAATTTTCTAAAAATTTAATATGTAGGATGAAATTGCTTAAGTAAATTTGCTGAAATAAGGCTGGAGTGTTTTAGTGATGAGTTTGGAAGGAGAACTAAAAGGGAGGGTAAGACACGGAAATTTGACCAGGCAAACTCAGCCTTGTCTAAGCTGATGCTGCTATCAGGAGTGCCAAGACTTTCTTTTAGCATATGGGAAGTTTTATAAGGACACAGATTGAGGCAAAAAGCCTCAATTCCAAGATCATCCATCTCTTCTAGTACTAATAATTTCTTAGCTTTTATCTCTCTGTGAATCTAAAAGCACTTACACAAGAATTGGTATAAATTTTCCCCATTAGCCTGTCGTCACCTAATAGCTGAACCAGAAATTGAACTGGAGTGCTGGCTTGTCAGTCTGGTGGAGCAGTGGGGTCGGGGTCTGTGCCAGGCTCTGGCTGACAGAGCTGTGGGGGTGGCATTGCTGTCACCTCTGCCCGTTCCTGCCACCTCAGGCTGTTCCAGACTGGGGTTTGCAGCACTGATCCTGGTGGTCTTATGGTTCACCACACTGCCAGGGAACACAAGGAGGATAGCAGGCCTGGAGCTTTTCAGCCAGTTTACTCATTGTTTTTGGTCTGGGCAAAAGAGTAAGGAAGGCAGGTTTTGTGCCTTGGGAAAGCCAGGCAGCCTGGGAGGTGATTGTCTCAGCACTGTTATTGTCCTCCAGTGGTCTTGAGTGGAAAAACCTAGGTTTTGGGGGGTTTATTATTATTATTGTTGTTGTTATTATTATTTTTAGTGTCCTGAATCCATTGTTACTAGGACCTCCTGTTAGAGGTCCTAAATGTATTCAAGAAGTCTGTCAGGGAGCCCTTGTAGCTACTCGTGTGTGTCTGAGGCGTAGGCTGGTTTTGAAGCAATGGAATTGACAGTCAGAAGCCAGTTAAAAACAAGTGATTTCAGCACAGGAGCTCATGTCCCAGTGACTCCAGGCCGATTAGCTGGCTGCTCTCCTGGATCAAATTACTTACCTGCAAGTAAATAATTTCTGAGCCTCTCCCAAACAGGTTCTGATGTTATCAGAGGATTTAGGCAACTTGAAGTCCTCACAGTGATCATGAAGAAGGAGGTGTTCTGTCTTCACCCAAGCAGCAGATAAAACCTTCCCCTCAGTTCCTGCAATAACACAAATTTGTGTCATATCTGCTTTCCTTTTATATCTTCTTATTCCAGTTGACAGCAAGAGTCAGATGTGCCAGATATGCTTAATCTGGAAAAGAGTGTCAGCAGGATCAGTGTTTTGTCTGCTTTCATATTTCTTGCCCTTTTAAAATTCAGAGCTGCTGATCTGATTTCTCCTGGCCATACTTCTCTGTGTGGTTTTTTTCCTATTTCTGTTTCTGTGACTTTGGGCATATAACTGTGTATAAACTTGGTTCTTCCAGGAGGTACAATAATAAATTAAGTCTGGTAGGTGGCATGAAGGTGGAAATAACGTTGCAGGGAACATCCTGTCTGTGACTGTAGGGGACTTGGTGAAGGTCTGTGTTTATTTTAGAAGTGCCTTGGTTACTGCTAGCTTGCTTTTGCTTCTTCCACACTTAAAAAAACACACAAAGAATTTTCATGCAGTAAACAGAAAGGTGGCACTTTAATGCTTTAAATAGAGATTGGAAGAGAAACAATTTTTCCACAGTGAAAACATTGCATAATGGAAGAGAAACTATTTTTCCACAATGAAAATATTGCATAATTACAATAATGGTGATAATGTTTTTTTATCAGAAATAACGCTTGAGATCACAATACTTCAATACTTTTGAGAGGAAAATCTTGTAATTTTAAATGTTGCGTTGAAATTTTCCTTCTACATTTAATGCAAGAGCCTCGGTGTCCAGGTTGCTGGGTGGTAAAAGGCAGGGATAACACTCTCTCTGTCCTGGAATTTATTCTCTTTGTGCTGTTTTGAGTAAATCTCACATGGAGTCCACTCCTCAAACAGGTGTCAACCACATAGCTGCCTCAGCTGTGACTTTGCAGCAGCTTTGTTAAAGGGTGCAGGGACCTTTCCCAGGGCTGGGAAATGGGAATTGCAATAGGGAGATGTTGGTTGCTGGCCTGGCCAGAGTTTCAGCCTCACTGGTCTGTCTCCATGGTGATATCCTGAGATGTGGCCTGGCAGGCATTTGCTCTGGGTTGTTTTCTGGAAGGTCAAACTGAAGCTGATAGCCAAGCCATGAGCCTGGGGAGGTGGCGTGGGAGACTGGGGTTGCTTCCAGTGGAAACGGGTCTGCCAGTATGGGTCTGTGCTTGGCAGCGTTGTCAGGCAGCTACAGGGAGGTCAAGGTCCAGCTCCTGCTGCAGAAGGGCACTGGCCAGGAGTGGAAAGCAAATCCTGGTACAGCTCCTTGGAAGGAATTGCCACTCCTGATGTCTCTGGAAAGAAGAGGAGTCTCTTGTGCAGGTGCGCTGACAGTTGCATGCAGACACGAGACACAGCCAAAGGTGCCCTAAAAGAGCAGCCCCACAGAGGGTGTGTAGGACCCCCAGCTGAGCTGCTTGGCTTGGGCAGGTTGAGCCAAAGCTCCCAGAGCAGAGGGGGAGGGTGAGGAGAGCTCCAGGCTTGCCCAAGACACCCTGGCCCAAACTGCAGTGCCGCAGAACCCTCAGCAGTACAACCTCCCCTCACCCTTCCACCAGTGCTTGCTGGCTCTCCTGGGCTGGGGAATGAACCAACAGGAAAAGGGAGAGTTTTATTTTTACCTCTCTGAACCTTTCCCCTTTTCTGCCATACTTAAACTGGTACAAAGGAATTGAAATCATGATGAATTGAGACACTCACTTCTACTGAGGGCTGAGCTATTTGTTTCTGAATGGAGGGGAAAGGATGGATTTTTGGGGACAACTTTCTGTTGTACTGGTTTATAACGAAGCAGAACTCCATATTTACATAAGGAAAAGAAACGGAGATGTTTTAACAGTGGTATTTTGCTTGAAAGCTAATTTTTCATGTTAATTACACATCTGCAGAGCAGCTCTTGTATATGGCACTTGGTGTTACAGATGGCACAGGCTGGCCCCTGAGAGCCCTGGTTTGAATTGTTGCCCCTCTGTAATAGACTGTGAGCCAACCATGTGTGATATTCTTGACAAGGATAAACCCAGCTGGCTCATAGTAGCAGAAACCAACATTTATTTCAGTCAGCTATTGAGTGATAGTTCTTTCCGTGTTGCTCTTGTTGCCAAGTTTGCTTTCCAAAACCCCTAAGGACACTGGTGAATATTGTTGGGAGCAGTGATTTTTCCACACTCCTGCTTATTGCCACCATCTCGGACTTACCTTTACTTTCCAAGTGTAAAACTATTTTCTTCATTGCTTAGCAAGAACATTTTGAGAGAATTCATATGGTAAAATAAATCTGGGAAGCTCTTCCTGACTGTTCTGGAGAAAGCTGCATTCCAGAGGTTGTGGGATGGGTATGTGAAAGGGAGAGTAGTTTGCTGCATGTGATATGTGGAGTTTGTTGTTTTTTAAAACAGCCAAAAGAAAGTACATGAACAAGAATGTAGAATTTCAGCTCATGAGAACTAGAAACTGAAATGGCTTCAGGATCTGGGTCAAGAGGAAAACTTGGTGAACTTCTGCATAGAACAGATACTTCCCTAGTGCTACCCGGTGCTTTTCACAGGCTGCAAGAGAAGCCAACGTGTGCAGGGGCTCTAAGGAGAACACAGTGAGCTGGAGGGTGGGGGAGTCAGCTCATGTGGGCAGTGAAATGCCAGGCCATTGGCACTGGCTGTGAGGGGACAGCAGCATGGCCTGGGCCGGGCCAGGAGGGCACTTCAGCCCCTGCTGGAGAGCTTGGGTACAGGGCTCGCCTCACCTCGCCCCAAAAATTCTACAAACTTGATGAAAATGCTTGTTACAGTAACACAGAGAAATATTTCTTTTTTTTTTTTTTAAAGCAACTTTTTTCTTGAAGCAATATACCTAAATATGTAGGTAACAGTAAAATAAAGAAATGGATATGAAATATATGAAACTTGATTTGCTGATGAACTTCTTAAATGCAGGCTTTGATTACTGAACATCAGAACATTCATATGTTAAACTTGGCTTAGTTTGAGTTTGTTGGTTTTTCCCCTTCCATTATTGCCTGGATTTTTGTTTTCCTTACTGACAGTCAGTGTCTCATTCATTCCTTCTTGTTCGACCCTTGTGATCTGTGAGCACATTTGGATTTCATTGTGCATGCAGAATTCCTGGTATTGCATTTGAAACACATCCTGGATGGAGCCATTGGAAATGTAAACCAGGTGCTGAAAGCTGAATTGCAGATGGAATGAGTGAGGAGTCTCTGAGCCCAGGGACATAAATCCACCTCCAAAGAGAAAGGAACGGGATTGCAGAGGCTGTAATTGCAAATCCCTTGCATGCACAGCAAAGCTGCAGGGGACAGGACAGGCAGGGTGATTTCCTCTTTATCCTTCTTTCCTGTTGAAGTCTTTGCTCTTTTCTTGATGTCTCCAGGAGCTGCTGTGTGTAAAGTTGATGCTGTCTGACTGCCAAAGGAAACTCCTGCACGGTGTCAATGTTCCTTTTCCAGAGGGGAGCACTGGGGCTGGGAGCAGAAAACCGAGGGGGCAGCTGGGTGTGTGCTGAGCTGTCAGACACCCTGCCTGTCACTCTGTCCCCAGACAGCTCCTGTGCCTGCCTGGCAGAGCCTGTGCCACACCTCCAGGGCCTGGGGAAAGGGGCACGACTGAGACCTGGACCCAGCTGTCTCCACTGGGCTGTGCTTCTCGAGGATGTATTGATGTGGTGCACCCAAATGATGACATTCTGGTCACTGTGAAGTTACTGGAATAGAGGAGATGGCCAAAGAGTAGCTAGGAAAGGAACAGGAGCTTGGGGGATTTGATTAATGAAGAAAATCACTACAAGGTGTGGAGAATGACTGAGAGAGGACTGGAACGTTATCCACTATAAATATTTGAAGAACAATATTCAAGACAGAAGGAGGGTGAAACTAGAGAGGTATGAAATAAATGCAAGGGGGAGGCAGGTGTCTGACAATGAGGTATTTCAGGCTGGGTAGTCAATACTTCAGAGGGACTCCTGACCAATGGCTTGTCTAAAACCTAAACCAGAGACAAGGAATGACACATGGAGCAGGCAATCGTTTGTGGTGAGGCAGGAGGAGATGGAGTGGCTTAGATATTCCTGTCAGCGTTCAGTACTGATAATGTGGCTGGTGCTCTGAAATTTCAAAGTTGAGGCATCATAAATGGGCACATGGAAGCTGAACACTTTAGTGCATAGACCATGTGGAAGGTAATAGCTGGAAACTATAAATCCTGAGATTTCTGGAAAAACAAATACTGCTTCTGACTTCACCTTGAATTAAAGAAATGTACTCCTGTGGTGTGAAATGGATGTTTAATTGTGAATTAGACAGCTGTGATTGTGTCTTAGGCTGTCCCAGCTTGTGCAGCTGTGGGAGGTGTGTGAGAAGTCCCAAACCATGTTGGAGGAGGAACCCTGTTCCCAGGTCTGCAGCAGGATAACAACACCTGTGTCTGTCAGCACACCTTGTAAAAATCATCTTTTTAAAGCAATTTCAAACAAGTTCAGCATGCAAACCAGCAGGATTGCCAGGGATTGAAACAGTTATCTGGCACTGTGTCACTGCTCTCAAGGGTTCTGTGCCCCTGGCTGGGGAGTGAAGGCTCTTGCTGCCCTGGAGAGCCACAGCTCTGCTCTTCCCTCATTAATTACCTTTCAGTTAATCCCGTGTTATCAGGCAACCTACAATGAACTGCAGAAACTCAGGTCTCTGTGATAGGTCTCTATATTACAATGTTTCTCAGTTGTCTGAAATCCTCTGCAGGAGCACATCCCAGTAGATCTATATAACTGTCTCCTATATTTAGTATAAATTCAATATTGTCAGCAAGAAAGATCACTTACAGCACTCCCATTGTATTTTAGTTTTAGTGAAGCCATTACTGGAGCCATGTCTTTTATTTATATTAACATGTTGTTAACTGTAAGCTCATAAAGACATAAAGTGCATGAAATCAATTAGGTACAGATTTAAGTAGTGGACATAAAGGAAATTTTCTGATTTACCTTCCCATTTGTTGAATATAGACCTTGCATTATTTTTAACATGAAAGGAATCAATGGGCTCTATTTAATTCCCTTAATTAATTTCTGTTATCCTTTTCCTTGCCTCTTTAATTCCATTTAAAACTACCTGGATCCCAGTTAGAAAATTCCCTGAAGTAATAATAATTTGAAATTAGAAGGTTTATTTAGAAATATCATTTGGGCTCTAAGAGCTTATTAGTTTAAAACTATGTTCCAAGGTAATCTTCAACTTCACATAAGGGTTTAAATTTTTTAAAATATTTTTGCATCTGCTTTTATAAAGTTTTCTTTTTTTTTTAAATTAATTTGTAACTGGAGAAGTATAGAAAGCCTCTTTCTCAGTAGAGAGAACTTTCTAAACATGCCCAAGCCCATGTTTTGTTTTTTTTAGCAAGAGAGAAGTCTATCAAGTTTTTGGTTTTTTTTTTGCAGTATTTTGTCCAACATACTGAGACCTCTCTATATAAATGCTAATCAAATTAGATTTGATAGGGATACAGTTTTTTCAGTGCTGTTTACTTGTGAACCAGTTTTCCATAATGGGTTTTTGATGTCAAAAGCTGCTGCTGAACTGCAGAACCTCAGGACTGCAAATAGCAGCAACCACCAACTTCTTGGGTGGGCTTCGATTGGTCAGGTTGGGTTTTGTGCTGGCCATGGACACTATAAAAATTTGGTAACTCCAGTGACAAAAGAAGTGAAAATGAGTCAATAAATTATCTGGAGATCAGCCCTGTGAGTTGTGTGTGAGATGCTGCTGCTGTGCTGCTCCTGTTTGGGTTTGGATGTAACTCCAGCAGTCTGGGCTGTGTTGCTGGGTGGTTAATTAACCTCTTAGGCATTACCAAGAGCTAATGAGCAGAGCTTGGCCAGTCTGGTCTCCTGGGGCTTTTATCCCTGCTGCCCCTGGGTACCTGCAGTCCAAGGGCCCCCCAGTTTCCCATGTGATGGTGCTCACTTTGTAGGAGCCCTGCTGTGCCACTCCTGGTGGGACCTTGGTCACCTTTGGAGCCAGGCTCTGCTCTGGGGGCCCAGCAGTGGCACCAGAGCCACGGGCAGGGACTGAGCCCAGGAACTGCCCCTGCACAGGAGGCACAACTTCTGCCCTGGGCAGTGCCCAGCCCTGAACAGGCTGCCCAGGGAGGGGCTGGAGTCTCCCTCAGCGGGGAAACTCCAGAGCCCTCTGGACACAATCCTGTGCCCTGTGCTCTGGGATGGCCCTGCCTGAGCAGGGAGCTGGCACCAGTGACCCTCTGTGCTCCCTTCCAGCCTGAGCATTTCTTTCAGATTCCTGCCCAGAATCATTTTGTGTCTCCCAGATGAAGTCTCTTGGTCCCTGTGGAGGGAGTGTTGCTGTTGGGTGAGCAGAGCCAGACACTCTCCCAGTTGTCCTCTCCTCGGGCTCTGTGGCCTCCTGTGTGTGCAAGGCACAGAGTGAGGATCAGCCCAGTGGGGCTTGGAGCTGTCAGGAGCCTTTTAGTAAAATCCTGGGAACCGTGGATCTCTGATGCATTGGATACTGTGCCTGAATCTCAGAGTATCTGTGCAATGTCTAAATTTAGGATGTGAACACTTGGTTCCACAGGCTTCACTGGAAGTCTTGGATTTAGTAAATACTTCAGTGATGAGTTAGGGGCTTGGAAACCGGGAATCCTGAGCAGTCCAGCATTGAACCTCCAAGACAGCTGACAGTCCTACGCCACATAAGGGTCGAGTTTCACAATTAAAACCTCAAGTGCTCATGAATAATGTATGTGGTCAAGTCAGTTAATCACAGAAAGGGCATGGGCTGTGTGCTACCCTTTAATGTTCACTGTTGGGAAACAGGAGGGGAAGAGGCCACTTCTGTTCATTCTCTGGGAGGAACAAGCAGCAGCAGCAGCTGGAGTTGGCTGGGGCAGAGGCTTGTGCTCTGAGATCACTCTGGAAAACAGAATTAGTGATGGATCAAAGTTGTAAAGTTGTCAGCTGACCTATGCTTGTGTCACCAAGCATTTGGAAGGGAAGTGCTTTCAAATGTGTCTCTAAATGCTCATCATCTAATGAGACAGAGTAAAGAGTAATTCTTTAGGGAAAGAATTGACTGAATGGAAAACAGCAGCTATGTCCCAGCCCTTGACTCACGGTACTTAGCCAGAAAAAGAAGGGTTTCTAAAAAGCACTGGGGGGATGTGTGTTGGTGGGCTTAGGTAGCATGTGCCATGCCTGGGATAATCGGTTTTTCAGTCCCCTGGGGCTCTGTTCTGGGTGAACTCTTCAGATGCTACAATGGTAACAGATTTGAGTGAGGAGTTTTATGCGTGGTTTGGGGGTTTTTTTGTATTTGTGGGTTTTGAAATGAAGTGGATTACTGGGGCTTCCTGCTGGGAACAATTTTCTAGGTAGATCTTCTTTAAACTGTAACTACTCTTGGGGCCAGCTGAAAGTGAGGAACCCTACAGATGGGGATGTTGTCTCCCATTACAGCTGGAGGCAGGGAAGTCTTTAGGGATTAAGAGAAAATCCCACCAGGCCCTTGCTGCATCTTACAAAACCAGGTTTTAAGTGACTTTCTCAGTTTATGACTGGAAGTCCCTTGGCACAGCGGAGTTGTCATGGATACTCCAGCTCCAAGACACTAAAGCCCATCACACATTTATGAAATCTCCAGCACTTTTCAATCTGCTCTCAGTGCCATTGCAAACCTACATCAAAGCAGATGGTGCAGAGCTGCAGGAATAACCTCTTTACCTCCTCAGACTTGGAGAAGGCTCTGCTGCTCAAAAAGCTCCAACAGTGCCAATAAAGTCATCACCTGAGCACCACTGGGGTAGCCTGTAACGTAAATAAAAGTAC
Organism: Leptocoma aspasia; assembly: GCA_013399835.1. NCBI lineage: Eukaryota > Metazoa > Chordata > Aves > Passeriformes > Nectariniidae > Leptocoma > Leptocoma aspasia. The sequence continues at coordinate 231,065 of VXAX01007842.1, read as the reverse complement.
AGTTTGTCATGGTTTCACTAGAGAGTCCTCACAGCTGCGGATGTGGGGCTGCCTTGTGCAGCCCAAAGCCTTCTGTGCTCCCTTAATCGAGGTGAGCTATTTTGGGTACATGACATCAGTCAGTGAGCACAGACCTGCTGACCCAGAGCTGCTTGGCAGATTTTGGAAGTTGGGGCAAGTTATGGGATAAAAAGTGGAGTCAATTATTTCTTTCTTTGCAATGACGTGGGGAGAAACGTTCATGTTCAAATTGCAAACTGGAGAGCATAAGGAAAAGTTGAAAATAAGAGGCATTATGAACCTGCCTTGGCTTTGGAGTGGGTCTGTATTTCAGAGTGTGTCAGACTTGCCCTTATTTCCCTGTTTAATTGGCAATTTGTGCAATAGATCTCTGTGTACCCCTTTAGAATTAATTTCAGCTGGGTGCTGACAAATCACAAGGAGAAGCCAGGTGAAGAGAGGATGAGTCTTGAAAGGCAGCTTCTTCCATGTTTCCTTAATTATTCCTTCGAGGAGCTGCCAGCAATAACAATGCCTCTGTTATTGCTTTATTGAACAGATGTAGGGAAACAAATACATTTTTTTTTAGAAAACTTAGCTTTTGGGCCTGGTTCTAATAAATTATTTCAATTGATGTAAATGAATAAGCTGTCAAGTGCACCAATATTCACATGATTCCCCCTTTCAGTGCTAAAAATAATTAATTGTAACTTTTGTGGAGCGTGGCAGTGATGCTTTTTTGGCTGGAGCGAGGCAGGCAGTGAAGGGCTGCCTGGAGAACTGGGAGTTGATGGTGCCAGAGGCTCCTGGCTGCAGCAGCAGGGTGACAAATCTGGGCCTGAAGGTGCTGTGTGCCACTCCATGGAGAAATCCAGCCCTGCCTCTCCTGGATGGCTCCCGAGGCATCTCCAGCTGCCGGGAACTCCTTGATGGGCACACCTGGACCTGGAGAAGACTTTGAGCGTGTGCTGAGGTGGGTCCCACCCCGTGGGCTCAGCCCCTCTCCCAGGACAGATGAGAGTGTGTGAGGGTTGTCCTGCAGGAGAGCTGAGCCCCTGGGCTGGGCAGGGCCATCTGTGGAGGAGAGGGAAGCACAAGGAGGGATCAGTGCATGTTCTGGATGGCAGCACACACCACACCAGTGCCCCAGCCCCGAGCAGCTCACCCTCCATCCTCAGTGCTGGCCAGGGAACCCAGGGACACTGAGAACAAACACAGCCTCCTCCTGAGCTCTGCAGGGAGGTCTCATGCACGGTCTGTGAGAAATACACATTTTTTTTGTGCCCTCACTGCACTGGGCCTTTGCTCTGTCCATGCAGTGCACATGTGCAGAAACACTCCCTTAGTTCTGGCTTTGTCCCATTTTCCAGCTGTTCATGGTGTTTTATTCTACACTTTGCTTCACCTCTTATGCAGAACTTTTCTCTGATCTATTTCTTTTAAGTTAAGCTACAATACAATATTAGAGAGAATTAAACAGGGGGAAACCTTTCTTTAAAAGAAAAAAAAAAAGTCTTGGTGGTTTTAAACTGTAAGTGCAGGAATAAACACATGAAGTTAGCATTTCTTTGGATCAATGACTGAATTGAAATTGGATGAATCATTGATTTTTTTTTTTTTTTTGGTGCAGCAGAGATGTACTAAATTGCATTAAGGAATGCCATAACTTGGAAGTAACGGGTTTGTGTGTGTGCTTATGGAAAATGGTCTGTGTTAATCAGGATGAGAGTAATAAACACTGAAAGCCATACATCCTACCAGGAGAGATGACACCCTTTAAAAAAGGAGGGGTAATTTGTAGGCCCTGCTGTAGACCTGCTTTGGTGCTTGGTGGGACCACTGGGGTTAGGAGAGGTACAACAGTGTAGCACTCTAAGGGGATCATGTTCTCAAGTATTTGGTGCAGATGTTGGCAGTGGGAATAAACCAGTGCAGAGCTGCAATAGCCTTTTGTAAAGCAAGAGGAACCTTTCTAACAGCAGTAACTTTATGAAGTAGTTGTGCGGTTTGAGATATTGAGGGGTTGCAGCTTTATTTAAGTATTTTTTTATTTATTTACTTAAACCTCCAGAAGAAACAGTAAAACCATCCTTGTGAGGGGGATGGGAAAGTGATTATGGTAAATCTACACTTCAGTGGCTCTCCAGTCATTAACTACAGCCTCAGGTACACTAACCTTGCAAGGAGAATAAATCAAAAATGCTTAAAAGGTTTAGCTACAACCCCCACCCAGCAACACCCACCTTCATCATAGTTAAAACATCAAAAAGGAAAGAGGCCTTGATAATAATGAAGGTTGGGAACTCAAGGAATTATAGAGGTCACTTCAGATCCCATGGCCCCTGAGCAAAACCATTTCAAGGCATTTTACTTTTCTGACCTTCTTTGTACATATTTGAAAGCCACAGCTTTTTACCTAAAGTGCTCTAAAGAAGATTAAACAGCTTTTTAACATCTGCTGTGTTCAGTGTGTAGGAAGAGCTCTCGGTTGCTAGCAAGATAGATGAGTTTTTATGTGATTTGGAAAAGGTGTTTAAACATACTTTGATTTATGTTTTTGCATTCTGTTACACTCTGAGAAGGGGTAAAGAAATACCTTGCTTTAATTTGGTGATTTTCATTCAGGAGAAGGAAATGCTTTGAAAACAAAGCACACCCACATCTAGAGGTCAGTTCTGTTGCAGGCGTAAAAAGCAGCATCTGTTTAACAGCAAGTGGTGACTGTGTGTAATGATGTGGTACAGAAATGCAGAGTACAAAGGGAACCTGGGAGAAGATGGAGGATAAAAATACAGACTGAATTGAAAGAAAAACTAATATTTAATAATTGTGGGACAAATGAGAGATTTGGCAAATATGGTGTCAGAAATCTTCCTTTCTTATTTTATAAGACAAAATATCTCTGTGATTTTATAGGGTCATGTCTTGCCTGCTGTGGTTATTCAGAGAGGACAGAGCTACTCTGAGGATGTCAGGACTTGGAATGCCCATACATGTTGGGGCTGACTGGCATTACTGAACTGGGAAAGGTGTTTGAACTGGAAAGGAGAGCAGGGCCTGGAGCAGATGTGAGAGAGGCTCTGGAGGGCCAGGAAAGGCTCCTGGAGGAGCTGGGGGTGCAGCTGAAGGGTCTGCACCCAACACACCCCAGGGACAGACACTCGTCTCAGTGACACTCACCTCTGCACGAGGGCATCCTCAAGTCACAAATACCCTGTCCTGAGGTGCTGGCTGCTTCCCAACAACTCTCAGTGGAGGCTCCTCTTGGAAAAGATCTCAATGAAACATAGCTGCACCTCAGACCTGGGGGAACTGTGAATACTCAGAGTCTGTGATTGTTAACAGGATGTTCCTGGAGAAAATGCCACACACAGGGCAGATAAAAAGGACTGGGAAGAGTCCAGAACTGCAATTCTCAACCTCGTATTTTCATTTTTCTGTGCTGTTCTAATTTTTCCTTAATGTTTTGTTCTTTATTTATTTGGTTTCATATTTGGTTCTTTATATTTTTGGTTCTTTACTCAGCAGAAAGCACCTGGTCACTCATAACATTTGGAGTCCTCCTGGAAGCTCCCTGCAGCTGCCAGGTGATCCTTACCCTGGATGTCTCCCCTAAAACAGAGCTCCCAGTGTTGATCTTTTGAGGTGGCTTTGGCTCAGATCCAGCAGAGGAATGGGGCCAGCAGCAGTTTCCAGCCATAGGTGGTTTTTTTTTTCCTCCCCAGGGACTTTCATTCCAGGCACACATCTGAATTCAGGGCTGTACTCTGCTCAGCCTGTGAACTCCCCAGGGATCATCTCTTAGGACAGAGCAGCAGCAGATGTGGAATGGGAATGGTGTTTGCCAGCAGTGCAGGGCTCTCCACTCAGCCATGCCCTGATGGTCCCATAAATTCCCTCTTGGGGTTTACACCCCACGAATCCAGGCTTTCTGCTTGGAACAGCCTCACAGTCAGATCTGGAGAAGCTTCTTTGGAGAAGTAACTGTGGATTTTTGAACTTCAGATGAAAAGCCAGGTGCTGAATCTCTTATTCATCAGAATTTCCCCTGACATTAATAAGAGATGGAGCTGAGCAGAGGATGCAGAGATTCAGCCTCAGGTTTCTGGAATTCATATTTGCTGTTGCTTGATATACATTACCTTGCATGAGTTAATTAGCCTGTACAGAGGATCAGTTTTTCTTCATTTTATATTTACATGCTTTGCTCAGAGCTCCTCTGCTGGGAAGCAGGAATTTCACATTGTCAGTTTATTCCAGTGATGAGTCTAAAACTGAAGTTGAGCAGAGCTTGTTTGATGTCTGGGCTCTGATAAAAGCATCTGTAACTTCCAGCTGTGGCTCTCTGAGCTTCTGGTGAGGAGCAGAAGGCTCTGTCCAGATGCTTTTGTATCCCACAGAGTCTGGGATGGGTTTAATGGGTGGAATTTTGAGTGAAGGCCTGAAACTGGAACATTCTGGGCTGAATTTACTGTGGCCTTTCAGTAGCTGAAAGAGGCTTCCAAGAAAGATGGAGAGGGACTTTTTACAAGGGTGTGTGGTGCCAGGACAGGAGGAATGGCTTCACACCGCCAGAGGGCAGGGATGGATGGGATATTGGGAAGGAATTGTTCCTGTGAGGGTGGGCAGCCCTGGCACAGGGTGCCCAGAGCAGCTGTGGCTGCCCCTGGATCCCTGGCAGTGCCCAAGACCAGGTTGGACAGGGCTTGGAGCAGCCTGGGACAGTGGAAGGTGTCCCTGCCGTGGCAGGGGTGGCACTGGATGGGCTTTAAGGTCCCTTCCAACCCAAACCAGTCTGGGATTCTGTGGGAGCCAGCAGGGCTGATCGTGCTTCCCTCATCTCTGTCTAATGAATTTTGTGTGTCAGGGTTTGATGTGCTTTGTCCCAGGGACAAAAGCTTTTATAGCTCAGCATATTTGCTGAGATCTCCACTGCTCTCTCAGTAAAGAGATTAGTTGAGGAAATAAGTTTTGCTCCCTTGGGAGTTGTGATGCATTGCCACTTTGTAAACACACAGATGCCATCCCAAGAAAAAAATGCAAATATTGTATCAAGCTCTGATGTCTGAAACATTGTTTTATATTCTAAAAGACTCCTGCTTTAATATTGAAGACTTAAATGTCACAAAAGGGAATGGGTATGATTTAATTTTTTACAAGGCTACAGCTAAAGAGAGTGATAAAATTCTAATGGTGCTGCTCTTTAAGGTATTTGCAGGGAAAACCAAACGTCTTCCTAAAGTAAACTTCACGCTGTATTTTCAGGAGTAGGCAAGTCACAGTCTAACAATCTTCACAAGAGGGGAAATAGGAAATAACCAACCCTCTGTAGCCTCAACCTGCCCTCTCTAAGTGCACATCATCTCCTTGTGCTTTAGCTCTCAGCTCAAGTGTCCCAGGTGATTTGAGTTCTTATGTTGAGTCGGAGGAGAGTGAAGCTGCCAGATATTTGATTGTAGCTTTATATTTGTCACATGAGATGTTTGGCTCAGAGAAATCGATTCCATGCTTTTGGTTTAACTTGAGGAAGGAAAAAGGTACAGCACTGGGAGTGCCATCAATAGGCTCCAGTTCTTTCATGCCTGAATTTTTTTTCACGTTGCACTCTGCAGCTCTCCCTGAAACTCGCTGGGAGGTTGGGCTGTGGTTGCAGGAGATGTCACCTGTGGCCCCATGGTCTGGGGGACCTTCTCCCCTGCACCTCTGCTTGCCTCTCACACAGAACTGGGTCACTGCTACATTGTTTCTGGCACTGCTGTATCAGGTTCCCTGGTTCACCTCCTTTGTCTCTGAACTTACAGGGGAAAAGATACTTTGCATTAATTAGCAAGAATTGTTGCAAAACTCCAGTGTTGAGACGTGAAAGAAGGAAGCTGTGAGCAGCGGTGCTGTGAACCTGCCCTCCATGGCAGAGCAGTGCCGGATGTCCCAGCCACTGCCCTCCTTTGGGGCTGTCCCTGCCCCAGCCAGGGTAACCAGGTCCCTGCTGTCAGCCTGCTTTCAGCTGCATTGCCTCTCTCTTTTCCCTGTGCAGAGCCAGCCCTGCAGGGATCCCTGTCCTGGTGCTGCCAGCCTGCTCCAGGCCACTGCGTGCACCCGGTGTGCCCCAGTGCCACTGCGCCGTGTCCCCAGTGCTGCTGTTTGTCCCCAGCCTCAGGGCCAGCCCTCCTGCTCGGCTGCCCCTCACTGGCACAGGAAGCCCAAACATGCCAGGTCTGTGCCCTGCTGCTCCCTCCTGCTCCTCCCTGCCCCGGGGCACAAGCCCAGACTGCCCTCGCAGCCACAATTTCATATTCTCTCTCAGGATGCTCATCAGTAAATGCAGCCTGGGGAGAGGAGAAAGCAGCTTTCTCTGTCTCACATTTTCAGAAGCTGTAAATAGTACAATAAACTTAAACTTCCCCAGAAAGCACTTTGTGCAATCTGAGCATTTTTTCACCCTAATTTGTCATCTCTGTAAAGTATCCTTTTTTTCTTAGAGATTTATTGTTTTTCTTTGCCCAGTGATTCCTGAAGCCTGTCAGTATCACTTTTAAAAATGTATATGTAGTAAGGAACTTGGCAATTAAACAAACAGAAGAAAATCACCCAGAAAATGCTTTGCAGTTGGGTTATTTAAATAACTACCTTGTCCCTGTGGAGAATCTTCAACTGAGACAAATAAAATCCCTCAGGTTTGCTTCCTTCCAATACCTGAAGAAGCCAACAGGAAAGATGGAGAGAGACAATTTACAAGGGTCTGGAGTGACAGGACAAGGGGGAATGGCTTCAAACTGAGAGATAATAGGCTTAGATGGGATATTGGGATGGAATTGTTCCCTGGGAGGGTGGGCAGGCCCTGGCACAGGGTGCCCAGAGCAGCTGTGTCTGTCCCTGGATCCCTGGAAAATCCCCCAACCAAGGCCAGGCTGGACAGGGCTTGGAGCAGCCTGGGACAGTGGAAGGTGTCCCTGCCCATGGCAGGGGGTGGCACTGGATGGGCTTTAAGGTCCCTCCCAACCCAAACCATTCCATGGTTCTCCATCACCTCCCTCCACATTGTTGCCAACACCATTTTCTTTGGGCACAGGCCATTTTTCTCCTGTTGTTGCTGGTCTCTGGTTTTAAGATGTGCTGTGAGCACTGGGATGTGCCAGGATAGCCAGGGGGGCAGGTGAGCCTGCTGCATCCTCAGGGCACTGGGACATGAAGCTGCAGCCCCAAACCATGAGCTGTGCCTGGCTGAGAGCACAGCATGGGCTGAAATGGTGATCCTTGAGCCATGTGGGTGCAGGGCTGGGAGGGGGCTGAACCTGCTGCTTGTGAAGACCCCAGTTATGACTGATTCACCAGGGAATGCTGGGTTCAGTACACTGAGAGGACCAGGCTTTGCTATTCTGGTCAGATACATGTTAACAGCTACTTGGAGATCTGTTCCAGGGATATAAATAGGCTTTTGCAGGTAAAGCACTACCTTGGAGCTGTAAATAAAGATGTCAAATGATAGTCCATAACCAAACTGCAGATACTGGGTGGAGGGTGATGGCTTTCGCTGTGTTCATGGGTATCTTATATCTAATACACCATAAAAGTGCTGGATTTTATAGCCATGGTTGTACTGAAGTGAGGGATGTTACATCCCCAGCCTCCAGCATTCCCTCTGAACATTCCCTGTTCCCAGCAACTGCAAAAGGCCTGTAAGGTTTTCATCTAAGGTCCATATGGGAAACATACAGAAAAATATCTTTTTGAGCTGTCATTTATTAATGGAACCTTATGAAATATTTTGTTTGTTTGTCTTTCAGGGCTGTTCTTGCCTTCCCTTGAAATTAAACTCTCCTCCCCTGGGCAAGCTGATACTGTTGTTTAATTCTGAGGAAGTGAAAAAAGATCCCCCTGCTGTGGTGTGGTGACCCTGGCTGGGCACCCTGGGCCCACCAAGCCCCTCTGTCACTGCCCTGCTCAGCTGGGCAGGGGAGACAGGACACAGGGAAAGGCTCTGGGTGGGATAAGGGCAGGGAGGGATCCCTCACCAGCTGCTGCCATGGGCAAACAGACTCAGCTGGGGGAAATCAGTTTAATTTATCACCCACCAAATCAGAGTATGAAACTAAGAAACAAACCCAAATCTTCTAACACCTCCAAATCCCTCCTTTCTTCCCAGGCTCATCTTCACTCCTGATTTGTTCTCCCTCCTCCCCAGAGGCTCAGGGGGATGGGAATGGGGCTGTGGTCAGTCCATCACACATTGTCCCTGCTGCTCCTTCCTCCAGAGGGCTTGGACTCCTCACCCTCTGCCCCTGCTCCAGCCTGGGGTCCCTCCCAGGGGAGAGTTCTCCAGAAACTGCCCCAGTGTGGATTCTTTTATCCACGGGCTCAGTCCTTCAGGAACTGCCCCAGGGATCCCTTTTCCCATGGCTCAGTCCTTCAGGAACTGCCCCAGGGATCCCTTTTCCCATGGCTCAGTCCTTCAGGAACTGCCCCAGGGATCCCTTTTCCCATGGCTCAGTCCTTCAGGAACTGCCCCAGGGATCCCTTTTCCCATGGCTCAGTCCTTCAGGAACTGCCCCAGTGAGGTCCCTCCCATGGGGTCACGAGTCCTTCCACCAAACCTGTTCCAGGGGGCTCCTCTCTCCACGGGTGCACAGACCCTGCCAGGACCCTGCTCCAGCAGGGGCTTCCATGGGGTCACAGCTCTCCCAGGCATCTCCTGCCCTGCCCTGGGCTCCTCTAAGGGTGCAGGGGAAACTCTGCTCTCTGTGCCCTCAGATGCCTCTCCAGGGGCTGCACCCTGGCATCTTTGAGGAACTTCTGCTCCAGCACCTGGAGCAGCTCCAGTCCCTTCCTCCGCCCTGCGCTTGGTCACTGCAGAGTTCATTCTCTCAGACATTGTCACTCTTCCCTTCTCCAGCTGCTGTGTAGCAGTTTTGGGGTTTTTTTCCCTCATTCTTACCTCAGCTACTCCAGAGGTGCTACCACAGTCCCTGCTGGGTTCGGCCTTGGCCCGCACTGGGTCTGTCCTGGAGCCAGCTGGAATTGGCTCCATCAGACACTTGCAGCAGCCTCTCACAGAACCCATCCCTACAGCCCCACCATCCCCCAGTCAAACCCAAAACACAACTGAGGGTTAAACTTCAGCCTGGGGAATAAGCAGCAGCAGCAGAGATCCCTTAGAAGGCTCTTGCTTCTCTGAAAGTGCCCTTGATGATGCAGATTGAAGGTAGATCAGTATGGAAAACATGACCTAGATGTTCTTTCTAAGCAGAATACTTATATATACACACATAAATATATATGTGATATAATCATCTTGCAAGCACTGGCAGCTCTTTAAAGGAGCAGCAAAAGCTCTTTTTCTTCAGAAATACCACATCAACAGCCTCAGCACAGTCCCCAGTGATTAAAGCTACACCTACAAGAAAAGCTGGAAGCTCTGCCAGTAAAGCTTCCTCCTGCTAATGCTGCTGAAAGACCCTTCATTATCCCACCCAAGGCAGAGCTGAAAAACAGATCCTTTCCAGCATCCCTGTATCAAAAAGGAGAGATTCAGGCAGTGGCAGCAGAATCAAATACACAGAAATATTTTACCCTTTCTGCAGTGATTTGCAGATGGCCCTGAGACCCCTATTCTGTGTACAGAGACTCTGTGCTTCCCATGAGTGACCCATTTGATTGCTCACTCAGAATTTTTCCAGAAAGCTGTTTTGCATTAGGGGTATGTTTTAATATGAAATCTAGGAGCTAGATAATTGATAAATTATGGCCATGAATAGCTTAAATATAATTAGTTATTATGAGGTAGAGAATTGTCATTTTTATAAGGAGGACTATCAAGTTATTATTTTAGGATTTAAATAACCATTTATTAAACATTAACATGATTAAAATTAACCCTTTTTGGGTCATTGCATGTATCTGTCAAATTTTATTTTGTTCCCTGGTAGACTTGTAGTCTAAATTAATGTTGAGACCTTGTAGTTGTTGCTCACAAATAATCTCCTAAGCCAAGACGGCAGGCAGGCAGCAAGGCAGCTCAAAGGTTTGTACTGGTCACTGATGTCATCCAGCTCAGGGAGCTACTGTAGTGAAATTAAAAATATGGGGCTTAAATGGGTTTGAGTCAGAGGTAGGCATTGCCCTGGCCATTTGCACAAGGATGGGTAACAGGCTCTAGTGTGCCTTCAGGTTCCTAGTGCACTACTGAGATTCTCCACACTAAAGAAATAAAATGTAAGACATGAATGTGGGAATTAAATCCAGTAAATGATGTTTTATTCAGTGAATTGCTCCTTCTGAGTAACTTGCCCCAACCCTGGTCCAAAGCTTTATTCCAAAACCCAGGTCTTGAGATCCCAGTTCTCCCAGCATTTCCTGGTGGGGAACATTTTGTCTAAATGAGCAGGATCACTGACTTCCCCAGGGCTGTCCATGGCACTGCCCAGGCTCCCCAGGGAATGGGCACGGCCCCAAGACTGCCAGAGCTCCAGGAGCTCCCAGGGATGCCCAGGCTGGGATTGTTGGGGAGTGTGTGCAAGGCCAGGAGCTGCACTGGATGGTCACTGGGGCTCCCTTTTCTCTCACAATATTGTGATTTCAACTGGCAGCTGTAACTGGGAAGCTTCAGGCCTGAAGTCCTTAATTTCAATTATCTCAAGAGGTGCTCCAGTCCGACTGCAAAATAGTTTCTATGTGGCCCCTGAGTGGCTGCTAATCCTGAGCAGAGAGAGCTCTGTGCTGGGTGCAGTCTTGAGCCTATTGAAGGGCTTTTTGTGATCCCAGCCCTGATTCCTCCTCTATCCACACTGAACCACCACAGGCAGCTTAGTGGCTAAACTGACCTCAGGGCTGTTCTCTTTGGTTTTTTTTTAAACGTATATGCATATATATAATTTCAAAGTGATCTCCTCAGATTTTACTTCATGCAGTTTAGCTACAGGAAGAGAAGAATCCATCTGTGGAATTTCCCTGTGCAAGATGACAAATGCTCAGTTGGAAAGGAGGCTTCTTCCCCCAGTCAGGTGAGTGTGAGTGCTCAGAGCTGTGCCATATTCACCTCACTCTCCAGGGGCCTTTTCCTGCCTTCATCCACCTTTTCCCTTTCCAGCTGCTGCAGCAGAGGATGCACAGTGTCAGAGATGGAGATGGCCAGAATGATTCCAAAGAATCCTTGGTGCTGTTGTGTGTCTGAATACCAGAGCAGTGAATTCTGAACAGGTAAAACAGACACCCTCTATGAGCTGTGCTGTTGGAGCTGCTGTGATTTGCCCTGGAGGAGTTGTGAACAGCATCTCCAAACCCTGTGACTTTTCCGGGGGATTTCTGGAAATGGGGGAATGTTTCCCAGGGACAGCAAAGCAGTTTGAAAAACTGCTGGTGGGATGTGTCCAGCCTCTCAGACCTGGGGGTTTTGTATCTCCTTAATTCCTATCACCTCTGTGGGTCATAATAACCTTTGGTTTTTTGGTTTTTTGTTTTTTTTTTCCCCCAGAACTGTCTCCTCTGTACCTCAAGAACTTCCTGTAGGAAATTTTTAGACTGCTGGAGGCAGCCCCATGAAATGAGTCAGCTCCATGCAGCTTTCAGTCTGGTGAATGAAAGGATTCTGGAGGCATAATTTCCTTATTACTGAAGCCTGGATTTGACAAAATTGTAGAATTCACTGCTTTCTCATAAATATGTGTGTCTAATTGACAGAAAGAAAACACCAAAGCCTTGTGTGAATCAGAATTCCAGAATCATTAAGGATGTTGAAAAAACTCCAGATCACAGTGTCCAACCTGCGACTGACCCAGCCCAGAGCACTGAGTGCCACATCTATTCATTCCTTGGGCACCTCCAGGGATGGGGATTCCAAAGCTCCCTGGGCAGTTCCAAGGCCTGACCACCCTTTCCATGGAGAAATTCCTGCTGGTGTCCACCCTGAGCTTCCCCTGGCCCAGCCTGAGGCCGTTCCCTCTCCTCCTGTCCCTGTTCCCTGGGAGCAGAGCCCGACCCCCCCGGCTGTCCCCTCCTGGCAGGGAGTTGTGCAGAGCCAGGAGGTCCCCCCTGAGCCTCCTTTTCTCCAGGCTGAGCCCCTTTCCAGCTCCCTCAGCTGCTCCTGGGGCTCCAGCCCCTTCCCAGCTCCATTCCCTTTTCTCAGGCCAGAATGTGTGCAGATCAGAGGCGTCACTGTGCTGATAAGTTATTGTGTGCCCCAGTTTTTGCCAAAGCAGGAACACAAGAGCAGCAGCACTCTGGTTAATTATTCTGATACCTCCCTTCCTTAAGAGGCTCTGAGATGAGTGTATCTTTTAAAGGAAGAAAATTAAGTCTTCTATCCAGTAGGTTATTTCCTCGAGAAATACCAAAAATACCTTTCTGCTGAGAATTTGCCTTTCTGCAGTAATTTCTCTATATAAAATGCAAATCCACTGTCCAGGCCCAAATAAACACACACTGGAATGGCATCACTGCTGGTGCACAGTCCTGGCTGTGCTGCTGGGATTCTTCAGCCATTTCCAGCTCCAACACTCAGCCACAAGCCTGAAACTCCTCACCTTAGTGCTGTTCATGTTTTCCCTTTCTTTGAGGCTTTGAAGAGCTTAAAGATCACCTCTCTCAAAGTACTTGACGAAAGTATCTCTGTTCTGTGAGAAGGTAACTCCTGCACTCTTCATCTGAAGCATTTTTCTATCTGCCTGATCTTTTCATGTCTTCTTTTTTCCTAGAAAATTCACCTTCATTGCCATTTTTGTTTCATGACCTGCATCCCACTCATTTGTGGCCTACTCAGCCAAGGAGCACCTCTGGAGTGCTGTGTCCAGCTGTGGATCCTCAGCACAGCAGGGACAGGAGCTCCTGGAGCAGGGCCAGCACAGGCTGTGAGGATGAGGAGGGCCTGGAGCATCTCTGTGCCCAGGAAAGGCTGAGGGAGCTGGGGCTGTTCAGCCTGGAGAGGAGCCCCAGCTGAGAGGGGCCCTCAGCCCTGGGTGTCCCTGTGTGCAGGGAGGGTCAGAGCAGGGCCCAGGCTCTGCTCCGGGGGCCCAGCAGTGGCACCAGAGCCACGGGCAGGGACTGAGCCCAGGAACTGCCCCTGCACAGGAGGCACAACTTCTGCCCTGGGCAGTGTCCAGCCCTGAACAGGCTGCCCAGGGAGGGGCTGGAGTCTCCCTCAGCGGGGAAACTCCAGAGCCCTCTGGACACAATCCTGTGCCCTGTGCTCTGGGATGGCCCTGCCTGAGCAGGGAGCTGGCACCAGTGACCCTCTGTGCTCCCTTCCAGCCTGAGCCAGCCTGGGATTCTGTAATCCACTGGCAAGATGAAAGACAAGACCAGGTATTATAAAGACCAGGGTAAGAAACAAGGTATGAAACACATTTAGGCTTTGACTTTCCATGTGGTAGTCTCAAACTCTATTCCCCTGCTGCATTCCCCGAATATTTCCTCCCTGTCCCACCATCCTTGGTCATCCCTGTCTCAAAGCCCTTCAGAACTGACCAGGACATTTAGGATTAATGGCTGAGCTTTAGTGTTTCCATCCACAAAATGGATATTGCTTGCCTGAAGGTTATGGTCAGAGCCGGTGGCTCTAAAGCTCCTTAAAGATATGACGCTGTAAAAATTGTAAAGGCTATTGATAGTGTATTATTTTTTATCTGTAATATTTACTGCCTTTCACTTCCTTCTTGCATAACATAGTAAATGTTGTTCTGCTTCCTGAAAACGTGTGGTAAATCAACTGATCCACTGTTGTTTTCAAGTATCCTTACTTAGTGTTGGTTTTCATGTACATGTTTTGGAATCTATGTAAAATATGCCTTAAATAGCTGAATAAAATAAATGCCAGGGCTCTTACAGCTTTTTCCACCTGCTTTCAATGCAGAGCTGCCAAACAATTTCAGTGGTTTATAGCCTGTTGCCCAAAATCAAATTCTGTGTTACTTTTGGTTTAAGGGCTAATAGCTTTTTGAAATATATTAGTGTTTTCTGGTGACAGATCCAAGATTAGCTTTTATCCATTGTTCCAAGAGGTATTCTATAATCCTGTGGCACAGTCAACTTTATGAGGAATTTTACAACCTTTCATGAGCGCATTGTGTTTTAAAATGCTAAAAAAGCAGTTAAGGAGAGAGGAAAACAAAGCACTGCAGTGTGTCCCTCTGATGTTCCATTGGCCTTTGAAGTGCTGGGGAGTGAGGAGGGATGACTGCAGGAATGACTGCAGGAGGAATCACTTTGCCCAGACAGACTGAGGAGCCAACCAGCCAAAGTTTTTAAGTGCTGCAGAACTGCTTTACTGGAGGAGTATTTGCCTTAAGACAACGAACAGCCAGAGTGGAGGAGCCCAAGTCACTGCCAGACCTTGAGCACGTCCTTGGGAGCAGCAGCACTGAGAGAATGGCATCCATTGCATTGATGGCAGTCAATCCTTTTTTTTTCACGTGATGAGATCAAAGCCAGAGTGGGCAGCAGATTGAGGAGGGGGATTCTGCCCCTGTGCCCCTGTGCTCAGGTGAGGCCCCACCTGCAGAGCTGCCCCAGCCCTGTCCCAGCACAGGCAGGACCTGGAGCTGCTGGAGGAGCCCAGAGGAGGCACCAGGATGAGCAGAGGGATGGAGCAGCTCTGCTGGCAGGAAAGGCTGGGAGAGCTGGGAACGTGCAGCCTGGAGAGGAGAAGCTTTGGGGTGACACAATTGTGGCCTTCCAGTGCTTGAAAAAGCTGACAAGAAAGATGGAGAGAGACAATTTACAAGGGTCTGGAGTGACAGGACACAGGAAGTTGCTTCCCACTGCCAGAGGGCAGGGAGAGATGGGATATTGGGAAGGAATTGTTCCCTGTGAGGGTGGGCAGGCCCTGGCACAGGGTGCCCAGAGCAGCTGTGGCTGCCCCTGGATCCCTACCAGGTTGGACAGGGCTTGGAGCACCCTGAGCTAGTGAAAGATGTCCCTGCCATGGCAGGGGTGGCACTGGATGGGCTTTAAGGTTCCTTCCAACCCAAACCATTCTGGGATTCTCTTCTACGATTCTGGGAATTGAGGCAGTGCAAAAGCAGGACTTTGGGAGTGCACCCATTGCTCCCGGGTGGTTTATGCAGGGCAAGGCAAAGGCAGAGCTCTGCTGGGGGAGGGCAGGCTCAGGACACCCCTGCTTTGTGCACTGTCGCAAACTGTGGGTACACTGGGATGAATCTCTCCATAATACTTTATTCCTCTTTTGCATGGGGAAAAAGGGAAACACCCAAGTGTTGCAATGCAATAGACCAGAGGAGGGAGAATTGGATGGTCTCAGCACAGCTTTTTTCCTTTAAAAGCTACTCTGTGAGACCTTTAGCCCTAGATGCATATGTATATCCCTTCAGGAGAAGTATTTCAGAGGCAGGGTCTAGCACACCATTTTCTTTCCCTGCCTCCTTAAAGATGTCATATCCTTCCCCCACAACAAATGCTATTGTTGGAAAGAAAATGGAAAATCTTTCTGGCCATTCTTCTGAAATGAAAGCAGCAATCTTCAAAGCTAAGACAGGGGTAGCTGAGTAACTGCTCAGGCTATACAAAAACAGCCAATTTGTACTTGTGAGGTATCGAGACTCAGCTGTTTGATTGGGCTGGAGATGTTTGTACCTGGCAGTGGCTGGAGTTGTCTGTCACTGGAACATGGTGGGCTGGGCTGGTCACTGAATGGTGCTTGAAGCCTGTTTTTGTACTGGGGGAGAAATCACAGCCTATTTTGGGCACCAGTTTTCATTTGGTGGAGGAAGTCACAGGTTTGACTGCGCTTTGGGATCTGCTTTCCTTTGCAGCTCCGCCATCCAGTGCCTGGTGGCAGCAGAGCAAGCTCAGCCTCCCCTGGTTTGTCCTCCCAGCCAAAACTCTGCTTTGTTCTGTCCCTAATCTCCTACTGCAGTTCCACCTAAACATTAGACAAGAGGAGGAGACAGGGTTCTCTGTAACTCCCCAGCTGAGAATATTTGCAGTAAAAAGGAGACTCCTACCTCAAAAGAACTTCTCTGGGGGCTTCCCCAGTGGGATTGGCAGTTCTGCAGCCTCCACCTCCCAAACCAACCACTCGCCTGTGGCTGGTACTGTTTCTGCACCAGTGCTGAGCTGAGGAGCTCAGGCAGTTCAGCCACTCTGAAATTGCACTTCAGTTGAGTGGTATATATATGGTCTGCATATATGACCCATGAGAAGATGGATGAGATGATCAGAGGGATGGAGGGTTGGAGCTCCTCTCTGAGGAAAGGCTGAGAGAGCTGACAGGAAAGGTGGGTTGAGAGGATTTACAAGGCCCTGGCACAGGGTGCCCAGAGAAGCTGTGGCTGCCCCTGGATCCCTGGAAGTGCCCAAGGCCAGGTTGGACACTGGAGCTCGGAGCAGCCTGGGACAGTGGAAGGTGTCCCTGCCCATGGCAGGGGTGGAACAAGAAGGGCTTCAAGGTCCTCTCCAATCCAAGCCATGCTATGACTATGACTACCCTGAAAACTCAGCTCTGGGCATTTTGCCTGGAGACACCCAGTGAATCAACAGCAAATCTGAGATAAAATCCAATTTGGTTTTGTTTTTCCCACTGTACCTTTCACTGAACTGCACAAGGATACATAGCACCTGTGAGGTTTTACTGGGACAGGCACTTGGTGTGTTTTGGGAACTGGGAAGAAAGTTCATATACAGATTCCCAAAATGAAACAAAAGGCTGCCTGAGAGGGAAGTTCAGTTGTTTAACTGGGAGTATAAACACATATATGTCTGGTTCTTGACCTACTTGATTTTCTAAACATTAAGAACTGCTTTGAATTATTGTTTTTGCTGGGATGCAGACATCTTCAAATTTTTATAAGAAGCATCTTCTAAATTCTGTAGCAAGAATTTATTGATGTCAATCAGTGATGTTTAATCAGTGTGATGCAGTTCACACTGGCATTTGTCAAGCAGATGTTGCCATCTGTGGTTCCTCTTTATTGGGAAGTTTAAATGTTTTGGGTTAAAGCAGTGTATTATTTGCAGATGGCCAGCCCACCATTCCGAACCACAGCAGGATAAAGTCTGCTCTGGCATGGCTGAGATACAGTTTAAGCACAGTGCAAGAGCATCCAAGTACTGCAAAAGAAGAATTACATGAAAAGACATAAGCAGGCAAGTATTTGTGCACAGTGGCTTGTAAAAGTCGGGTTTTTTTTTTTTTATTTGCTTTCTTTAATACAACACTGTCTGTATTTTGAGATTGGCACATGGGGGGTTCTCATGGATGAGGAATGAAAGAAGGGTGTCAGTTTTCCATTGGCATCTATGGCTGCACCATGGCCAACATTTGCATTTGTACCTTCTGTGCAGTTTCCATGACTTTGGACTGTCATCCTGCCCAGTATGGTCCTGCTGGGGGGAGCAGGAGCATGGGCAGAGCCATGGAGGGCTCAGAAGAGGCTTTGAGCCTTCACCCTAAGCTGACTACTTGGGTAAGTCAGGGGATAAGTCATCCCTCTTGAGCATGAGCTGTAGCATCCAGAAGGTCCTCAGAGCCAGGCTCAAGCAGCTGCCAAGTGGGGATACTCTCTTTCTGGGCTCTCCTCTGAGGTGGGAGAGGCCAGATAGCTACAGGAAGCA
Organism: Leptocoma aspasia; assembly: GCA_013399835.1. Lineage (NCBI taxonomy): Eukaryota > Metazoa > Chordata > Aves > Passeriformes > Nectariniidae > Leptocoma > Leptocoma aspasia. The sequence continues at coordinate 213,506 of VXAX01007842.1, read as the reverse complement.
AGAGCAAGCTTTTGAGGAGACAGCTGAGCCCTGAGAGGGTTCCTCCATCCAAACAAACTGACTTCTGGGCTTTGTCTGGATATTGAGTTTTGGGCTTTGTCTTGGCTGCAGTGTCAGACCTGCACTTCTGACAGTCTTGGGAAAGGCAGTCACACCAGTAATAGGAAAAGGGATGGTGCAATTTGACTTTGGGATCTTTCAGCATTTCCCTGCTCCCCACAGGCATGGCTGTACTGCAGTGCTGGTGCAGGGCCCAGCAGCTGAGCGTGTCAGCCTGGGACTTACGGGTCTGGTGACAAACTGACCTCTTGTCCTGAAGGCTCCTAAAGGCTTCAGTCCTGGCTGAGTCCTTTTAAGAGGACCTTAAACCAAACCATCTCTTGGTTTCCTTGGAAATTTAAACCCCAGGGAATGGCTCCCCACTGTCAGAGGACAGAGATAGATGGGATATTGGGAATTAGGAATTGTTCCCTGGGAGGGTGGGCAGGCCCTGGCACAGGGTGCCCAGAGCAGCTGTGGCTGCCCCTGGATCCCTGGCAGTGCCCAAGGCCAGGCTGGACTTTGGGGCTTGGAGCAGCCTGGGACAGTGGAAGGTGTCCCTGCCATGGCAGGGGTGGCACTGGATGGGCTTTGAGGTCCTTTGCAATCCATACCATTCTGTGATTCTGTGTTTTTTTTCAAAGGTCTTCAGGTATCTTTTTGTGTGCTGGTGTAACAAACCAGCAAATGGTACTCCCTGGGTCAAGGACTATCAAGTGATGATTAGGTACTGAAATAACTTAGGCCATGTAAGTATCTTCTGTAATAAAAAAGAAATAAGTGAGAATTTATTTTCTAGTCACAGAAGGAGTCAATATTTAAAATGGATTTTCTGATTCTTCAATTATTTATAAAAATGTCAGTGAATTTGCTCCTCCTGCTCTTCTCCCTTCTCCTCTGTTTTTCAAGAAGTAAGCTGAAGTTTTTCAAACCAGCTCTAATAATAAAATTATTTAAGAATTAGGTTCTGGTTATCAAGATGAATATTGAAGTTCAAAGCAGCAAAACTGAAGAGTAGTTGACTTTAGCTATGGTTTTGCTTTTTGGGTGTAAGTTCCTTAATTTCTGAAGTCAGTCAAGAGCTCAAGCCATTCTAGAAGCTATATAAATGCTGATCCTGAAAGATATTTATTGATAACCATAGCACAGATCTTTTTAATATCCTTGAGGAAACCATGCAGCAACCTCATATGCTAAAAGCACAATAAGTTACTTGTTTTTTCACAGCATTTCCATGATGTATCAGTGATGAGCTGTCCATGCTCACAGGCTAAACTTAAAAATTCATGAAAAATGAATGGAGTTATTGTAATGTGCAACTAAATATGTTCCCAACTTTGAAGATAACACTGAAGAAAGTTACTTTTGTGCATTAGCTGTTCCCATAGTGGAGAAAAATGTTAAGGCTAGGGATAAAGGGTTCACTCCTTGATGTTAAATACGTGCCTGAAGTATGTCAAAAATGGCTCAGAGAGAGCAGAGTGAGCCATCAGCTTCAGAATATTGGCTTCTGAAAATAATAAAACATCTTTCTATACAAGTTTTACTCCTTTCACCAGCCCAGGCCTCACGGTGGTGTTGGTGACCCTTGCAGGAAGCAGATTCCACATGGAGAAAACTCCAGTGGGAAAAACAAAGAATTCATAGGCAACACAGAGGCTTAAATTCATCTACCCGATGAACACACGGCTTTCTCAGAGGTGGTTTTGGTGGCAAAGCAACAAAATTGAGGCCAAAGAATCAGGAATTCTTGAGAGCCTGTGAGAAAAAAGAGAAGATACAACTCCTGAGCACCATCTGAAAGCAAAGAAATAACCCAACTGCCCTCACAGCACTCCAGCCAGAACTCTCAGACTTTGAGGAAACAAAATTGGCTTTAAATTGAACCTTTTCTGCAGGTTTTTGTTTGGCTGCTTGTTTTTTGGTTTTTTTGTTTGGTTGGTTGGTTTTGGGTTTTTTTGGTTTTTTTTTTTTTAGATCACTGTTTTCGTGCAGGGATTTGGTTATGGAAAGGCTTATTTATGGCATTCAAAGAAATTTAGCTAGCAGACGCAAACTTTATTATTTTTTTCCTTTGAGCTGGTGCTACAAGGCTAATAATGTAACTGGGTGCACCCTGGGATGATCTGGGCAAGGACCGAGCTGGTGCTGAGGGAAGGCACCTTTGCCCTGGAGAACCCCCAGCACTGGCAGAAGCTCCAGTGAGTAACAGAAAGTCCAGTGAGTAACAGAAAGTATGTTTTCCTGCCTGTTTGACATCTCCCAGATTGTGAAGACAGTCTGCCCCAGATCTGTCATGGTATCATGCTACCATCACACCCTCCTGAAGCAATCAGGGGGTGAGAGCTTCTGCAAATCAAGTTATTTTTGTATTTTTAATTCTTCTAACTGGCAGCTCATATTGGCTGTATTTTAAGGAGCAAAGATTTCAGCTAAAGCATTACTATGTCATTAACCAATCCATTGAATATTCATGATTTAGTGGATTTTTTCCCCCCACAGAAGGAGAGAAGTAATTATTTTGGCTAGCACTTGAAAAGTGTGTGTGTGTGCTGTTCACAGAACTCCACTGGAATGGGCAAAAATAGAATTTTTCTATTAGACATGCAAACTGATCGCCTCTGCCCGATACTGACACATATCCTTTAGTTCTTCTCTATTTAGTAACAATGTTTCAAGCTATTTTTTTCTTGGTAGGAATGTAATGAAAATGGGGGAAAAAAGAGATAAAAAATAGAAGGAAAAAACCTTCAAGCTCACCAGTGGAGGCTGAGCTATGCCTTGGCTGAACCATGATTTAGGGAGCGGAGTCTTGACAGACCTTTTCAAGCAACCATTTTGTATTTGCTGTTGAAATTTAGTTCAGTGTTCTGGGGGTGCAAAGCACAAAGGAAATACAGGTGGGGAAGCTGCTCTCAGGCCTTGGAATGCCACAAAGTGTAACTTTTCCTGGTCTCCTACAGCCGTGTCCTGTTCAGGGCAGCCGTGTCCATTTTCAGGGCAGGGTGACAGGAAAGAGCCCCGAGTCATGCCAGGGGAAGTTAAATCAGATATTAGGAAAATTTCATCACTGAGAGAATGGCCAGGGCCTGACACAGGCTGCCCACAGCAAGGTGTAGTCACCAGCCCTGGAAGTGTTCAAAAAACATGGGTGAGGCACGTGGGGACAGGGGTTAGTGCTGAACAGGGTGGTGGGGCTGGGTTGATGTCTGGACTGGATGACCTTGGGGGTCTTTCCCAACCTTGATGATTCTGTGATTCTCTGATTCATTGGACTCTTTGATATTTGTTGCCGTTATCTGAAGCATTCTGCTCTCTCTTGTCGCTGCAGGGGAGGTACAGAGGATGTGTTTGTGGATAATTCTGCAGCTCTGGTGACACAGGTGGCACTTGGCTCCTTGGCAGTCCCAGAGAGCTGAGCCTTGTTCAGAACGTGCTGAGGGTGGTTCTCAGGACACACTGAAGGGAATGTGATGCTTGGTGTGAACACTCTGGGGTTTGCTTGGTCTCCTCAAGCCAGAAGAGACTGGAGTACAACTGAACAAAACTGAAATAACTTCTCCCAAGTGAAAGAAACAAAGGGAAAGTTGCTGCTGCTAAGTGCAGCATGGCAGAAGGGGCCTGTGGAACATGGAATGCTGCAGACCAGTTCAGGAGGGGATCAGCTTTTCCTCAGGCCGGTTCCCTTAGCAGTTCTGCAAAAGGAAGCACTGCCCAGCTGCCCCCGAGTTCAGCAGCAGGGCCAGCTGTCCTGGAGGCAGGTGCAGCTGGGCTAGGGACAGTCCCAGGTGATGGGATCGTTGTCAGCTTCAAAGTCTGCTGCTTGCCTCTCCCCAGAATAAAAGAACAGCAGCAGCAGAAACCTGGGCAGCTTTTAGAAGTTAATCTTCCCAGACAGAGCAGGGGGCTCTTGGCACATGTGTATTCTGACTTTTTAGCTCTCATGTTATTTCCCACACAGGGAATTTTTCCTTCCATTTTTTGGACATCTTTATTTTCTCCTGCTGTGCTGTAGTCCCCAGGACCACACACTCACGGGTGCCAGATGCCCTGTAGCCATCTGTCACCTTAAGAGGACTTGTGGCTTTCTCCCTCCCTCCTGTTTTTTGGGGGCTTAATTCTGCTCCTTACTTGGGGGAAGTGGTGGCAAAAATGCTCGCCTTGTCCTTCAGCAAGGAGCTGCTTCAAATTCTTGCATTCTCTTTTTTAAGATCCTAAGATTATTTTTTTTCTGTTGGGATCATCTGTAGCAGCCATGTGCCAAAAGCCTTTAAATCCAGCTTTTTCCAAACTGGTTTATAATTAAAATAGATCTTGCTGCTTCTGTGTAATGCACCAGCCTGACTTCAGTGGAAGCAGTGGTAATGAGGACAATGGGAATGGGTCTTTATCCCAGACTGCTTCAGAATAAGCAGCAGGTACTTTTCTGTTTGCACAAATATTTCTGCTCCTGACAGCTAAAGCCATGTGGTTTCCCTTTCTGGTAAACGACTCTGCCAAGTTGGGGTGGTGTTTGTTTATTTGTTTAATAAAAAGTGCTTTAATTTATAGAGAAGAAAAATCTCAGTTGTCAGCTTTGGAAACACACCTTCTGTTTATCATGTGCCAAAACACCCCTATAGAACCCCCAAACCAGCTTCCCCATAGCGCCTGCCAAAAGCTGGTTTTCAGCAATTTGTGAGGTATTTCTAGCTCTATGTCACGCAAATCATTCACATTTTCACCCTCTTATAATGAACCTGAGTGTGGATGATGGACTGACCACAGTGTTTTAGGGTCTGACTATGAGTTATGTGCCTGTCTCTTCTCCAGGTTTGTGGCAGGATCCTGGGTTTGAACATACAAGCCATAACAGACTTCACGTGCAGCTAGGACTGAATTAAAACTCCAAATCCTCCAAGGCAATCTTAGGTTTGTTTCCATGGCATTGATTTTTTGTTGGTGTTTTTTTTTTTCTTTTTTAATTATGGCTTGAAGATGAGAGGGGTTATTCTTACCTTTTGAAAAGTTGCCTTGTAGGATACAATGGCTCAAGGTTATTTGAATTTCTAATGCCTGTTGGTGCCATCTTTCTGAAAAGCAGGGTTAACTGTAGCACATGGATAAAGCTCGGAAAACAGGGTTACTGGGGTTGTTCAGTAGTGGCTGTGCCCTCATGAGAAGATTGAGCATTCTGGCATTAAAACGTTGGATGTGAACTGTAGCTTATGATGTTTATCATTTTACCTCGTATCAGGGTTTGGGGTACAGGCGATCCTTGCTAACGATAGCCGTGACATCTCTGAAGTCATTCCCTCGCTCCGGCACGGAGGAGCCTGGGGAAGCAGGATGCTTCCTTTGTCATTCCGTGCCGGGGCAGGGAAAGCCAGGGTTCCGAGGGAAATGACAAAGCTTACATGCGGGAAAGCGGGGAGGAGAGTCCAGGAGAGGGCCACGCACCGGCCCGGGGCCTCAAACTTCTGTGACACCGAGCAGCCCGAGCGCGCTACCGCGACCGGCCCCATCTCCGCCCGCTACAGCTCCGCGCTCTTCATCCCTGCACAGCCCCGCATCCAGCGCTCCCCATCCCCATCCCCTCACGGCCCCGGCACCCAGCGCTCCTCATCCCCTCACGGCCCCGGCACCCAGCGCTCCTCATCCCCTCACGGCCCCGG
>VXAX01007842.1:193982-207047 GCA_013399835.1 Leptocoma aspasia | reverse complement strand
GCGCGCTCCCCGCGATGTGCGCGCAGCGGCGGGCGGCCGCCGGCCCGCTCCCATAGCCCTGCCGGCAGCGCGGCGGCTGGCGCGGCCCCTCGGGAAGTTTGATGGCTTCTTTGAGGAGAGTCAAAGTCCTGCTGGTGTTAAACCTGATCGCCGTGGCTGGCTTCGTCCTCTTCCTAGCCAAGTGCAGACCCATCACGACCAAGAGCGGCGACGCCTACCATGACATCCATCCCAGGGCAGAAGTGGCCAACTTGACAGCCCACGGCATCAGCTCCATCCAGGATGCAGTGCTGAAGAGGCTCTCGCTCCTAGAAGACATAGTCTACAGGCAGCTGAATGGTAGGAACAGTTCTCCTGCTCATTAATGCCTTCGGGGTAGGGTCGGTGATGGTGAATCCAGGCTCGGAGCAGGTGCCCGCCTTGGCTGAACTTTGCATGACGGACCCCTGCTCTCCCCTCTGTTGTTGTGCAAACGGAGTCTCAACGAACTGAATCGATTTAGCATTTGATTTACAAATTCCATGCGTGTCTAAAGCTCGGGGTACCTTGCACAGGATGGAAGGAAATGGTAATAACAGAATGCTGCCTTTCAGATTTGTAGCGGTGGACAGAAAATGACAGTGGCACGATTTCTGCATCAAACGACCCGGGTGTGCAGTGGGTGAACACGGGTTGGAGCAGCACAGGGTGTATCGATCGAGGGAACGGCTTTTACTCCCACAGAGCTGGGTTTGGAAAAGGAGTTTTTTTCAAATGGCTCAAGTGTGTTGTATCATTTGAGTGCAGAAGGTCAGAAAGCAAAAGGCACTTTCTCTAAGAAGTTAAGCAAACTATTCAATATTTCCTATGGCTCAGCCCTGACAACTGCTAATTAAAATCTCAAGTAATGCTTCGCTTTATAGCACAGAAAAGGGATTTCTATTAAAATCTCACCAGGTTTAGTAGTTCAGAGACGTAGAAAGGGAGTTTTAAAGATGCTGTGCAGGATAGAGAAACAATTGTAAAGATGTAAGAAATCTAGGTGAGGTATCTAATTAAAACACTCACTGTGGAAGCTGATTTTTTTAAAGTTGTTCCCCACAGATTCACAACTGGGGGTGTAATTTCAATCAAGGGTCTTGCTTATTGCTTTCAGTCTCCATAGCTTTAATCCCTGCAAGTTTCTGTGTGTTGGAATGAGCAGAGTTGGTGATTCTGGCAGCGTCAGTGTGATTCCCTCTCTGAGTTTGGAATATGGAGCTCATGCCCCATTCTGTGCTGAACCAGGAGCTGCTTTGTGTCTCTGTTCTGAGCCTGAGCTGTAGCTGGTGTCACTTTGCACCCAGGAGGAGAGTCAGGTGCAGGGATGCAGCGTGGCTTTCCCGGAGCACTTGGCTCAGGCAGTGGCTTTAGGGACAGCACTGGAGCACTCAGCTGAGGAGGAAAGTGTTTCTGATATTCCCACTTTATACACTTGCATGAGAAACCTGTCGTGCCTGTGCCTGGCACCACGAGATGCTGAAGCTGCACTGGTGAGCGATAAACAGAGGAGAAGCGTGAGAATAACGAGGAGTAAGGTAGAAACTTGAATATTATCTGCAATTAAATTGTGAAATTGCCTGCTCCTGGATCCTGCTAGGGCAGAAGTTTCCAGGAGGATTTAGGCAGTTATTTGGGCAATAACTGCAGCTCAAGATAAGAGCCCTTATTCCAGGATGCTGGACTAGGATAGGACAAGTGATCATGCAGCAGTCTGCCATCCCTGCAGACACAGGGTGAGCTGGGGTTATCACTTACTGCCCTTCTGTGGAGGTTAACCTGGGGCTCCCCACTCCGCCCTGCCCCAGGGGCTGCTCTTGGTGGTGGCTTGGGCTGGTGAGAGGAGCTGCAGGGGCAGGGACAGCTCAGTGCTGTCCCCAGGCTGCTGTGGGCATGGGCAGCGCTGTCTGGAGCCTACTCAGTGCTGAGCAGCAGTCATGCACCTACACACCAGGGGAGGCAGAGAGGGAATAGATATGTTGGCATATCACAAACGTTTTCTCAGTGCAGGCAGAAAGCTGAGCACATAAATGTGACATCTTGTCTGGCCTCTGCATCCTGAGGTGATTTATAGCAGTGCTGATCAGTCTGGCTAAAAAATAGCTCTGGCACAGCGCTTATGTAACTTTGGGTCAAGTGTATATTTGGTACATGTGGTTTTGAGGGAAGCTCAGTACTCTAAGGGGTGGCTGTGGGCTGTGCTTCAGCAGGGCTGGGGTTTACAGCAAGATGTGGGGGGGCCAGATGAGCCCCATCCCCACCCACCAGCACTGTGAGGAAACAGTCAGGGGCACTGGGACAGCCCCTGGGGCTGAGGATGAGGAACACCTGCATTGGCTTTCCCGCCAGGAATTTTCTGTGCCCGGATCAACGTTCATCCTGGGTGCTTGAGGAACACCTCAAATCTCCTGCCTGCTGGAAGTGTGCAAATAGGAGCTCACCACTTCTCTTTGATTTTCGTGTGGGTAGTTTTGTGCTGGTGCCTCACAAACCCCACCTTAGCTCTGGGCCAAGCTCCCTGCACAACAACACACTGAGAGGTGAGAATTCTCTTTTGATTCTAAAAGGTCACGTTTCACTTGAAATCTGACCTGTGGTTTAGCAGCTATGAAATCATGGATTAAAGTATCCATAGGGTGGCAAGTGGAAAGCCTGCACCTCACAGAGCATTGGGAAGTGTTTGGCCAAAGAGAGAAGCTCCAACCCAGTCTGGGTGCAGCCAGCTATGGATTTCTACTGCATTATAGGACTTGGCTGGATTTCAGTGGAAATTGAAGCCATCTTTAAAAACCTGAATGTCTTCAAAAGCTCCATTCTGTACAGATGAAATGAGCAATCTGATCATACCATTGCTGTGGGTTTGGTTTGTGAGTCATGTAGTGTAAAGCATATTGGAGATAACAGCTCTCGGTGGTACAGCAGCCCTCATGTTTTATGTGTGTGTATTTATTTATCTTTGTAAAGGTTGGCCATAAAAACAAGGTAAACATCACTGCTTTGGCTTTGGGAAAGGAGGGATTTGACACAATCCTTCTGTCTGAACAGTGCTTCTCTGCCATGCCGTTCTGGAAATAACACCAGGCTCCCTCTTACTCCTCTCTGGGCAGGAAGAGCTGTCCCAAAGGTGGCCCAGTCTGTACATTTGCTTTGTTCTTTCTAGAAGTTGATTATTGCTCTTTAACTCGTTGCATAGGTTGTGTGGGGTTTGCTCTTTGCTGATCTCTAATTGATGGCTCCCACACACAGAGGTCTGAGGGTTCCCTTTGGAATGGAGGGCTTTGTATGTGTAGGCACGGATCTGGGAGTTCACGGGATTTTTAATTTCTGCTGTCTTTTTTGTGGATGGAATTCTCTTGTCCAGCGGATGTCCAGAGAAAGCTAATGAAAGTCAGAAAGGAACACGTGTATTTTACTCTGGGTGTTAACTACAACTTGTCTTTTTGATCTAAGCCTGGTTTTTTATGTGCTGACATTTACATAAGTACAAATTGTGATCCAGCTTATTTCCAACTTTATGGAGATTTGCACAAATGAACTTTTCAGTTTGTCTCTGTGTTTACAAAGAGCGGGTTTCTGTGCTATGTGACCAGGTGAGGAGCTGAAGGCAGCATTCAGCATTTTCAGGAGCCGTGTGCTGCTTCCTGGGAAGTACTGGACAAAGTCTTCCCAGCTTATCCCATTCCTCTGGGGCTAATGTAGGAACTCATTGATGACTGAGGAATTTGAGAAATTGGGTATTTATAGGACCCAGAGACAGCAAAGATAGTCCAAGCTTTTAACATCCCAGTGGCTGGAGGGTGAGTGACATGGCTTGAGGAAAGCTGGTGTTTGTGGCCAGTGTCCAAAGGTACTGTGAGACCCTCTCAGTGGGATGGGTCAGTAAATGGTGCTGCCATTGGAAAACAGGGATTGCAGGAGGGAGAGAACTCTCAATAAACCCTGGGTACAGCCATCCCCTGTACCTGCCATGTCTGAGCATCTGGAAAAGATGTGAGCAGGTCACCTGTGCTGCTCACTGGGGACCTGAGGAACCTCCCAGGCAGCCACCTTCCAGGCTCTGTGTGCAGCAGAGGTCTGGCTCTTGGATTAAAGCCTCCAAGCAGTGTGAAGGCTGGAAACTCCCTCTCTGGTGCTTTGCATACTGGTGGATAGGGGTGGATTCACAGCAGCAGCTGACTCCAGTAAGTGCTCGGCTGCCTGGAAGCCAATGTCACAGGAATGATGTGGCATCTACCTGAGCAGTGTGGAAAAATAGTACAAAAAGTCTGAACTTCAGGCTGAATACTGGTAAGACAGAGAACAGAAGGGCATTGCTGACTCATCCAGAGCTCTCCAGAGCTGTTAAATTTTATTTTGTGGTCTCTCAACAGCTCACAGAATCACAGAATGGTTTGAGTTGAAAGGGACCCTAAAGACCACCCAGTTCCAACCCCCATGGGCAGGGACACCTTCCACTATCCTAGGATGCTCCAAGCCCCATCCAGCTTGATGTACAGGATCAGGTAGAGTTAAAGCTGTTTGCAAATTGTTGTAAAAGAGTGAGCAGTGATGAAGGAGTGCTGAAGTGAAGCTGGCCAGAAAAGGGGCAAACAGAGAGGGCTTCTTCCCCTGTGCTAAAGAAATGCACAGATTGAACTGCTGCTTTTACCAAATGTTAATGTTGAAAAGGAACTTCACATTCCTTGGGGGTGAAATAAGTCTGCATTCATTTTTTAAAGCAGCCTGCATCTGTGCTTTTGCACATGGAATAATGTGAACATGCTGAGGTATGGCCAAGTGCATGCCAGCAGCCTCCTGTGTTCTGGCTGTGCTCTCATCTGCTTATCCAATTAGGAACTTAACTCTGGGAGGGTTGCATGTGGACATGGAGGCTGACACTGAACCACAGTCCTCAGCACGGTGTTGCTATCCTTGTAAAGTGGCACTTAATTAACTTTAAACACTTTGGAGATACGTGGATTTGCTTCCCATAAGGATAAGATAATGCTTATCTTCTCTAACACTTATCATCCTCCAAACACATTACAAACTTAGCTAACCACTGAGTATAGAAATTATATATGTAAAAAAGGGAGATTAAAAGTGGTTTTATCAGCATTTAGGAGAATGTAATAGCACTACACTCACAGACTGGTAATATTAAGGTTTTAATGGGTAGTTAATATATTAACTTAAATGTTAAGAAATTCCCTGATTATGATAAATAACTAAGTGTAAATAACTGAGAGGAGAGAAAAGCTGTTTGTAGGCAGAAGGGCCCAAACTTTAATGACTTTATTGAGCTAAAATAGTGCTTTATATGAGCAGAGCCTTGGTGGGTGAAATCCTTTGATATAAGAAATGATGATGTGGAGATAAGAGATAACAGGATGGGGATGTAGCTGCTGTGTTAACTGATGGTTGTCACACAGCAGCTGGGATGCTGCTTCCCTGTCTATCCCACTGCCAGGATGTTTCTGAAGTAGAAAATAGCTATTATGTAGGATGGTCTTTACATGTTATATAGCAACTTGATGAAAATTGCCACTTTAACATTTAGGATATACCAAACAGATTTGGTTTCCATATTCTTTAATAGGAATAATGAAAAGTATGTGTTTGGTGCCTGCTTTTAGAAGTTCTCAGCCTAAACTTCCTCACAGTAGGAGAGAGGTCTGCACAGGCTCAAGGCACCTGAGAGCTGCTGCCTGTAAATTATTCTTAGCAGGTTCCTGAGAATTGGATTTGATACTGATCAAGGAATGAATAAAGGAAATACTTCTTAGAGAAATAATAGAGTTAAAAGGTGAAGCTTAAGATAGACATTTGGAAGCATCTGGAAGCTCAGACATTAATGTGACATTTAGTTTGCAACCCATCTGACAAGGAACTGATAGATAATTTTGGGGTTTGATGGTTGTTTGGCATCATGATCCAAATATTCCCTGACATTGACAATGAATTAGTAATAAGCCAGTAACACATTTGTCATGCAGAGACAACGCAGGATTTATGGGATGCAACAGCAGTGACCAGAATACAGTGACAACAGTGGTGTTTTAGTTTTGCATATTAATTCAGGCCTTCCTGAATGGATAAACAACCTTCCCGGGCTGAAGGGAGAATTCAGAAAGGTATGTTATATTTACACTGTCTATTTAGTTGTGCAGATGTGAGAAATATCTCCCCAGGGATACTAAACACCCAGAAAGGTGCTGTAATTATGTGAATAATAGTCCTGCTTGCGAGCCTCAGTCTGGATCAGGAGTGTCCTATTGTGTCTCCATGGAGAGACACTTAGAGTTGGATTTATTTGAAGAAGCATGGGCATCTAGAGATGTTTCAGTGCCTGGAGACTTCCAGCTACCACTCCAGAGGACAGGACTCTGCCCATGGTGTTCTCCCCTGCTGGGCTCCCAAAGCATCCTGGATACCCCAAGCTCTTTGGGATGGCAGCAGGAGTTGCTGAGCAGCAGTCCTGTGCTTGCTGTCTTGGAGATCTCCCCTCCTGACCAGGCAGGGCCGATGGATGAAGTTGGCTTTAGGCATGTGCTGTCCATGTGCTTGGATTTTGGGGAATCTTCTGGTCCATTCCAGGCCATCCTCCCTTCTTATCCTCTCCTGGCAGAGAGCAGGAGTGTTGCTGATCAGAAAATGCAGCCTGTGAGAAACCCACCTGTTAACAGGGCACAACAGCAAAGGGAAATGAGCCTGCTCAGGTAACCAAGGAGGTTTTACTAATTTTGTGATTCGCGTCACTAATCTTTGCCTAAAATGGAACATCTGCTCCAGATGTTGTTGGCAGGCTGCCAGTTCCCAGCTCCTCAGACACGCCTGAGCCGCGGGGTGTAGCTGAGGGCATTCTGCATGCTGATAGATTACATTTAAAAGGGAGGCTTATTTTTGGTAAGATGTCCTTATCAAAGTCTGCAAAGGGCTGTTCAAGCTGAATACTCGGAGTATTGACCCTCCTGTGAGTCAACAGCAGTGATTCAACTCCAGAAATGTATCGGAGCAGCACGGAGATTATTTTTCCTAAACAGTTCTGGCAGTACAAGCAACTGTATCTTCCAGCCCCCAGTCCCCACGGTCAGATTTGTTCTAGAAATTGTTGAATGCTTTACACCTTATAGCTACAAGCCTTGCTATTTCTGCCTATAAATCTAATAGCTATCGACCCACATTCTGACATCCCCTGACGGTTATCTAAAAATAATGCAGGAATGATGCAATGAGACGTAAAACTGTGAGGAGAGGGCTGTGCTGAGCCATCACAGCTTGCTCTGGGTGCAGCTCAGGGCTCTGCTGCTTGGGTCCTTGGGGGGATGCAAAGTTGCCTGAAAAAGGAAGAAAATTCCTGGTGAGTTGGGTAAAAATCACCATTTGCATTTACCTTTTCAAAATCTGATACTCGGCGCTCGCACGGCGCTCGCTGTGTAATGAATCCCAGTTCTGTGAACCTGCCCTCCCAGGGATTCCTCCCTGGGAGTCACTCTGATCCCTGATACCACAGAGAGCAGTGCCAAGGGCTGTCTGCCACGTCCCAGCACTTGTTCTGCCTCGGAACAGGAAACACCGACAGCATCACCGTGTCTCTACTGTGGGAGTAATCTGAGAATTCTGCTTTAATGGATTTGTTTAAAAAAGGGATCTCCCTGGGCTCTGCGACCCAGGCTGGTGTGCAGGAGCACCATTCTTCCTGCTGACAGGGAAAATGAGAGATCTCTGGAGCTCTGGGGCCATGCCACACACAGTCAATCAGCACATCTTCCCTCACAGCTGGTGTGCCGTGGTGCGCATGGGGATTTAATTCCAGAGCAGTAAAACCACCGGTGTGGTGTGTCAGCATGGGATGCTCAGGAAGGAAGGAGGGAAAGGGAATCCTTGGTTCCTCTCTCCTTTACTACCCTTATTATGTGCAAGTGGAAATGACCTAGAATCACAGAGCGGGCTGGGTTGGAAAGGACCTTAAAGCCCATCTGGTTCCACCCCTGCCATGGGCAGGGACACCTTCCACTGTCCCAGGCTGCTCCAAGCCCTGGCCTTGGACACTGCCAGGGATCCAGGGGCAGCCATAGCTTCTCTGGGTAACCTGTACCAGGGTGAGAGTGAAGAACTCCTTCCCAAGATCCCATGTATCCCTGCCCTTTGTCAGTTTAAAGCCCTTTGGTCTTGTGTTGCTTCTCGTGGTTTGAGGTGTGAGTGCCCCCAGCACCTCCCTGACTCTGGAAGGGGCAGGCTCAGGCTGGGAAGAGCTGGGCTCTGCCATGTGCTGCCTCTGAGCATCTTTGATCCCTCTGACTGCATTCTCCAGCACCCAAAAGGGTTACAGGACTTCCTTTGCTGCCATCTCCTCTGTGGAACAGCAGGGACTTTCTGTGTTGGTGGGCCCTGGAAATCCAGATTGCTGTTCCTTGCTGTCGAAGTGCTGACACAGAAAGCAGAAAGCCATTACAAGAGAGAAATCAGCAGTGGATTAACAGATACCAGCAGAGCCCCAACCGAGTTATTCTGGGTGTTTCCTCGAGCTGCAGAGCCTCAGAGAGCCAAGCAAGGTTTCTTACCTGCTAGTTGTCAGAATTTACTTAACCTTAGTTTTAATCTTCATTAGCTTATGCAGTGTTTTGGGCAGGATAATGGCCCACTGTGGTTGTGCCTGTTCTCAGAGCATAAAGGTAAAGTGAGAAGGTTAATTTTAAAATAACAATTAGAATCTCTTTCTCGGTCTTTGCCTATATTACACTTTAAATGAAATCATGAGGGCGCTCACGTTTGCACCAAATGACTGCTAATTCTTCCAAAGCAGTTGCTTGATCACACTTTACAAACACAAAGCAGAGGAGGAGAATAAAAAAGTGAAAAGCCATTTAATGAGTTTTAAAGCTCGCTTATATTTCATTATTGGATTTTAAATTTTTGTTGACCTTTGCGTGTTTTTAGTATTTTCTGCCTTCAGAGGGGTGGGCTGGAACACTGAATGCTTTAAATAGCTGGGAACATAAACCCCCTGTTCTGGTGGATTTTATTGCAGTATTTCCTCTTTGCATTGACAAGACAATAACAGTAATAACCATTATCCTGGTGTAAACCAAGTCGTGCCTTACCCTTTGCTAAGTGTAGCCCAAACACCGTAATGTGGGATTTCAGTTTGCTGGAAGTTGTTGCTCTTGTCATCAGGAAGGACTGGTGTCACCACTGAGGGCACAGGATCCAGCAGGAAAGGCTTGGGGCTCAGTTTTAACTCTGATATTCTGTGTGATGCTCCACCACTCATACAGAATAATATTAGAAAAAATATGTAAGTTAGGGATTTATGTTTCCTTATACAGTAGGGATGTCTCAAGGACAGGAAGAGATGAGGTTTTTATGTGGGGAATGACATGAGAACAAAGAAAACCTTGCAGACGGGTTTTGATTATTTGAAGCTACTTGGAACTGGCATCAAAGAGGTGGGAACAGAAAAAGTGAAGCAGGAGAGATGCTGGGCATGCTTCTTCCTCCTTAGGGAATCCCACAGAATGGGCCAGGCTGGAAGGGAGCACAGAGGGTCACTGGTGCCAGCTCCCTGCTCAGGCAGGGCCACCCCAGAGCACAGGGCACAGGATTGTGTCCAGAGGGCTCTGGAGTTTCCCCGCTGAGGAAGACTCCAGCCCCTCCCTGGGCAGCCTGTTCAGGGCTGGGCACTGCCCAGGGCAGAAGTTGTGCCTCCTGTGCAGGGGCAGTTCCTGGGCATCCATTCCAAGGGCTGGGATGGAGCCTGGATGAAGTGATTCCCCATCCCTTCGGCTGTGACCTTGCCCAGTGGCCCTGACTGGTTCCTGTCCCTGATACTTGGTGCTATAAAGCAGTGAGAGACAGGCTGTTCCCAAACCACTTAATATAAATCATGCAGAATGGGGAGAAGATTGGGTGGAGGGAGAATTAGACCTAAAGTTGTGTTAATTCCCTGTCACTTTTGGATTTTAAACTCTTCTTGGTTTAAATATGTATTAATTGCATGATGATTACGGTGAAGATATGTAGAAAATGAAATAATAGAATCATAGAATCTCCTGAGCTGGAAGGGGCCCACAAGGATCATCCAGCCCAGCCCATAGCCCTGCACAGGACACCCCAACAATTAATAAAGCAATTATTAAAGAGACACACAGAGGGACCCTGGTTGTGGGAAGCTGGGGGAACCAGAAATTTCAGTTTGGAGGAGCAGATGCTGCTGGTGGATGAAGTGACAGGGTGGACCCTGCCAGTCTGGTTTTCAGGCCCCTCAGGTGGAGGTCAGGAACAAACCTTCAGTCTCTGGAGAAATAAATGATTGATTTACCCCATGGGATGAGGGAGCTGCTCTCTCTGGCACAAAGGGGAATGGTTCACATGTGGGGCTGTTTGCTCAGTGCTGTGGAAGGAGGGGACAGTGAGTGAGGTGCATCATGCAGGTGATTTATGGAGGTGCCAACACCCCTCAGACCTCCTGTCAGGAGTGTCTGGAGGTAGTTCCTGCCTTTTGCAGTGTCTGACATGGGAGGTGTTGTGGGGTCAGGTCATACTGACTTGAGTTGCCTTTGGATCAAGCACTGAATCAATACTGACTTTCTGGGGGAGTTTATTTAATCACTGTTCTGACAGACATGAAAGGGGCTAGGCAGTAAAATAGGATTTTACACTTTTATCTGTCTTTTCCTAGTAAGTTGCTCAACTTCCAAGTACTAATTAATGCTGTGTTCCTTCCACAAATTTTCCTTCCTACTGATGCTGTCTGTTTGATCTGAGATCAGCACCAGACCTTGCAAATTAGAGCTGCCAGCCAGGCTGCAGTGGGGACAGAGAACAGGAAGGAATAAAACTTAGACATCACATCCCCATTGGAGGCTTCAGCATAATTTATGCTCTTTGTGCAGCTGTTTGGAAAATCCTGGAATTCCCTTGAATGTCCAGCTCTGCATATCCAGAAACACCCAACTCCAGTTCTAGAAATTCCAAAGAAATTTGATTTGGATATCCATATTCACTCCAAAGGTACAGACCTGGGTGGAGACATCTCTGGTATAATTTTATTCTGAGGCTGCCCAGACTTTTCCAGCATGAGAAACTGCTTTAATTTGTTTATAATTTTTCCAGTTAGACTGAGATGGTCGGATATTATCAAGATCACGTTTGTCTTTAATGCCATCAAACTGGTCCACATGTTTCAGGGAAAGATGTGTGAGAAGAATCACAGAGTGTCCTGAGCTGGAAGAGATCCTCAAGGATCATCCAGTCCAGCCCCTGGCCCTGCACAGACACCCCTGTGCATCCCTGGGAGCCGTGTCCAAACGCTCCTGGAGCTCTGGCCCCCTTGGGGCTGTGCCCATTCCCTGTTCCATGTACCAAGAATAGGTACCATTGTCCTCATGGAGGGACAAAAGTGGCTATAAAGGGAAAATGAGTGGAGTGGTCGAACCAGCAGCTCAAAGAAAATGGGGCTGAGAAATCATAGGAGCAGAGAAGAGGGTGGATGAGGAGGCTGAGATGGGTGGGGACCTTTGGAATTGAGGGATGGGGCGTGGGATGGGACAGGGTGTCCAGGCAAGGAACAGCAGTCCTGGGGGTTGCTTCAGGAATATTTGAATGTGTGCAGCTGCCTTTTTTGTGACAAGTAGTGGAAAAAGGGCTCGCCGCAAAAAAAGTGTCTTTTCAACTCACTGCTTTATATATATGAAATATAACTAAAAGGAGAGGTACTTCCAGAGGCATTAATGGCAAATGTAGTCCTTGGAAGTTTGTTCTGGTTTGGTGATTCCAGTGTGAGCCTTGCTCAGGAGATGAGTGGGTGCAAAGCAGGGCAGGTATTATTAGCTGTGCAAAGCAAAACAATACAGTTGCTGTGGAAAAATTGCAGGGTTTGTGCTGAAGCAGATATTTAACCTTTGTTTTTACAACTCCAGAAATGAAGCAGTTTGTTTCTTAATGTGGGTTTAATGCTGCAAGTGTGTGCTGACTGGCTTTTCACGTGAAATGGAAGAGATGCTGGGCTATTAAAGTCTGCTTTAACGATCCCTTTTCCCATAACTCCTAATATTTGCCATTTACTAATTATGATGTTCCGAAGTAGTTTGCATTTGCAGTAGATGTTTTAAATGCTGCAGCTGTTTTAGTTTCAAGCTAACTGCTGGTGACTTTTTTTTTTTAAAGAAGTATTGTGTATTACTGGTGATTTTTGGAGGCTGGCAGGAAGAGCTCACCTCAGACTGTTCTTTATTAGGAGGTTTTTGAGGCCTCCAGTGGAAGTAGAAATCTATGAGGCAGAGGAGCAGTGCTAGCAAACACAGAAGCTTTCTGTGAGCATTGTTTTGTGGTGTAAACTGCTGTGAGTCAGCAAGGGTGTGCCCAGGGGTGGCTCCTGTGGGACCCTGTGTGATTTGGGCTGTACTGCTCTGTTTATTTTTTAAATCCTTGGGATTATCTGGCAGTTTTATAATAGGGGAAATGTGTCTGTTTGAGAGGTCACAGCCTGGGCAGCAGCTTCACAAGGAGACTGGGAATGAAAACATCAGAGTGGTTTGTTCATGACCCATTTTGCTGCTCCAAGGGACAGTGGGATGGGGCAGGTGACCTCATTTAGGGCCCTGCAGATGTTGTGAAGACACTGACCTTTGTGTGGGGTTTGCAGGGCAAGGTTTGGGTAGCAGGGGAGCCGCAGGGGTGGCTTCTGTGGGGAGCTGCTGGAAGCTTCCTCCATGTCCAAGGGAGCCAACACCAGCCAGCTGCACGGCGGCTCCCAGGGAGATCCATGGGGGAGCAGAGATCCCCCTGCAGCCCCTGGAGGAGCCCAGGGCAGAGCAGGGGGGCTGAAGAGGCTCTGACCCCGTGGGAAGCCCCTGCTGGAGCAGGGTCCTGGCAGGGCCTGTGGGTCCATGGAGAGAGGAGCCCCCGGAACAGGTTTGGTGGAAGGACTCGTGACCCCATGGGAGGGACCTCACTGGGGCAGCTCCTGAAGGACTGAGCCATGGGAAAAGGGATCCCTGGGGCAGTTCCTGAAGGACTGAGCCATGGGAAAAGGGATCCCTGGGGCAGTTCCTGAAGGACTGAGCC
>VXAX01007842.1:92566-193784 GCA_013399835.1 Leptocoma aspasia | reverse complement strand
TGGGTGATAAATTAAACTGATTTCCCCCAGCTGAGTCTGTTTGCCCATGGCAGCAGCTGGTGAGGGATCCCTCCCTGCCCTTATCCCACCCAGAGCCTTTCCCTGTGTCCTGTCTCCCCTGCCCAGCTGAGCAGGGCAGTGACAGAGGGGCTTGGTAGGCCCAGGGTGCCCAGCCAGGGTCACCACACCACAGCCTTATTGTGTGAGTGACCGCCCTGCACAGCAGAGCTGGGGATACCAGAGAAGTGGTAAAAAAACTCCACTTGTAAAGTGTGAGTTAGTCTGGGGCTCTACTTGAAGGAAAAAGGAAATGAGCAACTCAGAACCATTGGGATGCTCTGCAAGCAAGGCAAGCCTGTTAGCTCAGCTGTCTGTTCCCTTTGCACGTTATTTTACCTTGTATTTTACTTATGTTGGTTTTTTTCTTAATCCCATTTCTCAATCACCTTCACCAGCGGCGACTCCAGCTGTGGCTTGACAGCTGCTACTGTCTTCTCCAGCATGTGCTGCCGAAATCCCAGTTGATTCTGGGGCTTAAGGCACAGTGCTGTTTATTTTCTGTATTTCTGCCTACTATGAAATCATACATATTAATATTCATCATGCTCTTTCCAAATTCAGAAGCCTCCAGGCCTATTGCAATTATGGGTTTTTTTAAAATTCGGTTTTTGGCAGGTGTGCCCAGGCAGTAACAGGGCTTATGAGCTTGGCCCAGGGCAGAGCTTTGGAGTTGGGTGGACTCAAGTCTTGAACTAAAACCTTGAACTCTTAAGGAAGCTTGAGTGTGAGTGAAAACTTGGAATGCACTCTCTCCACTTGATGTCCTGTGAAATAATTCCTTGACTTGGCAGAAGGAGCTGTGGTGCCAGGGGTGGGATGTGCTGCATGTCCTCATGCTGAGCATTGGGTGTGATCCTGCACACACCTGCTGTGGATACCTTGAACTGAACTGATTTCCTGCTGCTTTTAGCTCCAGACTCCCTTCCTGCAGTCTAGAGGGCAAAATGCTGCTGCTCTTGGAGGCAGAATCTGACCTGAACCCACACCCCATCCTGCTTTTCAAAAGTATTAAAACAGGAAGAGAGATTTTCCCTTTCTTGCCTGCTCCTTCCTTGGCATTTCTCACACCTCCATGCTGAGCCTTGGCTTAAAGCCTTAAGAGTTGAAACTCAAGAAGTTGGGGAGGGGAAAAAAAGCTGATCCAGGAGTCTTCTGCCTGGATCAATGGAGCAAAAGAACAGGCTGAAGTTGCACAATTGGGAGTCAGGAGAAGTTTGCTCATGTGCTGTGTCAGGAGTTGTACAGGCGATTATCTTCAGAGGTGCATAAGGCAAAAGCTTTTCCAGTCTAAGGAACTTCCTTTTTACTTGAGTTTTAAAATGCTGATTTTTAGTTTCTTTTTTATAACAAAATTGCTGATAGGGGCATTCAAGTAATAATGAAATTTTTGTGGTTCATTTTCTTTGACTTGTTTTTTAGATGTTACTACATAAAACCTTTCCAGTATTTGCCTCCTGTGAGCACTGGGATTCCTTTTCCTGCCTTTGGTTGCATTTCTTGCACTCTGCATACTCAATCCTGCCAGAGCCCCAGAGCTTCCCAAAAGGAGCTGGATGGGAGCAGCCTGGGGTGCTCAGCCTTGGAGCAGAGCTTGGCTCCCCAGGTGTCCCTTGTCACCTATTCAGTGACCAGGGCTGGAACTGGGAGTAGCAGGAACATGTTCTGTGAGTGCATGGGCACAGCTCAGCAATTTCCTTATTCCTTAAATATTGCCTGTTCTGTGGAGCCAGGCTGGGAGAGCTGGGGGTGCTCACCTGGAGAGGAGAAGGCTCCAGGGAGAGCTCAGAGCCCCTTCCAGAGCGTAAAGGGGCTCCAGGAGAGCTGGAGAGGGTCTGGGGACAAGGGATGGAGGGACAGGACTCAGGGAATGGCTTCCCAGAGGGCAGAGCTGGATGGGATATTGGGCAGGAATTGTTCCCTGTGAGGTGAGGTGAGGTCTGGGCACAGGGTGCCCAGAGCAGCTGTGGCTGTCCCTGGATCCCTGGCAGTGTCCAAGGCCAGGTTGGACTTTGGGGCTTGGAGCAGCCTGGGACAGTGGGAGGTGTCCCTGCCCATGGCAGGGGGTGGAATGAGATGAGCTTTAAGGTCCCTTCCAGCCCAAACCATTCGGGGATTCTGTGAAACCACTGGTAGGGTTTAAAACCCTGCAGCTCAGCCTGTACATTGTTCTGAGGAGTGGGCCCTGCCTGCATCCCTTCATGTGAGGAGGCTGGGAAAACCCAAGGAGCACTGGTTCCATCATTGTAAGCTCTGCTCTTTGCAGGGATTTCAGCAGGGTTAGGATCAGGCTTTGCTCCTGGGCTTTGTTAATTGCCAGTATGAATTGGAATGCTCTGTGCTAGGCTAACATAATAAAAGTGTAGGGCCTAATTTTCAGGCTGAAATTGATGTAAGCTGGGCTTCTCTCATGTGAGTCCCTTCAGCTTTTTCAGTCTAATTCAAGAGATTTTTTTTCTTCTTTCTTTTGCTTGCTAGGTCACGAAGAGCCTTTGTATTCCATTTGCATTGTGTTACCTGTCAGGGACATGGGCTTGTAGCTGTGGGCCACATTCAGAGCTACCTGGAGGGCAGACACCTTCCAGCTGTCCTTGGTGGCTGTGGCTCAAGTTGGTTTTTCTCACAAGTATGGACACTTTCATATTTATACCCGTGACAGAAATAAATTAAATTAGTCTGAAATAACCCTTTGCTCTGGCGATGCTCTGCACTTTCCTTACATTAAGGAGATAAGGAGACGAACAAACCTGCTTTGAAGATGAGCTGATTTCCATAGCAGGCAGAGTGACCTACTTAAAGGGAGGGGGGGAGCGGGTGGGGCTGGAAATGGGCTCTTTATTTATTTATATAATCCCCAAGTGTCTGTGTCAGCTCCCCTGGCTGAGCCCTCTCCTGACCCTCACGTGGTGAGGTGCATTTGCTTCTGCTTTTGCACACTCCTGGTTTGGCAGCCAGGTGACACACGGAGTCACGTGTGTGCCATCGAATGGACACTGCCTGGGTGGGTGTGGGCTTCTGGCCTGTTCTCTTTAAAATGGGCTCTCTTAGTGACAACCTGTGTCTGACTGGGGTCAGGTGCCACCCTAGGGGGCCACCTAACACTGCAGAACAGTGTCTGCAAGGCCAGTGCTGTCCCTGGTCATTGCCCGTGGGTTGAAGTCATCGTGTCACAGAATCACCACAGGGGGGTTTGGGGCCAAAGGGACTTAGAGCCCCTCAAACCTGGGGTGCCCCTGCTGTGGGCAGGGACACCTTCCACTGGGCCAGGCTGGGTGATGTGCATCGGGATCAGAGTGACCATGGTCACACCAGCCATGGAAATGCATCCTTTGTACCCTAAGAGCTGTTGTTCCTGTCCCTGTGGGTTTGTGACCATCTCTCACTCAGGTGCTGCTCTGCCCCACCAGTGCTGCTTCCTGAGCTTGTGTCTTAGCTCCACTTGCATCACCTGCAAAATAATTCCTAAATCCAGAGTTGGTGCAGCTCAGGCATTGCAAGAAACTCTGGTGATCTGAGCTTTCACAGGCCCAGAACTGATGGACACTCCTGCATTTCCAGGGTGATGTCCTGAGTGTCCGGGCTGTTGGTGGGAGGTGCTGGCTGGGACAGTCTGGTCTGAGCTGATGGTGTTTATGTAGAGATGAAGATTTGTTCATTTAGGCAGAGAAGGCACTAAAAAGTTTTCTTTGCCTACCCTGCAGAGGGACAAATATTTAGTAAGAACAACGAGTGTCTGGTTGTCTTTGCCTGAAAATGCCTGCCCTGTGGGTAGCTGGGTTTCACTGGAGCCATATGCTGAGTTAACAAAGCCCGTCAGGAGTTCGGCAGGATCTGGGAACTAAGTTAAAAATTAAGCACTGACGAGTAGGTGAAAAAAGCCTGTTCACAGCCACCTCGGGGCATTAGTGCTCCTGTAAGAACTTTGTTCTGTGCAATTACTGTCCCCTGTTGCTTTTTAATAACATTTCTGTTTCTCTGAGTCAAAACTCAGCTCATCTAAGCTTCCATCCTTCACTAGGAACAGCAAATCTGTGAAGTCTGGAGGAAATCTGTAGCCTGCTTTAAGTAACATTAATAAAAAAATAAGTTTATTGACTCAATACAGAGAGGAAACCTCAATAGGATGAAGAACTTTCCATGGAGGGTGGTAGAGCCCTGGAACAGAGCCCTGGAACAGCTGCCCAGGGAGGTTGTGGAGTCTTTGGAGACATTCCAAACCCACCTGGATGTGTCATCTGCTCTGGGTGGTCTCCAGAGGTCCCTTCCAACCCCAGCTATTCTGGGATTCTGTGAAAATGTGTGAACTTTTGGAGAGGTGCAATGAGGAACTGTATCTTGGTGGGGTTTTTTTTCTATTCAGCATTGCAGAGTTCACCTGTCCTCAAGCTCACCTGCCTTTTTTCCCCAGGGCAGAGAGTCCCAGTTTATTTTCTCATCTATAAAAACACATTTTTAAAATCTTTGTTGTCCTCTTGCTTTGTGTTCCTACTTTTTTTTTCTTTCTGTTTGGTTTTAACTGGAGCTGCCCAGAGCTGCACCCAGCAGTCTGGTGGCAAAGGTGCCTGAAATAAGGGGGGGGAGGTTTGGGCCAGAGGTCGGCAAAATGGCACCAGTAATTGCTGGACGTTCAAAGACACTCCTGTGCCTGTAACTCCTGCTAGTGGTGCAGGAATTACTGTTAATTCTGCTCTTAAAGTGGTCCAGGGCTCAGATGGACGGGACAGTGTCTCATGGCAATGAACCTGAATGGCTCCAGTGCTTCCAAGTCCTCCTTGTCCCACCATCTTTCCTGACCAGAAGGAAAGGCTGGAAGATGTTCCAAGTCCTTCTGCTGCTTAACGGGGTCTGTAGAGCTTCAGTGTCTGAGAAAATCAAACTAAACTCTGAAACCTGAGCCCAGAATGACACAGACTTGAGCCACTTGTGGAACTCTAGGCCACTAATGTTGTCACCATCAGGATTTCTGGAGTTCTTAGGAGCTGATGTGACCCCACACCCCCAAAGATTTGTCTCACCTGTGGTCAGTGGGGTTGCATAGGGATTTCCCCCCTTTTCTCTGAGCGTGCACCTTGTGGAAGTTTGGAAACTCTCTCTGGGCAGAATTCTGCAGGTCTGCCCTCATGCCAGCCTCCATCCTCAGCTCTTCCTCTTGCTCAGTGGTCCTTGCAGCTTTTCCAGTCCCACATGCTGGACTCTGTTGCTGATGCCAGACAGCAGCAAAGCTGTTATTTATTTTTGGGAGCAGTTGTATTTAATGTGTGTGTCGATAGGATGCACTTCAGATCTGCATGTCCTGATGCTGGAGAGTGTAAACAACCCAAACAGAAATGGAAAACCTTTTACAGCCTCCTTCTGTGGCATTAAAACAAGTGCTGTCTGTGGAAGGAATTTAATGATTCCTTTTGGAAAGATTTATTTTGATATAATATTTTAAAAAGCTCACTTTAATCTGCTCAACTGTTGGAGAGCAAACAAGACAATGCCTTTCCTAGATATTTTGTCATTTGATTGAACAGTAAAACAAGTAAGTTCTATTAAAAATCTAATTTTTGCAGAGCACTTAGAGAATTATATAATTAAGAAATACCAATGAAGCCGTTCAGGCATAGCCCTGGGTGGTCTGTTAGAGGGGTGTAAAGTGCAGGGGAGCATTTGATGTCCATGACTGGAGTTTCAGGGTGGGATTCAGCACTGGGGACTCTCTGCCCTCAGTGCTGGCCCCAGTCCCTGTGCTGTCAGGTGATGGTCAGGGCCAGGTTGTCACCCTGAGCCCCTCTTGGGGCAGCAGAGCCTCTGCACGAGCCAGCCCCAGCCTAAGCTGCAGAGGATTGATGCTCCAGGATGCAGAGATAACCCCTGCTGCTCCCAGGGTGGAGCTTTTGTCTGCTCATCAGTCTGGTGTTAACCTGCCAGGGCTGTCAGAGCCCGCGGGAAGATGGAGTGGGAAGCAGTAATTCCTGCAGGGAAGCTCTGTAGCTCTGTGTATTCAGGAGCGTCCTGGTGGGATGCAATGAGCTTGCACCGGGTGAAAACATCTGAAGGCAAAATACTGTTACACTGGCAGTGTCTGCCCTGCCCAGAGAAGGGTCCATAAAGCTGCTCAGGTTCACTGGCAGTGAGGGAAAGGAGAGGCTGGGAAAGGCAGGATATTCCCAAATATCCAAAGCTTGCCAGCTCCCAAAACAGGATGTTTCCTACTCAACAGAAAGCCCCTTGAGAAGAGAGAGGGAAGAAGTGACTCTGGCCCATGTCAGGATTAACCTGGGAAAGGCTGTCCTGAAAACAGGACTTAGGGATTGCTACAGACTGGGGAATACCTACAAAGAGAATCAGAGCTGAAAGCTAGTTTATCTATTGTTATTATATATCTGTCTTCACATAGGTGGTGAGTGAGAGCTTAGATTTTAGGATTGTAGCCTCTTGCCTGGAGCTGAAGGCAGTTTGCTCTGGATGATGGCTTTGGGTGGGTGGGAGCCCTTTTCCAAGTGTTTGTGGCCCTGAGCCAGCAGTGCCAGCACAGCAATCTGGGATCAAAGGTACCCAGGGCACTGTGGGACACTGGAGCTGCTTGCATGTCACAGCTGGACTCTGAGGCACTGGTGAGGTCTCTCCTAGGGTGTGACACACATCTGGATGAAGAACCCCCACATCTGAACCCTTGCTGTGGGGTCAGCAGGTCCTTTGCTTCTCACCATCACTCCATTCAGTTGTTCTGCTCTGTGGTGAGACAATAAAATACAAGGATTAAGCCTGGGCTTTGAAACCTAAAGCAGTCCCGTTATCAGTTGCTCCGTGGGGATGGCACTGGACAAAGGAAGCTGCTGCTGAGTGCCCAGAGTTCCTGTCCTCAGGGTTGAGGAGCTGGCAGGGCTCAGCCCCAGGGAGGGAAAATGCACAAACAGTTGAGCAGTGATGATGGTGGTGTCCTTTTTGAGGTATGCTCATCTGTGCCATAGGATAAAGACATTCCTGTGGGGGTGGCAGTGCAAATCCAGCCAGTGGAGCTCTTGGATGCAGTTGTGGGAGGGGGAACAGATGGGCCCTTGTGTGCAAACTGAGCGTGTTCCGTGCCCGTCTGTTGTGGGAGTGGAGCTCCGAGAGTGCCAGGCCCTGAAAAGCCCTGGAAATCTTCTTTTCTTGAGGAAATTAATTAACTAGATGTTTTTCCTAATATATGTGGACTGACAATTTGTGCTGTTGCATATGGAGCTTCTGCATCACTGAACCTTTTGATTCCCTTCCTCTTGCTCTGGTGAAGCTCCTGTAAAGCTCCTGCAATTCCCCTGGGCTGGGACCACTGCCGCCTGCAGCCCCTGCTGCCTGCCAGAGCACTCAGCCTTTCCTTGGGTACATATTAACGAGACTTCACAACCTTCTGAAGCTGTGGAATGGATAAAGAGACACAAAATGACTCAGACACCTTGTCTCGGTGAGGAGGAAGGTTGGATGCAGCCACTTCTAAAGGGTCAGAGCCACTGGGATGTCCCAGAGCTGTGCAGGCTGGGGCTGCTGGGCAGGGTGTTTCACCTGGACCTCTGGAAGAAGGGAGGGCAGTTTTAAAGGCTTCACTCTGGAATAAACTGGAGTCAGAACATCTCTCTTAGGGGCAAGAGGAGGAGCAGGTTTGGATTTTGGGAAGAAATCTTTGTGTGGTGTTTCTGCCCTTTAAATGGTCTGAGCTGAACTTGGTGCAGCTGGGGGAGACCTTGCTGATGTGACCTTCCAAAGAGACAGTGGGACTGGTGTTTCCAAGAGATCCCAGAGCCAGCAGGGGGGACTGACACCAACTCAGAGCCTCATGTGCAGGGAAAGGGGCACAGGCAGCTGAGCCTTCCTGAAGGGTAAAAACTGAGAGCTGGAACATGCAGACCTCCAAGAGGAACTGAAGTGAAAGATCTGGGATGCAGCAGTGTCCAAAATCCTCTCTGGGTTTGGAGGTGAGGTGATAAGGAGCATGTTGATTATTTAGGGTGGAGTTTGGTTTTTTGTTAGGTTTTGGGGTTTTGGCTGGTTTTGTTGCCATGTGGCTGGTGTGCAGCAGTGGTAAAGGATGTCCGCAGTAGTAGTCAGCAGGGTAGGATTTGACTTTCACTGGAACATCTTGGAACTTCCAAGTTTAAAAAAATGCAGTCTCCTCATTTCAAAAACCCAGTAATTTATAATGGTAAACGATGTACCAAGTTCTGTACAGAAGCAAACAGGGAAAGCTGTCAGACAGCAAATCTCCACTTAGGGGCTGTAAAATCAGGCTTTTTAGATTTTCAAATGCCATTAGTACCTGTTGTCCAAGTATGCCTTGGTAATTGCTGAGGTTTTTGTTGTCTACATGTGGCATTTCTGGGATCTTTCTGTACCAAGCCTGTGATAAGCAGCTTCCCTTTGGCAAGAGGTCCCTGCATCCCTCCCACTGCTTTCCCTTTATGGCTTAATTCTCTGGGCTTTGCCACACTTTGATTTTATTTCATGCCCTGCAGCACGAGGTCTCCAAATCGTTTACGTCTGTTAAGCAAACATCTCTTTCTGGGATTGATGTTTTAATTTAATTTAATAAACCACTTCCTAATGGGGGTGAGCTGCAGCTGTGAATTTGTAATGAGTTTGTTGGGCAGAGGTCCCTTCCAACCAGCCTGGAGGTGCTGGTTCCGAGCCTCTGCAGGGTGGTGTGGCAGAGGGGTTCACACAGTGTGAGCTCCTTGTGTTGGATCAGCTGGTGCTGCCTGAGCCCCCGTGTTTGCCCTTCCATGGAATCCCAGGACTGGTACAGGACCGAAATAAAGGTGGATCAGAGGCTCAGTTTGGATCCAGCTGCAGACAGTCCCAGCTGGAGACAGCAAATATGTGTGGAAAGATGTTGTGTATCCTTGTACAAAGTACAAAGAGCTGTTTCTAAGAGCTTAACTAAGGGATGCTCTTTTGTAGCACATATGGGAGATTTTGCCTTCAAATGCTTTGGAATCTAAAATCGTTCAGGTTGGAAAAAAGCCTGAAGATGGTCAAGTCCAGCCTTCAGCCCAGAGCAGCACCATGTTCCCCACTGAACAGCGTCCTCAAGTGCAACATCCACGTGGCTTTTTGAACACTGCCAGGGAAGGACACTCTGCCATTTCCTTGGGCAGCCCCTTTCAATGCTTTACAACTCCTTCAGTGAAGAAATTTTTCAGTATCCACCCTGAGCCTGCCCTGGGCCAGCCTGAGGCCGTTCCCTCTCCTCCTGTCCCTGTTCCCTGGGAGCAGAGCCCGACCCCCCCGGCTGTCCCCTCCTGGCAGGGAGTTGTGCAGAGCCACAAGGTCCCCCCTGAGCCTCCTTTTCTCCAGGCTGAGCCCCTTTCCAGCTCCCTCAGCTGCTCCTGGGGCTCCAATCCCTTCCCTGGACATGCTCCAGCCCCTCAGGGTCTGCATTGTCCTGTGGGGCCCAGGACTGACCCCAGGATTCAGGGTAAGCCACCAGTGCCCAGCACAGGAGACAGGCCCTGCCCTGGTCCTGCTGCCACCCTGTTCCTGGCACAGCCCTGGTGCCATTGGCCTTTTTTGGCCACCTGGGCACACTTGGGCTGATATTCAGCTGCTGTTGACCAGCACCTCCCAGCAGATCCATTTCTATCCACTCTGCCCTAGCCTGGAGCATTGGATGAGGAATGTTCAGGTCACACAGATGGAACACCCAGGCAGGGCTGGTGCTGTCCCACACAGCCACCAGGAAGATTCCAGACCAATTACTTGGCTCATGGAAGGAGGTTCAGGGCAAGAAGTCAGAGATTCCTGAGGGCCCCTCAGAGCCTTGGGATAATTCACCTGTTGCTGGGCATCAAATATTTTCTCCTCATTTCTGAGGATCAGAGAAGCCTGCAGAGGCAGATTGCTGCTCCGTGTCTGTGTTTATCCAGAGTGTGTGCAAGCCAAAGCACAGGAGTTGTGTTGTGCTCTGCGTCTGGTGGAGTTAATTGAGGTCTTGTTTGTTTGCTGAAGCAGCACAGAAGGATCCCAGGCTCTCAGGACACCAGGCAGAGAGATTTTGTATAAATTATAGAAAATACATGTATTAGTCAGTGTATTCTTTCATATGTCCTTTCCCATCTTTGCTGACCTCTAATCAATCAGTGTTTTGGAGACCAAACAGAGGCATGAAAAATCTCACAGAATAAGTTTTTAATAAGTTCTCCCTTGAGCCTTTAATTTAATTTTTCACTTTAACATGCTCTGTCCTACTGCCAGTCCCTTTCCTTTGGTAACATGTAAAAGTGTACTTCCTTTGCCAGACCTTTCCAAATGGATTTGGGATGGAACATTAGGCATCTGATTAAAGTTTGTTTTCTTTCCCCCCACATCTTCCGAAGAAAATTCTGGCTTTTTTCAGAAGATGGACACAAATTTCTATTACAAGTCAGTAAACTTCATTTACCACTGCATTGAGGTATTTTGCTTTGCTACGTTCCTGCCAGCTCTCACCAGGGTATCTCTAGTGAGACTTGCAGCAGAGGAACCAGCTCATTCCTGTGGCTGTGCTGCCTTCTGGGGTATAAAATTTCCTGTAACCTCTGGTTTTATTAGTGATGGCTGTCCTGGACCCATTTTTGAGTTGAATTTCCCCTGGGGGGCTTTACCTGCTGAGGTTTTACACCTTGCTAAGGCCCTGGGGCTCACTGCAGTCATTGTTGGGATGGGTGAGGCATCGAGCTGAGCTTGCCCCTTGTCTCTGCTGTTCCCCAGGAGCTGCAGCTCCAGTGGATTCCCAGCACAGAGCTCACCCAGCCTGGCAGCTCTCCTGGTCACACCCTGCAGCCTTGAGCTGCAGTGTTCCCCTTTACATCTTCACTCTTCATGTCATCCTCCTTTTCCTTCCTAGTTCTCTTGCTCTCACTTTCTATTTTTAAAAATATTTATTTATTTATTTATTTATTTGTCCCCATTATTACAGTGCCTGTTGGAGTTGTGCTTTAGCTCAGTATTGCTGAAACTTCAGCAAAGGGCCAGGGGTTCCTGTCCTGCAGAGCTTCACTCTGTCTGCAGGGCTGGCAGGGAGGAGAGCAATGGCATGGCAGAGCTCAAGTCAAAAACAGCTCAGTCCTGGCTGGAGGACACTTAAACCAAATCTGAGCTTGCAAATGTGTCATAACTCTTTTGATTGGTTTAACTGCTGCTGTTACCCCATGTTATGGAAAGGTGTCTGGATGCTTCATGTTACCATCTACTGACCCTCTCAGGCATCTTTCCTTCTCTGGAAACACTGAGAGATTCCAGTGAGAATTAGGCTCCACTTAGGGCTGGAGCTGTGCACTAAATACTTGTTCAGAGCTGAAGGAAAGCTCCTGTTGTAACCAGGATCCTCTGACTGTGAGGAGTTGGTGTTTTCCTGGGTTTGCCTTGTATTTCTCTATTAAGGACATGTGATTATCCTGTAATGAGAGGCATTGCTGTGCTGAGAAATCTCTGCTCAGAATCTCCAGCCTGAGCCATTATTATGAGAAGAATGGTTTCTCCCCTTCTGTGTATTAGGGATGTGTTGTGACTTTGTGGAATCACTGCAGGAGTAAATGATGTATGAAATGAGAAATCTCTGCTCCGTGTGTGCAGGCACAGCTTGGGCTCTAAAATCTTCAGATCAGAGGCAGCCAAAAAAATCCCAGAAGTGTCCAACATTACTTTTCTGGTAAAACACCTTCCACCAGGTTTGGTTTAATGTTTTTCCTGGTGCACTCACAAGTCTTGAGTGATCATTACAGGGAGAGATGTCCATGCTCAGTGTGGAGAGCACTCTGTGTGCACAAGGAAGCTGTTTCCCTGGAAGTTTGTAGCCAAGAAGGGATGCTCCTCAGTTTGGGGGGAAGTTTATGTTCCTTCAGAGTCCCTTATCAAAGCCCTTTTATAAAACTTCGTTCTGTAGACATCCCACCTTACTCCTTCCCCAGCCAGCCAAGCTGGACACACTGAAGCTGGCAGGTGCTACATGCAATCAGTGCTCAAGTGAGACCTGGGAACTTGTGCAGCTTCCTGGTTTTTATTGCCAGATGTGGATAATGCCCAAGGCTGAGGTTCAGTCTGCTCTCTGACATCCTGTCCTTCCTCAGGCCCCCCACCCTCCTCCCTTATCCCCACAGGAGAGCCTTGGGTGGATGGATCAGCCAAAAGGCAGCAACAGTCTTCAGATTCTTACAAGGCAGGTTCATGGAGCTAAAAATACAAGACTCCACTATTTTCTAAAATAACCTCACCTCCTCACAGGTAATTCAGTTGGAGAACAACTGGGAATTGATAATAAAGGACATTTTTCTTCCTAGCTTTAACAAGGAGGCAGAATGACTGAGAGGTAACTCCCTTGGATTCATACCAAGGAGCTGCATCAGTGTTCCTGGGAGAGTGCCTGGAACTCACAAAATACATCATGTGTTTAGTCCAGGCTGGATGAGTTATCAGTTCAGCACTAGCTGTGCCTCTCCTTGCTGCTCTCAGTGGGCCCTCCTTCACCCCATGGTATTTGAGATGAGCCCTTTCCTCTGTTCAGACTTCTGTGTGACAGACCAGTGACATTAACCCTCAGAGTGCCTCAGTGTGTATCGGAAACTCTCTAAACAGCACTTTTCTGCATCAGAACTTTAGATATGGTTAAGATGAGCATGGCTGACCTCCTGCAGTCCTGCAGACACTCTGACCTCTGGTTCTGGCCCTGGTTTCTTGGTGCATTTGTCAGGTGTGGGGAAATAAGATGTTCTGTGCCATCAGCTCCTCAAGTGTCACTCTCACTAGATCTCTGCAAAGGACAAATAAATCTAAGGAAGGGAGTAGGGATAGATGGAGAAAAGGTGATTTTTGGCAGCACTGATGTGGCCCTTTGGCTTTGCTGTGATTTCAGCTCATTTGGTCAGCTGGGAGAGCTCTGTCAGTGATGGCAGAATGTGGCTGGTCACAGGAGACAAGGGCAGCAGGGGTACCTGGAGTCCTTGTGGGGAGTTCTTTTACATTTTGGATCACAGTTCTATAGGGTCTTTCTGACGAGAGAATTGCTGTACCAAGCATTCGTTTGAGGGCTTCCTGCAGGCTCTGAAAACTGTTAACTTGGATCCTCCTGGCATCTGACCTTGAACCAGGGACTGCTTCAGAGCTTCAAGAGTGCCTCTTATGTCTTAAAAACATGGGGAGTGTCTGCCCATGCAGGTTCATCTGGAGGGGGTTTGCTCTCTGTGGGGCAAGTGCTGATCTTCAGATTTTTGTGCTGCCATTTCAGCCTTGACATTTTAGTGGAAGGTGTCCCTGCCCATGGCAGGGTGTGGAACAAGACGGTCTTGAAGGTCCTTTCTAACCCATTCTGTGCTTCTGTGATGATTTCTCTGCCTTTGCATGTTAAAAACTTGCTTCTCCTCCAGCTGCTTTTTCTGTGCTTCAATGCCTGTTTTCCTCCTCTTGAGTTAAACCCACTCTAAACCTTCATCAGTTGCCTCTGCAGAGCTTTCACCAGCACAGCAGCAATTGCCTCTGGGAGGTGCATCTTCAGGAGTGCTGTGGTTGTCCCCAAGGCACTCGGTAGCAGAGTTGTTCATGGAATCATGAAGGTTGGAAAAGCCCAGGATCAAGTCAAACCTGTGCCCCATCCCCACCTTGTCCCCAGCCCAGAGCACTGAGTGCCATGTCCAGCCCTTCCTGGGACACCTCCAGGGATGGGCACTCCAAACCTCTCTGGGCAGCCCCTTCCAGTGCCTGAGCACCCTTTCCATGGGAAATTCCTGCTGATGTCCAGCCTGAGCCTCCCCTGGTCCAGCCTGAGGCCGTTCCCTCTCCTCCTGTCCCTGTTCCCTGGGAGCAGAGCCCGACCCCCCCGGCTGTCCCCTCCTGGCAGGGAGTTGTGCAGAGCCACAAGGTCCCCCCTGAGCCTCCTTTTCTCCAGGCTGAGCCCCTTTCCAGCTCCCTCAGCTGCTCCTGGGGCTCCAGCCCCTTCCCAGCTCCGTTCCCTTCCCTGGACACGCTCCAGCCCCTCTATGTGTTTTTTTGTCCTGAGGAGCCCAAAATTGAACACAGCACTCAAAGTGCTCAGCAGTGCCAGCACAGGGGGATGGTCAGTGCCCTGGTCCTGTGGCCACACTTGGGCTGGCACAGCTCAGATGCCATTGCCCTTTTTGGCCACCTGGGCACACCTGGGCTCGTGTTCAGCCTCTGTCACCAGCACCCCCGGGTCCCTTCCCATTGGGCACTTTCCAGCCCCTCTGCCCTAACCTGGCGTGTTCCATGGGGTTGTTGTGACCCCAGTGTAGGGCCCAGCACTTACATGCTCATGTTTATGAAAATGGTTAAGCTGGGCCTTTGGTTGAGACTTTTCATCACAGTCTAAAGGTTTTAGATGCATGTTTAATAGAAAAATTAATGATCTGCTTTTAAAATCCAACCACAGAACTTTGCTGTGGTAATCCAGCAGTGTTCACAGAGAAAGGCAATAATTTTGTGGTTGAAACCACCATGTCTGGGAGCCTGCATAGATGCCTGGGACTGGGAGCCTTTCTGTGTGGGTTTGAACTGAGGAGGGAACGTGGCTCTTCTGAGTTCTCCGGAATGATTCAATAAACCTCATTTTGTGACACTGGCTAGGAACATCTCCATCAGGGCAAACTGGTGGTGCTGGAGGCTTGCAGCTTTAATGCACAGGAGTGTTGTGTGGTCTGTAACTGCCCAGGCCTTCCAAGGAAATGGATGTCTTTCATAAGTGTAGCTCACAGAGGGTTGGTTTTTGTGTGTGTGCAGGCTTGATTCACCTAATAAACACAGCTGTGTGTTGGGCTGTAATTGTAAATCCTGGAGATCAATGCATTTCCTTTCCATTTAACAGCTCGTGAATGAATGCAGTGCTGCACAAAGGGGATGGTTAATGAGGGTGGTTCAGCAGGGTGTTCCAGGCAGGTGTGGTGGTGAGATGAGCCAGCAGTCCCATGGGAGAGGCTCAGTCCTGATTTATTCACCCTCTGCCACTAGCTGAACCTTGGCTGACTCTATATTATGTGCCCAGGACATTTGGGGCTGTTAGGAACTGGTTTTGTCTCTGTTTTCGGGAGGGAAACATGCTGATCAGCCCTGTTCTGCAGCACAGCTTCCTCCCTGGCTGGGAAGGAGAGGAGGGGGCAGGCAGGGCCTGCAGCTCCACATTCTGCTCTTGTGCCCTGTGTGCTGGGACAGACAGGCCCAGTGGCTGCCCAAGGGCTCCACCTGCTCACACTGACCTGCATGCTGACCTCCCCCAGAGCCTAGCCAGCTCCCTGTGTCCTTCCCTGAGGGATGGCCTCACATCTTTATCCCGGGAAGGAGCGGAGGGGTTTTCCACCACAGAAGCTGATGAGTGGAACAGTTGTTTTTGTGTTAGATCCCAACACTTTGGTTCCTGCTGGCCATGCCAGCGCTCTTTTCAATGCTCCAGCCATGGGCATCTCTGCTCTGGGTCCTCTGTACCCTGTGAACCCTCTCAGCTTTCCTCTGGTGACCCCCTCTGCCTGCAGAGGTCTTCAGCCAGGTGGAAGTGCTGGAGAGGCAACCTTGCATAAGGGCAGTGCCACGTGGGGGTGTGAGCTCCTCTCTGGAGCTGAATTTCACAGAATCATCAACCTCAGACTGCTTGGTGTTAGAAGGCACCTTAAAGCTTAGCTTGTTGCAGGGCCCTACCATGGGCAGGGACACCTTCCAGTGGCTGCAAGCCCCGTCCAGCCTGGCCTTGGACACTTCCAGGGTACTGCATTAACCATTTTTAAAGCTTGGGGAGCAGAAGTCGTGCACAGAGTGGGGCTTGTGCTCTTCCAGATGAGGCTGGAGCTGGACTGAATTGTTGGGCTCATAATTTAAATTCTGCCTGGGCTGCCTGATGTTCAGGAATGCTGGACAAGGGATTGTTTATGGCCACACATGGACTCTGCTGAACACCCAGGGGTTATTTGGGACCCCCTGTGCTGGGAAGTCAATTTGTGCTCAAGAACTTGGGCCACAGAAAGCTCCTGCTGCCTCACAGGGGCTGTGGCACCCCTCCTGATTTGTTGTGCTCTTGTCGATGCTGATGTTCTGCTGTTTACGTTAACATAATTGCATTAACATAAACAAAATATTTATATTAAAGTCACTGCAAGGGAAAAATCACTTTCCTTATCCTGTCTCGCATCTCCACATTGGTTGTTTTTCATTACACACCTTTTAATCTTCACTAATACTCCTATTTAAAAAACCACAGAGATCTCACAAGTACAGCTGATAAGGAATAACATAACTCATGCTGGAGGAAGAACAGTGTCAGTCTTTCAGATACCCAGAAAGCAGGATTTGGAAGTGCTTGGTTTGGACAATGTAAGGAAGATATTTTCAAGGGCAGAACATCTGATGACATCAAGAGAAATCAAAGACTATGTTTTCCAAAGAATCTGTGTGGACTGAAGGCCAGATTTAATCAGAAATCAGTGCGACTTACTATTTTACAGAAGTTAGGGTCAGTTGCATTTGCTTAAATTAAGTTCATCAGCAGAGCTGCTTGGCAGTGTACTGAGATAAAAAGATCCCCAAGTTCCTGCAGGATTGCAATTCTAGCAACCTTTGGAAAAATCAAAGCATTTAACATTCACAGGTGCCTTTGCAAATCTCTGCTCTCACACCATAGCTCAAGGAGACCAGTTTTAGGGATCCAGTACTAAAATTCCTGGCCTCTGTGCCTGAGGCTTCCTTTTCCTGCAGAAAGCAGGGCGACTTCACTGTACCAAGTCATGGAATCCCAGGCTGGCTCAGGCTGGAAGGGAGCACAGAGGGTCACTGGTGCCAGCTCCCTGCTCAGGCAGGGCCATCCCAGAGCACAGGGCACAGGATTGTGTCCAGAGGGCTCTGGAGTTTCCCCGCTGAGGGAGACTCCAGCCCCTCCCTGGGCAGCCTGTTCAGGGCTGGGCACTGCCCAGGGCAGAAGTTGTGCCTCCTGTGCAGGGGCAGTTCCTGGGCTCAGTCCCTGCCCGTGGCTCTGGTGCCACTGCTGGGCCCCCGGAGCAGAGCCTGGGCCCTGCTCTGACCCTCCCTGCACACAGGGACACCCAGGGCTGAGGGCCCCTCTCAGCTGGGGCTCCTCTCCAGGCTGAACAGCCCCAGCTCCCTCAGCCTTTCCTGGGCACAGAGATGCTCCAGGCCCTCCTCATCCTCACAGCCTGTGCTGGCCCTGCTCCAGGAGCTCCTGTCCCTGCTGTGCTGAGGATCCACAGCTGGACACAGCACTCCAGAGGTGCCCCCAGGGCTGGGCAGAGGGGTAGGATCCCTCCCTGACCTGCTGGGAATGATCTTCATGATGCATCCCAGGAAGCCATTGGCCTCTTGTCCCCAGGACACTCTGCTGCTTCAGGGACATCTCAGTCGACCATGAACTCCCAGCTCCTTCTCCTCAGAGCTGCTCCAGCAGGCCCCCTCCAGCATGTGCCAGTGCCTGGGGTTGTTCCTCTCCAGGTGCACNACACAGCACTCCAGAGGTGCCCCCAGGGCTGGGCAGAGGGGTAGGATCCCTCCCTGACCTGCTGGGAATGATCTTCATGATGCATCCCAGGAAGCCATTGGCCTCTTGTCCCCAGGACACTCTGCTGCTTCAGGGACATCTCAGTCGACCATGAACTCCCAGCTCCTTCTCCTCAGAGCTGCTCCAGCAGGCCCCCTCCAGCATGTGCCAGTGCCTGGGGTTGTTCCTCTCCAGGTGCACAACCTGCATTTGCCTTTGTTGAACTTCAGACAATTCTTCTCTGCCCTTTTCTCCATCCCATCTAAAGGTTATAGTAATTATAATTAGTAATGAAAATGGTATCAGAGATTTCTTTCCTATTCCTCTTTCCTACCTCAGAAGGATCTTTAATAGAGTTGCTCCAAGGCAGAAGCTGGTGTGTCAGGCTTCCCCCCAGAGCAGGTTCATATATTCAGCTGGCAGATATGGATTTTAGCAGGGATCTGACAGCTTTCCCCAGCATGGCAGGAGTGGGATAACGCACGGCAGGCTGGATCTGCTGTGACGTTAATCTCTGTGAGGGGAGAGAGAGATTTGATAAGGCCAACTACACCAGTCATGAGTTGTTTGGCCTCTTCCATGTCTTGAACATGAATGTCAGGAAGTACCCAAGGCAGCCCATATTCTTTAGATTTTTGCCCTGAATTATTTAAGCATATTCATGTCTGCTTTCGTACCAAATTACATCTGCCGCCCTGGGACAGATACTGTGGTTTGTACAGAGCACTGAAGCAAAAAGGCAATTTTCCAGCAGCAGTCAGTAATGCTGGTGCCTTTATTTTGTCCTTCTGTTTTACCCATGGTACCTTGTTAAATGCCACATTTTTTCATTTTCTGCCCTTCCCATTAAAGCAGCATTTGCTGTTCCATTTGACCCTGCTACAGTGTGAGGTTTTTTCTTGTTTCTTTGTTTGGTGTTAATCCCGCTCCTAGGGATGGGTTTGAGGTTAAACAAGTGCTTCATGCCTTTTGTACAAGGTATCTGTGTCCCCTTGAACAGGCAGGTGGCTGTTTAGGGACTTTGATTCTTTGTTTGCAGTTAAGTCCAGGGGCAGATGCAATATTGAATACCATGTTTTTGAAATGAAAATACTCATGTTTTGATTTCATGGGGATACTCATGTTTTTGAAATGAAACAAAAATAAGTAGCCAAAAGCAGCTGCCAGACCAGTGCTTCTGGTTCTGGTCCTGCAGAGGATCTCTGGACACTGACTTTGGTGTCAACACAAAAGTGGGCGACTAGTGGGATCCATCCACCATGACTGGCAGGGCTGGAGTCCAGGGTGTGGGCAAAGGTAGTTTTAGTTAAGTTAGAGAGGAAAAGCAGGGAGAGGGAATCAGTGGTGACACCTTGGGTCATGATGGAGCCCAGTGTGGCCTTGGCCCTGAAGCTCACATGAAATCTTGGCCTCCTTTTAGACTGCAGAACTCAAAGAATTTACCACTGCTCCTGGGTTTTATATCCTCACCTCTCCCTTTTTCACTATCTCCCTTTTTTCTCCCCGCTTTTCCCTTTTCCTCTTGTTTTCTATTTCCCCCCCCTTTTCCCTTTCCCACACTTTAACCAGAGCAGGAGAAAGTGCAGATGCAGTGAAGCCCTTTGCACAAGTGAGCATTTTGTCATTTGGGGTAAGCACATCCCAGCCCTCCTGTCCATTGCTTTGCTCCCCCATTCCTGAATTATCCAGCTGCTTTCTTCAAAGTGCAGGTTTCAACCCTGGCAGGGGCTCCTGGGACTGTGCTTGTCAGGATTCAGGTTTCCAAGAGTGTCATTGCTGTGCCTTCCCTCAGACTTACAGTCACTTCAAAAACCCATTACAGGCTGGAATATCAAGGGCACAGTTAAACCCCTCCAGCATCCATCTCTTCAGTACATGAGTGGAGTGGATGAGCTATTTCCAGCCTGACACCATGGATCACAGAGCTGCAGGTATTTCCCTGCCAGCCCTCAGATCCTGGCCTTGATTTGTGAGGATGCTGAGCACAGGAAGTTTCCCCCAATGCCAGGCAATGTTCTGTGTGCAGGTACAGTTGGTGTGAGCAGGAAGCAGGGCTGGAATGGATCGTGTTCTCCCATGGAAAAACTGTCAGCCCTTACTGAAAGGAAAGGAGGGGGTGTGTTTTCCAGGTACAACTGGCAGCAGGCACCAATCCAGGGGTCTGCCTTTCAGCCAGGCATTTGGTTTCCTTTCTTGCCTGTACAGGTGTCCCACTGCTCATTTCATTGGCACATAGAAGTGGTTTAAGACTCGGACCATTTAAGTACATCTTCAGTGTTAAGTTCAGTAATTAGGGCATCTC
Organism: Leptocoma aspasia; assembly: GCA_013399835.1. Classification (NCBI taxonomy): domain Eukaryota; kingdom Metazoa; phylum Chordata; class Aves; order Passeriformes; family Nectariniidae; genus Leptocoma; species Leptocoma aspasia. Next base: position 173,949 of record VXAX01007842.1, on the reverse strand, counting down.
TCTAATGAGGAAAGGCTGAGGGAGCTGGGGCTGTTCAGCCTGGAGAGGAGCCCCAGCTGAGAGGGGCCCTCAGCCCTGGGTGTCCCTGTGTGCAGGGAGGGTCAGAGCAGGGCCCAGGCTCTGCTCCGGGGGCCCAGCAGTGGCACCAGAGCCACGGGCAGGGACTGAGCCCAGGAACTGCCCCTGCACAGGAGGCACAACTTCTGCCCTGGGCAGTGCCCAGCCCTGAACAGGCTGCCCAGGGAGGGGCTGGAGTCTCCCTCAGCGGGGAACCTCCAGAGCCCTCTGGACACAATCCTGTGCCCTGTGCTCTGGGGTGGCCCTGCCTGAGCAGGGAGCTGGCACTAGTGACCCTCTGTGCTCCCTTCCAGCCTGAGCCAGCCTGGAATTCCATGACTTGGTACAGGAAAATGGCCCAGCCAGGCAAGGACCAAAACAGGATGGGAAGAGCTCATACTAAATATATTTTAGTGTTTAATGCCAGGTTAGACGGGGCTTGGAGTACCCTGGGATAGTGGAAGGTGCCCCTGCCATGGCAGGGGGTGGAATGGGATGGGCTTTGAAGTCCCTCCCAACCCAAACCAGGATGGGAAAGGCATCCAAAGCTTTGGGGGTCAGGTGCAGCTGGAATCCCAGCTGCAATGGGACACAGATGGTGTCTGAAACATCTCCTTTTGGGCCCTCAAAGTCCCAGATGTACCAGGAGGAAAGACTGTCACCAGTTAAGTTTGCTGTGGGACAAATTGGTGTTCTGCCTCTTTCCACTTGTCTCTTGTGACCTCAGGCAAGAGATCCTCATGGATCACTTCTCTTTTCAATTATAGAATCAGAGAATCTCCTGAGCTGGAAGGGGCCCACAAGGAACATCCAAGTCCAACTCCTGGCCCTGCACAGGCACTCCAAGAATCCCACACTGTGCCTGAGAGTGTTGTCCAAACACTTACTGAACTCTGGAGTACCTGTGATTTAAGTTAAATAAAAATTTAACTTATAGTGAAATTGGTGGAAATTGGAGTCTAAATACCCTTAAACACCTGGCTGCAGGCGCTTGCCTGGAAATTCTCACTCCATATGTAAATAGTGTGTAATATGCCTAAACCAGAGCTCTCATTTGGCCCAAGGGTGGGAAACCTTTTTAATGTCCTTCTTTATCAGAGCTGGAAACATGCAGAGATGGCCAGTAAGAGAGAGCCCCTCAGCCCCAGCTGGCTCTGTCTCTGTGTTATATATGCAGCCAGGCTCTTTGCTGTGTGCACTGAGCTCCAGTCAACGTAACAGACTCATTTGTGCTGCCTCAGTGGGAAGGAAAATCTGTTGCTTTGAGGACTTGAGCGTCTGCAGGTTGCTGTGGCATGTGTGAGCATCATGCACAGGCATAAGATGGAGCAGAGATGAGTGAAGGGCTCCCAGGATGACGAATGTGCTGCTGGAGAGACGCGGGGGCTGTGCTGGGAGCGTGTGACAGGCTGTGATGTGCTCCAGCAATCTGATGGGGCGATGACATGGGAGATAGCTGGGCTGTGTGATGCTGCTGGATCCATTCCAGCAAGCATCCCTGTGGCTGCTCCTTCCCCCAGTCTCTGGGCATTCTTCACCTTTCTTATCTTAATCATGTCTTGCTGCCTGTGAAAGGCACTGCTCTAATACTATTGGGCTTTTATTTAGTGCTTGTGATAGCATTGCCCTGGCTGGATCTGTTGGTTTCTAAAAAGGTTGCACAGACTGAGGTGTTAGAAAATGAGCAGGACTTCCAGGGGAAAACTCATCCTATGAAATCACTAATTTTCCTTCAGATTCCCTCAAAGTGTCGTTTAGCTGTGTGTGTTTAATAGCAGGACTGTTCCTCCTTTGCCATTTACTTACATTTTATTTATACTTGCATTGTAAGGCCTGAAGTGTTCGTGCCTCAAAAGACAAAACCCAGAGATGTGTCACAAATTTATTGCTGGATAACCTTAAAGTAGGAAAATGGCCAGTAAGCTGTGGAAGGCCTATGTTCTCCCTCTGCTTGGAGAGTCTCCTCAGCCTCCACCATGGCTGTTCTGTGTGCCTGTCTGCCTGCTGCTTTTCCAGCAAAAGGTGCAGAATCCAAACTTAATGCAGAGAGGAATTAACAGCACTGTTCTTGCCTTTGCTGTGCAGTGTCTTTACACCTGTAAATGTTTTATCCCCAAGCCCAAGTCAGGCACTCAGAAAGAAGCAAGAAATTTGTGGTTCCTCCAATTGTCTTTGTTGCTGCTCCACCTGGCTGCTTTCAGTGCTCACAGAATCCTGGAATATCCTGAGCTGGAAGGGACCCACAAGGACCATCCAGTCCAACGTGGCCATTCCTCTGGGCCTGTCCTGTTCCTGGGTGTACTCCTGGTTCCTGGAAATGCTCCTTCCCAGCAGTGAGGGGGCTGAATATGTGTTCCTGTTGGGGTGTGACTGATGTCATGTTTGGTGGGAATGAGTTGGGTTTCTGTTCTACTGCTTTGTTTGGGGACACTGGGGAGTGACACTTGTGTGACCGGAGTGTTTCTGTGAGGGGCTGCACTCCCACATGCACAGCTTCCCAAAGCTTTGGCTTTTGAGGGCAAAATTCTCCCTGTTTTTTCAGACTTAAGCAGTCTTAGTGAGTCTCCAATTTAAGAGTGATTTAGGCAATTTCTCCGTATTTCTGTAGCAGGTGTGACACTCACAAAGGACTCGTAAAGGGTCATGGATCACTCGCCTCTGATTTCAGTGGTGGTGCACGGGGGAATTCCTCCTCTACCTTTAGCCTAAACAAGTGGGGATTAAAAATAACCTCAGCCCAAGGAAATGAAGGATCCCAGGCTGTTGGGTGGGATTCAGAATTATCCATCCAGAGGTATCATCCAGCCCTGATGGAAAGGAAGGGCCCACCAGACTCCTTCTCAGCCAGGCCCCTGTGCTGGGGTAATACTGAGCTCAGCACTGGGAGAGTTTTAATCCATGTGATTCCAAAGAGCTCTGGGCTCTTTCAGCTCAGCTGGCTGCACCCAAATGTCAGCTTTTGCACCTTACCCTGGGCTCAGTATCCTTAGGGATTGATTTCCCTCCTTCCTCCAGTGACAGGACATTGAAACCACGTGCTGTTACTCCAGTGGGGCTTTGCAGAGCAGATGGCCTGGAAGAGTGGCATGCTGGAAGAAGGAAAAAACTGGCGTTATGGAGCTGCTGCTGGTGGTTTGGGCCATGAGGTATTTGGTAGCTGCTGCCAACACATGGATTTTGTTTAAATTTCACAGAATAGGGAATCATGTGAATGAAAACATGATGTGCTTATTTTAAGCAGGGCAGCAGATGCCACATTACTCTGAGTAGGGGATCAAACCTGAGAAGAAAAGTCACTGATTTTTTTTTTCCTGGCCATTAATTGTGATTCCCTGAAAACTTTTACAAGAATCACTTTTTTTTTTTCTGTTACTAACAGCAGGAAATAGGAGTTAGTACCTTATTACGAGGTCTAGGATATAGACTTATCCTTAAGATAGGATTAGGCCTCGTGTAATGATTTTCAGCTGTTTATTATTTCATTTGACTAATGCATGGCCTAACCCAGAATTCAAAGCCAAGCTGAAGAAATGCCAGAAATATGCACAGCAGGATTTTGTTTTTTTTTGTTTTTTTTTTTAACATAAAGAGCAAGTTATTTTCTGCAGACAATTACAGGCATGTAACATATGGGGAATTATGGGATGAGGACCACAAGGGCCCTGTATTTATTTCAGGGTCCATATGGGAAGCATTTTCCTGCTGCTCTGTGGACAGACATTCCTGTGCAGCACAAACAGCATGGTGCTGAGGGGCTGGCACAGCCCACACACAGCCCCAGTGTTTGGGATTTCGTTGCCTCTGTAAGGTAAGAGGTTGATGGAAGTGCTGGGGGTTGTAGGCATTAAGGTGGAGAGTAAGAGGAAGTTTTATTTACAGCACAAAGTCCAGTCAACTCACACAAGGAGGTTCCAGGAGCTCTCAGACAGTGATACCAAGAAATGGGCACGTGCTGCCCGTCAGGTGCTCTGTTGGTGATTCACAGAATTACCCAAGTTGGAAAAGGCTCCAAGATCAAGCCCAGCCTTTGGCTGATCCCCAGCAGCCCTGAGTGCCTCGTGCAGTTGGATCCACCAGGCTCCTGCCTTCTCCCCACGTGCTGTGTCCCAGGAGCAGGCAGCAGATGGGATTTGCTCCTGGAGGAGGAGGAACTCTTCTCCCCAGCCTGGGGAGGGGAGGGATGTTCATTTTATAACACGCTGGCAACTGTCTAAAAATAAGTCAGTGGAGCAGCAGCCAGCATTGGCTGCAGATCAGAGTTTTGACATTGCAAAAGATAAAAGCAGATTTGGTAAAATTCTGTTCAGTTCCTGCAGTCTCAGCCATGCAATAATCCCAGTCTCAGGCACAGGGGAGTTTGTGGGGCTCCTTTGCTTTGCTTTGGCACGAGCACACAGAGCCCTCAGGCCAGGTTCACCTCCCTCCTGAGGGTGATAAAGTTGTGCTGATTAACTGAGTCTTGTCCCAGAGTCTTGCAGTCACCTTAAATATATTCATTTATTGCTGTTGTCATTAATTATTTGTACCTAGGTGGTGTTTAGGAAACCCAGTCATGTATCAAGATCTCATTGAGTACAAATGAACAGTAAAATAACACGGTGCTTCACAGACCTTACAGTTAATGACTTAACTAATTACTCTAATTAATCTGTGCAAAATTGGGGAATTTGCCCTGGGACCTTTTGAAAAATTAGTAAACATATATTGTTCTTTTTTTCTGTCAGATATTCTCATCCTGAGGTTTTTATCTCTGCTTTGAGTTACAGAAGAACAGCCGTGCTGGGACATCAAAGCACAGCCCAAAATGTCCATTTAGCCTTAATTTATGCAGAGTATTTTCCAGTGCCCACTCCCCTCACAGGCCTCTCCTTGGGCTGGCAGGATCTCTGCCTGTGCTCACAAACGGGATGGGGGTTTTGGGGGGTTTGGGGTGTAGGACATGAGCTATTTCACAAGCCTTGGTCTGAAAACAATTGGTCTTTGAGGCTGGTCGAGTTGAAATGAGCAGCACATCCCTTCCAAGCATGAATTGAAAATATGACAAATTATTTGGCCTAGAGGATGTGATACTGTCCTACTAAATGTATCCTCCTGAGAATCTGACCTTTAGGAAGGATGTTTTGTTGCTTTTTAGCAAGATTATTTCTAGTACCACAAACTCCTGCCAGCCCCAGTTTGGAGCTGAAACCTTGAGCAGCGCAAATACATTTATTACTTTTGTGCTGTATTTTTGTGTGTTCTATTTGCCTTGTCCTTCCCCCTGCAAAACAGAGGAAAAAAACCGGTTCCAACTGCTCCTTATGTGCCTGGTACCGAAATTAGAGAAGTGATGATGGACACAAGCGGGTAATGGGGGTGATGTGCCACAGAGAAAAGTTTTCCTAGGTCAGAAATGAGATTCAGTAAATGCTCCCCTCCAAAAGCCCTGACCTGCAGCAAACTGGCCAGTTTTAGATAAAAGGGATCTGTCTTAGGGCTCACTGCAGTGAGGGGAAGGACTCCCAGGAGGTCAGACTGCTCCAAAGCCATTTTAGCACCTTGGGTTCAGGAGTTCAATTCTTGTTTTAATCCCTAAAAGAAAGTGTGGAGAGTAATTGTCAAGGCTGCAGTGCCTTCAGGTGCTGTCTTCGTGCACCCAGGACCCCTAGCTGTGAGTTCTGAGGCTCAGACCTCACTTTTTCACTCATGCAAATTAACTAAATTGAACTAATGGCTCACTTTGAAGTTCCTGCAGAGCACAGCAGTGCATCAGGGTCACGGTTCTTCCTGCCTTTCCTTCAAGGAAGCCTCTCACAGACTTGGAAAGTCCAAATTTCAGATTTCAAACTCCTGCAGTCTTTGTTTCAAGACTGAATTGTGGTTGATGCCAAATAAGCAGCAGCCCCTGAGCATCTTCAGCTTGCTAGTTTGGATTCTGGGTTTCTGATGGTAATGTTTCCATCAATAGTTTGCAAAGTGAAGACAAGTGTATCCGGAGGAATAAATCCAGAGCGTCCTGGCATTCCACTTAACCATGGATATGTAAAATTAAAGGGTTTTGGTACCCAGGGTTGTCTGCTGGTACGCTGAAGCGAGAAGGGTCAGTTTTGAGGAAATGGGGGATGAATGCTGCCATTAGGTGCTGTAATAGCCAGAAACACCAATATTCCCTCTCTGAGAGGAAAAAGGCACTTGAGCAGGTGGGTGGCACTGGAGGATGTTCCTGACGACCTTGAGCACGTGTAGGGGTGAGATGGCTGAGGCAGGAGGGGTGGATCATGGTGGATCATGGTACAGAAAGTGTAGGAGAATATCGTCGTGGTCCATGCATTGAAGAAAGGACTCTTGACGACAAATTTAAAAGGCTAAAATGATTTATTAAAATGACTCCATAATTCTAATATATTTCTATATCTGCTCAGCAGAGAGCATTCCATGCTCCTGCTGCTGCTTCGTCCAGGGAATGTGTGTCCCAATAGTTTACAATATCAGAAAGATAAAGTAATTTTCAGTTCTGTCTCCTCATAGGTAGGAGGAGGCCAACCAATTCCATGTCCTTGAAGAACAGACACAGATACTTTGTTTACAGAAAGCTTATACAGAGTAAAAGACAGCAAAAGGATGTTCTCCCGTGGGAAAATGATCAGAAGGCTTACACACAGAGAAACTTATAATATGTTCATAGCAACAGGAGAAGGGCAAGGAAGGAGAGGGAAGGGCTGACTGGTGCACAGGGCAGGATGGGCTGGAAGCCACTTACCTGTGGAGATGCAGGAGGGCTGTGAGCACAGGGTTATCATAGCAGTGACTGTGGGAAAAGGGAAGCAGGATGTGAATTTCTAGTGTGATGGGAAGCTTTACACTGGAAAAGCAGCACTGAAGTGCGATCCTGCAGTCACATTCCACTGTGAAAGTGTGCACTGGAAACTCAAGATTTAAGTGCTAAAGTTGCCTTTCCTCACTTCCTGCTCAACGTTTGTAATTCTCTTTGAATTACAGGTCCAAGTTGCTCTCAGGTGTTGTCCAAAGATGGGATATCCTTATCCCTAAACATGGAGAAGTGGATGTAATGCTTGTGGTTTCTCTCTTGGCCACCATCTGAAGCAGGAGCTGTTTTGCTCAGAAGTGAACAGTTTCCCCAAGGACAATGCAGTCTCTGCAGACTGGGGGGTGTGGAAGGCTTGGCCATGGCAAGAGGGAAGAAGAAAGTGGCAGATCCTGGAAAGATGTCCTTGGGAAAGAGTGGGGGAAAAGAAATTATTCCCTTCAGGCCTCAAATGAGTCAAGGGAGAGTGTGACCCTGTCCCCATAGAGGAAGGTGTCCCCAGCTTAGGTCCTCAGCTTCTGGTGTCTGTCCCAAGCTCCCAGTGAGGTCAGAATTTCATTCTCTGCTTGGACTTGTTCTCATCCTTGGGATTTTAATCATGACCCTCCTCTTCTCAGGGCATCTTTTCCACATCAGCTCCAGGGGCTGCTTGAGCAGGGAGGGGATGGAGCTCAGGGTTTTGGCACCTTGATGTCCACTGAGGCTGCATTTTTCAGAGAGCAGCAGATTCCCTGCTAAACCTGACCTGCAAAGGCAGGGAGCTGCTAAATGAGGTTGCTGACCCTGGGTATTGTACAACAACACTTTTTCTTCCCCTCTTAACTTCTTAAATTTGCTGAAGGGCGAGGAGGGCCAGCTTTGGCAAGTGTGTGTTAATTGTGTTCCTCAGAGAGGTGGAAGAGGGAGGGGAGGATATAACTCGCTTAGAGCTGTTGCAAGATACTCCCCAAATTGTTTAAGATTATCAGTTTGGGAATTAATTAAAATAGGGTCTTAACAATTTGGGTTTCTCCCTTCCTGTTTAGGGTAAGCAATGGGAAGGCATTCGGGGTTTTTTTAACTGTAAGTATCAACAGAAAAAGAGCAGTCCCTGCCTGTGAGCTGGGGAACTGCAGGTTTACTCATTAGCACAGTTTTTAGGGAGAAATTAATTAGTATTTATGGGAATCTGTGGGCAGTCTTGTGCCTGATCTTGGCTGCCCCAGGGCAAGTCAGAGGATGGGCAGTGCTGGGGACAGGAGGGGACTGAGGGCAGCGAGGACTGAAGTGTTCAGGGGATGTGGTGTGGAAGGAGACTGGAACTCAGAGGGATGGAAGTCAGATGGAGGCAGGATGGAATGACAGAAGAAGGAAGTGTGTGCTGGAGGGCTGGGAGGGTGAGAAGGAGAATGGAGATCAGGACTGGGTTGGCCTGGGAAGTCATGGTGCTGGGTGGCAAACACAGGGCAGCTCCTCCAGACTGGAGGTTTGTGAAAGGCCGTGTTTTGTGAGTCCTCTTTGCTTTCTGGTCCCCAAGGGAAAAATGCAGTGGCAGTGGCAAGTGTGACTGTCTTGACACTGGTGGCACGCCCCGAGATGTATGGGGATCTCTTCCACAGGGCAGGAGGCTGAGGGAGGCCCATGGGGACACCACACACCTGGGTGTGAGTGATCCACCTCTGGGGCTTCTTCTCATTGAACACCTTGCTCTCAGAAAATGCTCCAGACACTCTTCTTTGGCTAAAATTGGATCCTTGAAGTACTGTAGTGGCTGAGGCCCTCTGGATTTACCTGGTCCTTCCAGACCAGCCATGGAGCTGGGACTTGGCTCTCGGAGTGAGGTAGTCAAAGCACAGTGGTCAGTGCTCAGCTGTCACCTGTCACTTGGTGTGGTCACTCCAGAGGGAGGGGCCTCTGGAGGAAACCCCCCTGCCATGGCAGGTTCTCTAATTTCCTTTCTCTGATTTTCTAAGTAATCAGGTTCTGTCTGTAAACACTAATCCTCAGCTAAGTCACCTTGGATAAGTTATTTTCTGTGTTTGACATCTAGATAAGGAGTGAGGTGTGTTTTCTTCTGAGTTCTCTGGGAGCCCCAAGCACAATGGGACCGAGACCCGATTGTACTGTGTACCCTGTTGTACCAAGTGTTCTACAAAAGGATCAAGGACAGTCCTACTCCAGGTAGCTGAAACTCCCAGTCCTATATTTAGCTGCCTCTCAGGAGTGCTTTGAGCGTTAATTATGTTTTTAAAGCACTTAGTGCCTATCATCAGAAGCTCTCTATAGAAACACAGAGTTAAAGTCACAGATCTGGGGCCTCTTAGGAGCTGTTCCCAACACTGAGCAGCATAACCATTCACAGATGTGCATGGATGGTGCAGAGTGAGCTCCAGGCTCACTCCTCGAGGCAAGGCAGTTCAGCTCATGCTTTCCTTGAGCACTTGAGTGGTTTCAGCGAGCTGGGGTTGGTAGCAGAGTCCTTGAATGTACACAGAGCTCTTGCTGCCCCACACAGAGACTGAGTCACACTGGGACAATCCCAGGTTTTTGTCCAAGAGGTGTCTGTTGTGCTCCTGTGCTCATTCCAACAGTGCATCCATTACATAAAGCACCCCGGATCCATGGCTGCTGTGTTTGTCAGGAGAATGCAGCTGTGTGCAGGAATAAAGGCATTGCAGTGGAGAATATTTCTCTCTGATGATCAAATTAGCTCCTTTATTTCTGGCTTTAGCTGTGTCACCCCTATGGCCCATTGGCAGAGCACAAACAGATGGAAGGAGTTTGAAGAGCACAAGCACTCTCTGGGGTGCCCTGTGTGTCTGAGAGCACTGAGAGCACACCCCAAAACCAGCAGTAAATGGGCTTGGGCACTGAGTGAGGACAGTGTCTGAGCACAGTAGTTAAATGCACCAAGCAAATCCCTGCCAAATGGACTTTCTTAACCTTGAAGAGTAATTAGTGAGTTCACAGCTCAGTAAAATGCAGTTAGTTGGGATGTGGCTTGTACATACTTGCTAAGGGTGCACTTGTAAACCCAGAGTTTCTCTCTTTGCAGCCATGTTCACATCATCATGGCATCCTTTTTTTGGGAAAGCCAATTTTGGGCAATGTCATCCCTCTTCTAATCTGTTAGTCTTTACAGATTGAGCACATTCGAGGTAGCCCAGGGAAGGATTATTTGGATCAAAGGGCCCCTCTGGAGAAACCTGGAAGCATTCTGAGGGTCCCTGTGCAATGTGGTGCTGCTCAGGGTACAGTCCCACGGACCCTTTTTGTCCACAGGTGCCCAGCCTGTCTCAGTGACCTGGAACTCTGCTTGGGCCTTGGGTTACAAACACCACCCGTGTGTTCCTCCCGTCCCCAGACTTCAGGAGCGGGAAGCAGGGAGGCCTCTGTGAGGTTTTGTAGCCTGGTAGGTGTTCTGGTGACCATCTGCAGTTCCTGCCTCCCCCAGGGCTCTGTGAGGAGGTGCCCTGTGCCTGGGGCTCACACAATTGTGTAACCTCCCACATACCCACAAGACTCAGCCCAAAACCTGAGCAGCCACTTTTGTATTGATGATGTCTGCACTTACACCGTGGTATTTCTTCATTTCTTATCTTGCCAAATGGCAGCAATTTTCCCCTTTCCAACAGGCCAATCTATACAGAGAGGAAATGTTTTCAGAAGAAAAACAGGAGCATGCATTAGAGGAAACCACAAACACTAACAGCTTGCTATAGAGACACGGTCTGGAAATAACAGATTCCTTGTGAAAATAAAAATGCTAAATATTATTTATAACCTTTGAATGGGGTTCAAAAACTGTTTGCTTGCGTTTTTGTGGGTTCTGTTCTTTTCCTGCTTCCATACTTGTTCCTGTGGTTCTGCTCCTCTCCCTGGGGCAGTCCTGTCACGCTGCAGGTGCTACTCCAGTCACAGCTTCTCTGGGACAAGATGGATTTAAGATCCTTGTTTTCCCACCTTTGGCTGTGTGGTTTTGGGCTGGCACTGAAGTTTGACATCTCTGTGCCCAAGCAGCAGCTCTGCCTGGAAGCAAATGGGTTGTGATGGAGATCGGAATGGCCTGTGTTACCCAAAGAACTGAAATTTTGCATTGGAGGGTAAAAGCAGCAATGAAAGCTCAACAAAAGGTTTGCCTGCACCTGGAGTGGTGGTGGGAGTGACTACCTGGGGATGAGCAGTTTGCAGTTTGGCCTCAGAAATCACTGCCTGAGCACAAATGTGAGGGCTGATGTTTTGCTGCTGAGGATGGAAGAGTTTGAGAGTTTCTTAAAATGCCTATACTAAAGACATTTCCAGACTCTTCCATCCTCAGCAGCAAAATGGTTTGGGTTGAAAAGGACATGAGAAGATCATCTTGTTCCAATGGTTCCTCAAAACCCCATCCAGCCTGCCCTTGAAGACTCCCAGTAATGGGATATCTGTGATTTTCCTGGAGCACAAAGAGCTGCTCCTGCCAGGGCAGCTGGTCCCTGAGCAGCCTGGCACGTAGGAGTGTGTCCTGCCAGAGCGATGTCCTGGCAGCTCAGAGAGGAGAGCAAGATAAGTTCTCTCTTGCTTGAATTGCAGCCTGCCTCCTAAAAATAAAGCTGCAGGTAATTGTTTAATTCATCACCCAAATGGGCCCTTGGCTGAGCAGTGTAAATATGCAAGGTTGCTTTTGCCCTTGGCCTTGCTCCCTGGAGCTCCTGTGTCCCGAGCTGTCCCACGGGCAGTGAGCCAGGCACGTGTTTGGGAGCAATTTGGGGGCTTCAGCAAAGTCCACCAAGTGCAGAGCTTGCACTTGGGTGTGTGGAGAATCAATAGCCCATGAGCTGCATGGACCTGGGACCTTGTCTGTCTTTGGAACAGCGACAGGCCCTAAATTGATCTTTGGAGTTACTGGAACAGTGTCAGACCTGTAACGTCAGGTCCTGCTGTGGGTTGTGCTATATGGCCTTGGTAGCTGCTCATACACACTCCTCTTAGGACACTTCATCAGGTTTTAGCTCACTGTGTGTTCCCTCCCAGCAGATGGATGGCTGGGCAAAGCTTTCAGTGTGGCTTTTTCCCCAGGCTGCTGTCAGGGTGAGGAGAGGCTCATCCATCCTCTTCCACAGAGCAGCAGCAGCCACGTGCCCAGAGCCCCTCTGGTCCTGCAGCCTCAGCAGGGCACTCCGGGCTCGTGGCTGGGCTGGAGCAGCCAGCCCTGCTCCCCTGGCAGGGGCCTGGTGTCTGGGGAGGGGGATTTGGCCCAACAGGCCTGGAGGGAGGAGCCTGTGGGAGTGATGGTGGGGGGATGAAGGCCCTGGAATTAAACTGAGCCCAGGCTGCTGCTGGCAGTGCCTGACCAAGGGCTGTTTGAGCCATGCAGATCTGGCTGTGGTGCCTTGGATGAAGCTGTCCTGCTGTGCTGTGCTGGGGGACCTGCTCTGCTCTGCTGGGCATCAGTTCTCTCCCTGCTTGGGTCTCCTCACTGGTACCTGGCTGTGCTGGGGAGGCCCTGGCACAGGGTGCCCAGAGAAGCTGTGGCTGTCCCTGGATCCCTGGCAGAGCCCAAGGCCAGGCTGGATGGGAGCTGGGATGGTGGAATGTGTCCCTGCCCATGGCAGGGGTGGGGATGAGATGAACTTTAAAGTCCCTTCCAACCAAAACCGTTATGCTGGGTGCTCTTCACAGAGTCCCCTCCCCTCTCTGAGGGTCTCCTGTGCTTTCTCACTGCTGCCTGGGCATGCTGGTGCTTTGTGGAGATCTGTGCCACTGGAACAGACCAGGAGCAGCTGGTGGGAAGGTTGCTCTGGACTGTTCTGATCAGCTCATGCAAATACCTTGCTGTGTCTTGGTGGGGAAATGCTTGTGCCTGGATCCCAGGAATATTGAATCCTTGAAAGTAGCCCTTAGGCAGGGCTTACTAAAGCCGGTTCTCTGGAGTTCTCTGACATCTCGAACATCTCTGACACCACAGGTGTGGTGTAACTGGGGTCAGCTCTCTCACTAAATGATCTTAGTGATGGCTTTGATCCTGATTTTCCTTTTCGTTACACACTGTGATCTACTCCTTTTTGCCTCTTTTTTCTCCCTTTTCTCCAGTATTTCCAGAATGTGACAGTCCCCTGTGTTAGTCAGAGGTATGAATCTATATTTGTGTCATAACATGCAGGTGAGATTGCTGCAACAAACTCTTCTTTACCTTTTCTGCAAATCCCCTTCGTCCCTTCCTGCTCCCAGATCCCAGGCTGTTAGCCAGAATTCCCAGGCAGCTGCTGGTGCTGTGAGTGTGAACAAACATGATGGGCAGTGGGGTGTAACTGGTCGTTTTGGGACAAACCCGTAAGAGCTGTAAGGGATTGGCTTCTTGAGTGGAATTTCCCCCTTGAGAGGGGCAGTCCAGCAGCAGAACAGCTCCTGGGGAAGGGGTGGCTGTGCCCACAGGGAAGTGCATTCCTCTCATTGTTAAATTGCCAGGAATGCTTCACATGTGTCCAGGTTTTCCCTGGGATGTGAATCACCTTCAGTCTTGTCTTTTGTGTCTGAACAAGGTCTCTGTGCCTGAGACTCCTGTGACAGCAGTGCCTGTTCTCCCTGCTGAGCTGCAAAGAGCTTTCTTTAGCCTGTGGAGTTTTGCTCTGCACCAGCTCTGCTGCCAAGTTCTGCCCTTCTCAACAAGTTATTTTATCAATGTGAGCAGAGGGGTAAATGCCACTGTTTTTGGACTTTCAGGGAGGATGGAGCAATGTCCAAGCTCTTTCACCAGTCCCAGGTGTTGGAACCAAATAAATCATTCCTCAGAACTAAACAGCCTTGGCCTGGGGAAGGATTTCTGTTGTTTTGTGCCGGGGGCAAATCTTGATTGGGGAATTATCGTTTGGAAGCAGAACTTGGTAGTGTAATAGGCTAAACAGGCTTTGACATTGTCCTGATGACTGTGTTGTCCTTGCTCTGGGTGCTGATCCTCCCTCTGGCTCTGAAAGTAATTTCCCCCTGTTTCCATTTCTATATTGATAAGAAAACTTCATTTTTGAATCCCTGTGTGTATGGACCTGTAAAGGTAGATTTGTGTTTAAACATTTCAAATGAGACTTCAGACCTGTGCAGTGACTGTGCTCCCTTCTCCATCCTTTCCAAGGAGTGCAAGGTGGGAATAAACCTGGACATTGTCTGACTGTTCCCATAATGATGCAAGCACAGCTGGGCTTAAAACATTCTTCTACAGGTCATAATCTAATCTAAGCCTAAATCAGAGAATCCCAGAGTGGTTGTGTTGGAAGGGACCTTAAAGCTCATCTCATTCCCCCTTGCCATGGCCAGGGACACCTTGCACCAGACCAGGGTGCTCCAAGCCCCATCCAGCCTGGCACTGAAAAAGTTATATTACTAAATATATTTAAAAATGAGCTGTGCCCATCCTGGTTTTGGTCCTTGCCTGGCTGGGCTGCAAGAAAATGCGTTCAATTCCCTCACCCCTCACCTGTCACAATTGTTTAAGTGAAATCTTAATGCTCTGTTGGACAAATTCATTTCAGCCAGAGTTATTCACATAATTTTTCATAGGCAGGAGCTTTTTTAGAGATGCAATATGTTGGAGTACAGGTGAAATATGCTCTATTTTCAGTTTGTATCTGCTAAAATCCCTGCTTGCCAAGCCTGGGCCCATTCATCTGCTGCCTTTTCTGAGTTCTCATTTGCCATTCAGTGTGAAGGCAGAGAGTGGGAGTTTTTGTGACCCCCCCCACTTCTGAAAGTCACCATGCTCATGGTAATCTCTGCAGTAAACCAACACTTCATTTGCATGGTGAAGGACACCAGGCAGCTCTGTGCATTCCTGCACTGGGGGAGATGTCCTGATATGCTAAAATCCAGCTCCTGGAAGAGAACTGTCCAGTGGAAGGGGGAGCACTGACCCTTTAGCTGCAGCATCTGATTTGGGGCATAGACTTTTGATAAGTGGTCAGCCCCAGGAAAAAGAAATTTAGCATGTACAGTGAGTAGAATTGTATGGGGTTCAGGGGAATACTGGTTTTTCACTGGGCTCTAGTACTTAAGCTCATTTTTAAACTTCATATATATATTTTTTTTTCCCAGGAGAAAGCAAACTCTCATCTTCTGATCCCTTTACAGCTACTTTCAGTTTCCCCTGCAGGAGTATGAGGATGCTTTGGGGAGACAGTGACAGCAAAGGAAGCTGACAGGGCCATTTGTGTTTGTATTGCCTGCACAGTTCCCACAACCTACAGCCAGAGGAATGGGAGTTACTTACCCTAATAACAACAGTTCTGAGAAAATCTGGCTAAAATTGTGTAAAAGCTGCTGCAAGGAGAGAAAAGCCCATGCCCCAGCTTCCACCAAGGCTGCGAAGGAAATTTGGTGCCTGTTCTTCTGCCAATCCCCCATACTGTTAATGAAACCTCCCTTTAATAGTCTGTGTTTGCAGTGATCAGCAGGACAGCACTAAAGACTTCAGCACTTCCCACAATTTCCAGCATTCCCTGGGACATTCTACCCTTTGTAGCAGTTGTGGTTTCTCACTCAATGCCCTGAGAGCCTCTCTGTTGGGTGCCCTCTCTCCGACTCCCCTGCAGGTCACACACTCCCACATTTGCCTCCACTTAGCTCCTTGGTTTGGCTTTTTTCCCCAGGTCAGAGATTCCTTCAGCTCCCTGGTTGATTTGGCCAGGGACAAACATCCCTGTGAGAGCTCTTGGGGCTGAAAAATCCACTGTGCTTCACTGAGTAAGAGCTGTGCTTTGCAGAGACATCTACTTTAATTTTGCTTTATGGTTCCCACGTTTTCCAGTACCATTTCGGTATTACTTATTCCTTCTAGAGAAGGGGGGCTTCAAGTTCCTCTTCCCTGTTGGAATGTGGCTTCCACCCTGAGCTGTGTGTGTTCTGTACCTCGTGCTGCAGGAGATACACATATGGAAAGATGCACCTAAAATTTTTGCTTTTCCAGAAATCTTTTCTGTTTAGAATCCCAGAATGGTTTAGGTTGGAAGGGACTGTGAATGTCATCTCAGTCCACCTCCTGCCATGGCAGGGACACCTTCCACTGTCCCAGGCTGCTCCCAGCCCTGTCCAGCCTGGCCTTGGGCACTGCCAGGGATCCAGGGGCAGCCACAGCTGCTCTGGGCACCCTGTGCCAGGGCCTGCCCACCCTCACAGGGAACGATTCCTGCCCAATATCCCATCCATCCCTGCCCTCTGGCAGTGGGAAGCCATTCCCCGTGTCCTGTCCCTCCAGCCCTTGGTCCCCAGTCCCTCTCCAGTCCCCTGGAACCCCTTTAGGCAAGGTTGATGTTGTTTTCCCTCCTCGCCCCCAGCGTTAAGCTCAGCACCCATTTCTCAGAAATGTCTTTTCATTTCAGGGCTCTTCCTTCTTCCCCAGCCTGCCCCATCACATTTCCTCACCTGTGGGTTGTATGGGAGGGTTAATGTTTTCCTTCATCCAGGCTGACATGAAGCAAAAAGCTTTTCCCCCCTCCAGCTCCCGGGGAGCCTTTGGAAATGAAGGCTGCAAATCACATTAGATTGTATTTCACTAAAGGTTTTCTCTGTCCTAGAAATCGCCTGCCTCCTCCTGAAATATACTCAGCTTAAGAAGAGACTAATATATTTACTCTAACTGTGCTCAGTCTAGGAATAATTTTGCTGTAGAGATTAAATTTTTATATCATCTTGAAGAAAACCAACTCCTGCCAGTCCCCAGGGATCCCCTGTCTGGCCGTTCCAGCAGGAGGGCCTCAGATCTTGGCAGCTCCAAGTGGTGTCTTGCTTTTTCTTTTCCTTTCTATTCCTGCAGTAGAATAGCAATATATTCCATTTGTTCCATAGTTCAGAATTTTTAGGAGATTCTGAACAAAAAATCCTGTTTTAGCTTTGGGTGAGTGTGGCTTTGGGATGAGTGAGACTTGTGGCTGCTCAGAGCTCTGACGTGCACCAACACCTCATCTCCATGCAGCCCATTCCCATCTCCTGAGCTTGCAGAATTCCCTAGGGGCTGAATTCACTCCAAAGATTGAGATTTTTTGTGGGGATTAGTGCTGTTTATTAGTGCTACAGGTAGGCTGGAGCAGGCATCAGGAGGGACTTTCTGGCAGAGGTTCAGCACTTCTGCTTTGTGCCTGCCCAGAATGATAAAGGATTTGCTGTGACTTGGGAACAGTTCTGACTCTTTGCTTTCAACCCTGTTTTTTGGGGAAGCAAGCTGGTGGCACCATGCTCTTTCCCCTTTTTGCTCATGCTATCTCTGTGTGTCACTTCTGGCCCTTCCAGGCCAATTCCAAGCAGGTTCCATGGAATCCCAGCATATCCTGAGCAGCCACATGGGCTGGGCTCAGGGTAATTCCTGAAGTCACTGCAAAAGCACCCCAAATTCACAGAAAGGTGCCCAAAATGTGGTGAGTAAAAGCCAATGAATGGATTGACTGGATGAGGATGTGCTGTCACCATTTGTTTTCAGTTCTGCCCCTCCTGAGGCACCTTTTCAGCCAGCTAGAAACAAATTCCTTCCTCTGTTTGGACATGGATTGTCTTCCTTGCCAAACGTTCCTGACTCTTGCTTTGAGTGCCACACACCAGAGTGACATTCCTGAACCTTCCCAACAGGCTGGGCTGGAGAGGAAATGTTGAACCAGCACAGAGACAGACAGGGCATCCTGCCTGGCACATCCCACCTGGAATGTTCATCTCCATGACTCTCCTTGCAGGTGCTCTCCTGCAAGGGAGGATGGTGGGCTCATGGTGGTGCCCTGCCCAACACAAATGGATCCATTTGATTGATTTCTTTGGTTTATCAGCATTTACCAACTTAAAGTACTAGAAAGACAGAATATGCAGAAATGAACTGAGTGAGCAGAGAGAAATGTGTGCTGGGATCTGTCCCCCAGGCTGGCATGGCCTCGGTGGTTGGTGGTGGTTTGAGAACTTCAGGAGATTCCTCACCTTGAATTCCAGGTCCTTCACTGAGGTGCTGTGCTTGGGAGCACAATTTCCTTACCTGAGCCAGAGATAAGAACCTCTGGAGACTGGCTGGCATTTTGTGGGGGATGGATTAGCCTTGGAGGGACCATCTTTCCCTGCTGGCTTCAAGTGTGGAGCTCTGGGACAAGCACTGCCTTGGTGTCTGAGTTAATTATCTGTTATTAGCTGTTGGTGATGACCTGAGCTTGTGATTTTAAAGCCTGTTTCTAACAGAGCCAGGTGCTGGGATGTCCATGGTTCCCAGATCCCACTGAGTGTTCTCCATCCATGGAGCCTCTGCCCCCCTCAGAAAGTCCCCACTTCCCTCCTTACAGGTGTGTGGCTTCAAAGCACAAAAAGCAAAAGTTCTGGGGCAGGGAGAAATGTGTTCAAATGAATCAAGAAAAGCAAAATTAAGCTTTAAAAGCTAACTGGGAGATGCTGAGGGTTCCCAGAGCGGATCTGGTTGGGGTTGGGAAGTTCATGGAGTGACCTTCTGAGCTTCTGCAGGCCACAAAGTGCCACCTTTCCCAGCCTTCCTGAGTGATCCCCTTGCTCCTGCTCAGCCTGGAGCTGGGAAAAGGCAGCCTGGATTGTGAGCACAGCCTGGGGCTCCTGGCAGCTGATTTGTTGTTATTGTCCTCAGATAAAATCTAATCAAGCCCAGTGTGGTCAGAGGGGCTCTGATAGAGCAGGGAACGATGTTGAGAGCTTCCTTGTCAGAAGGAATAATAATAACAACACAACAACCACNCCATCGAAATAATGGGAACATACCCTGGTGTCTTTCATGATAAAAAAAACCAGACAGACAAAAAAGCAAACCAAAATCCGTCATTATTATTTTTGTGTTTCTGACAAAAAGAGAGTGAATCTCTGCTAATGAAAAATATTAAAATTCCAGGTGTCCTGTCTAATAAATAGTAACATGAGCATGGACTTGGCTTCCCACAGCCACCACCAAATCATCCATGGAGCTCTTTATGTGCAGCTCATTTTGAACTTTGCCTATTTCCTTCAGCTATGCAGATATAAATAAATAATTCCCCTTGATAAGGGTCTGGGAATGCTGTACTTTGAAAGATAAGAAAGGTTTGAGGGGAAATTGTTTTTAAATCCCTACCATTTGTATGCTGTTCACTGTTCACACTGAGCAAAAATTCATTCAGCTGGCACTTAACCAACCCTGTTTTATTCCTGCTCTGTGTTCCACCTATCCTTCTCCTGGGGACATCTAACCTTCCATGTAATTACCTCTCTGAGAGTGGGAAGGAGGCCTGAACAACCTCCCCACCAACTAAATAAATGCACAGATCCTGGGACAGGTTATCAGCTGCATGCCAGGGGCAGGGCTGGCAGGAGCAGTGAGCACTTGCAAGACTTGAGTCATTTTTATTCCAGCATTGGGCCAAAGAAGGAGGACATGGAATGTTTGCAGAAAACCAACCCAAAACAGCAAGGAACCCAAAACACCCAGGATTTTTGGAGTATTTTTTTCTTTGGGAGCTGGACATAACCCATTGGGAGCAATGGGTTTTACCAGGGATGGCTTTCCCCAGGGATGGGTTTTACCAATAATGGGTTTTACCAGGGATGGGTCTACCAGCAATGTTGTTTTTGTTTTTCCCCCCAGGTCTGTCCAAGTCCCTTGGTCTCATTGAGGGCTATGGTGGCCGTGGCAAGGGTGGCCTCCCAGCCACCCTGTCCCCCGAGGAGGAGGAGAAAGCCAAAGGACCCCACGAGAAGTATGGCTACAACTCCTACCTCAGTGAGAAGATTTCCCTGGATCGTTCCATCCCGGATTATCGCCCAACCAAGTAAGTGCCAGGTGCTCCAGGAGGGAATGTTTGTGTTCAGGTGTCACCCAGAGCCAGGAGTGCTGGTGGCTTTCCCAGTCGGGTTTGGTGCTGTTGGCTCTTCCCTCGTCCTTCACAGGGCCCTGCTCAGTGATGAGAAACTGGGGTGGCTGGGCTGGAATGAGCTCATGGAATCACAGAATCACTGATGTTGGAAAAGCCCTCAAAGGTTATTGAGTCCAACCATTCCCCAGCATTGCCAAGGCCACCACTGACCTGTGTCCTCAAGTGCCACATCAACAGAGCTGTTAAACCTCTACAGGGATGGGGATGCACTGCCCTGGGCAGCTGTGCCAGGGCCTGACCACCCCCACCCTTTTTGTCAGGAAATAATTCCTAACACCCAACCTAAACCTCCCCTGGCACAACTTGAGGCTGTTTCTGCTTGTCCTGTCATTTGGTACCTGGGAGAAGAAACTGATCCCCACCTGGCCCCACCCTTGTTCCAGGTAGTTGGAGAGAGTGAGAGAGTTCATCAAGATGATTTATCAGGGAAAAAAGTGAATTTCTTCCCAGTTTGTCTCTGTTTTCCTAAAGCAGTCCATGAGTTTGGGTGGAAGTGATGCCATCAGAAGCTCAGCTCTGCTTTCACTGAGCTTTTGGTGTTTAATACCCTGTAAAAGTGTGCAGAGATTCTCCCTCCCTCCCTCCCTCCTTTCAGCTCCTTCATGGCCCTGCAGGACCTCCAGGGCCCTTGGGCTGCCCTCAGGCTCCAGCACAGGGATCCTCCAGGGACACTCTGGGATCTCCCATTGGAGTTCTGGGCCTTTAAAGGGAGTTTCTACAGTGACAGTATCCTTCCTCTCCTTTTTTGATTGAGCTTTTAAGGTGCTGGTGATGTTTACCTGCCAAGCAGCACAGGAGAACAGGCTTTAAAAGAGCTGACACATCATTTTGTTAAGAGGATGAGGAAAGACACGCTGCAAGTTTATCTTTGTGAAGGTTAATTTTAGATATGGCTGCCAGAGTGTTCCTCAAAGTAGGAAAGTGTCAGTTTGTCCAGGCCTGGAGTGAAATCCCTGATTAAAAATGAGCTGAGAGAGGTCTAGATTGTGAAAGATCCGTGCCCAATGCCTGTGTCATTGGGGCAGTGACAAAGCTGTTGCCTGGCATCTGCAGAGCATTGGAAACCGTGCAGCCAGGGATGCAGCTCAGGTGGTGGCAGATTGTCCAGGCTGTGGCAGCAGGGACAGCTCTTGTTCCCTCTGTCCCCAGGTTCTCCAGATTGTCCAGGCTGTGGCAGCAGGGACAGCTCTTGTTCCCTCTGTCCCCAGATGCTCCAGATTGTCCAGGCTGTGGCAGCAGGGGCAGCTCTTGTTCCCTCTGTCCCCAGGTTCTCCAGATTGTCCAGGCTGTGGCAGCAGGGACAGCTCTTGTTCCCTCTGTCCCCAGGTTCTCCAGATTGTCCAGGCTGTGGCAGCAGGGGCAGCTCTTGTTCCCTCTGTCCCCAGATGCTCCAGATTGTCCAGGCTGTGGCAGCAGGGGCAGCTCTTGTTCCCTCTGTCCCCAGGTTCTCCAGATTGTCCAGGCTGTGGCAGCAGGGACAGCTCTTGTTCCCTCTGTCCCCAGGTTCTCCAGATTGTCCAGGCTGTGGCAGCAGGGGCAGCTCTTGTTCCCTCTGTCCCCAGATGCTCCAGATTGTCCAGGCTGTGGCAGCAGGGGCAGCTCTTGTTCCCTCTGTCCCCAGGTTCTCCAGATTGTCCAGGCTGTGGCAGCAGGGACAGCTCTTGTTCCCTCTGTCCCCAGGTTCTCCAGATTGTCCAGGCTGTGGCAGCAGGGGCAGCTCTTGTTCCCTCTGTCCCCAGATGCTCCAGATTGTCCAGGCTGTGGCAGCAGGGGCAGCTCTTGTTCCCTCTGTCCCCAGGTTCTCCAGATTGTCCAGGCTGTGGCAGCAGGGACAGCTCTTGTTCCCTCTGTCCCCAGGTTCTCCAGATTGTCCAGGCTGTGGCAGCAGGGGCAGCTCTTGTTCCCTCTGTCCCCAGATGCTCCAGATTGTCCAGGCTGTGGCAGCAGGGGCAGCTCTTGTTCCCTCTGTCCCCAGGTTCTCCAGATTGTCCAGGCTGTGGCAGCAGGGACAGCTCTTGTTCCTTCACCTCTCTGGGTGCTGCCTGAATTCCGAGCAGCCCCTTGGAGCATCCAGGGCTGTCAGGCACTGACAATAGAAATCCCTGGATGAGTTATAAAGGAATGGAGGCCCAGCCTGCATTTTGCTGCTGCAGCTCCTCCAGCCACACTGAATTGCAGGTACAAATTGCACCTTTGCCTCTGTGATATGCAAATCCCAGCACAATGCTGGATCCTTGGAGCGAGACCTTCTCCAGCACTTACCTGAGGCTGAGCTGCTCATTTCCATTTCTCATCCACAGCTCTGACTTCCAGCAGAGCCAGCATTACTTGGCGAGAATTAATTTGAGAAGTAATGTTTCTTTTCAGATTTTGGGGGAAGAAAAGGATTAATTCTGACATTTCCAGGCTTGCGTTGTATTTTTCCTCAGTTCCACTATCCATCATTCCATGGGAGAGCAGGGGAGAGGACAGAGCACAGCACTCCATTAAAAATGCTTCAGTTTGGAGCTGGGCTGAGACTTGGGAGAGAATTTGTGGGTACTGAGTGCAGCTGCACAACTTGGTGCCTTTTATCTACGTAAGAACTTCAGGAGTGCATTTTGTTTACTGGTTTTCTTTTTGTTTTGGGGATCAATTGTCTTGATATTGTAAGAGAACAGCTGGTCTGGTGTGTAATAGGCTGGAGTTTGCTGGAGAATTTGGAAAGTTTCACCTCTTCCTACCTCTGGCTTCAAGGTTCCCTCGCTATTTAGTGCGTAAAGTTTTATGGCTGATTTTATGAAGGGTTGAACACAAACCATTTAAGTCAAGTATCCTGGTCTCTGATTAAAATAGATTCAAGTCAAGGGAAATTAGCCTAAATGGCTTTGAAATTGCAGCATTAGTGGGGAAAAACTGTTGAAAACCCTCCAGCTGATAAGCATTACAAAGCATGTAGTAGTTTTAAATATAATAGTGAAGCCTGTGTGGTTCAGCTAAAGGCTGCAGAGTGTCTGGAATGCCAATGGACTGGGACTGGTCCTGCCAGAGGCTGGCACTCCCCAGCCTCTCCTCTCAGTTTTCTCTGTTTTTAAGGAAAGATGTGGTCAAGTGTCACTGCCCTGAGTGCTGAGCAAAGCTGCATCAGAGCTCTGAGGCCTTTTCCTGCTCCTTTTTTGTACCTGTGGCCAAAGGGAAGTGGAGCAAGGAGAGTTTAGGGGAAGTTTGGCACATTTTGTGTATATTTTTGTGTCTCCAGGCTCCCTGTACCTGGTGGTCAGCATCACTGAGGGTTCAGGGACTCAGATATCCCCGCTCTGAGGGATTTCAGGTGCTGTTGGTGAGGAGGAGCCAGTCCAGCTCACAGCTCAGGGCCTCTCAGTTCTGCCCACAGGCGGAGAAAGGAGGGAGTTTCCCTGGGAAAATGGTCCCAGAGGTGTGAGGATGTTGTTCAGGAGAAGGTGAGGTCTTTCCCAGCACCAGGAGCTGTGGCAGAATACCTTGTTGGCCCTGATTTGGGGAATTGTGGTGTCACTTTGGTAGTCTGGATTATCATCTTTGCTTTAGTTGAGCGATTTCCTTTCCCTTTCCCATTCCCTTATCCCTTCCCTTTTCCCCTTCCTCTTTCTCCTCTACCCCTTCCTATTCCACTTCCCTTATCCCTTCCCCTTTCTCCTTCTTCCTCTTCCCTTTCCCTTTCCCCTCCCCCCTTCCTTCTTTCACCTTTCCTTTTCTTTCTTCCCCTTCCCTCATCCTCTTTCCCCTTCCGTTTCCCTGTTCCCTTTTCCCCTCTCCTCTTTTCCCTTTCCCCTTCCCCTTTTCTGCTTTCCCCTTTCTGCATTCCTGCTGGGGCTGCTCACCTGGGCTGGGAGCTGGAAACTCTTCCCTGCTGTTCCCCACTGAGGGGACTGGGAGTTGCCCTGGGCTGATTCCCAGAGAAGTGGTGCCAGTGGTCTGGGATGACCTGTGTGGAGCTGATTGCAAACAGGAACTGTGCCTGTCACAGCTGGACCTTACTGGTGTTCCTGATCCCAACCCTCTGCTGAGCAGGAAAGGTTGTGCTGGGTGTGCATGAGATTTTCCAGTGAATCAAGTAACAGATTGCAGCTGGGATGGCTGGGAAAGCTCTTCCTTGGACTAAATACGGCAGGACTGGTTGGTGTTTTGGGGTGAGTTATTCCAGAACTTGCTGCCAAACAGTGCCATAATGAGAAGGGCACTGGGAACACTGGGAACACATGTTTATCACGCTTGATTGGGTTTTTTGGCTTTAGGATGAGATTCCTGCATGTTCTGGAAAACAATCTCTGCTTCCAGATTGGAAGTACCCAAGGTGCTGCCTGCAGCCTGCAGGACTTCTACACAAATCTTCACAAAAATGAGCTGGAGATATTTTCTTCAATTTTCTGAAAAAGCCTCTGAAGGACAAGGCTGCTGTATGAGTTTTATTGTTTATCCATTCTTAGCACTCGCTGCCTGCCTGCCTGGGGAGGATGAGGAGTTTGGGAGATGTGTTGTTTTCTGTATTGAAAGTGAAGCATATTTACATGGGATCCCAGGGCTTGCAAACATTCCCTGCTTGGATACAACATTTTATGCACCTCTGTTTTATCCTGTGATATAGGATTTAATGGGAAGCTCTCCTATGTCTAGCCAGAAAATAAAATTGCTTTGTTAGATCAGCCTGCCTATCCATCTTATCCAGTATCTAATCTCTGATAGTGGAATTACCAGATGCTTCAGGTTGAAGAAATCATATTAAGGGAAACTATGAAATAATCTGCCCATCTGGTATGTTCTGCCTCCCCCATTCTCTCCTTTCAATCCTATCCAATATAAATGTGGAGTTCTCATTATCTCTTTAAAAGTCTGTTCTTTTCTGGAATCCTGCTAAGCTCTGATTCAGTGGTATTTTATAGCATTATAGGATTAAGGGGTAGATTTAAGAGAAATAATACCCACAATTGTTAGGACTATTGGATCATTGGGTGCAGATGACACATTCCTGCTGCTGCAAATCTCTTGACAGCTGTTCTCAGGAGGGGAGCCTTGAGGTATTAAAGTGAAGAGCAAGGATGGTGTAAGAGATAAGCAACTGCCACAGTTTGATTTGTCACATGTTTTGAGGGCTTCCCAGCCTGGAGACACAACCCCTTCTCCTGCCTGCCTTGGGGTCCTGCACATGGATCAGGAAGTGCATGGAAAGGGACTTTGGACAAGGGAAGGTAGTGATAGGATGAGGGGGAATGGCTTAAAAATGCCAGAGGGCAGGGTTAGATGGGATTTTGGGAAGGAATTCCTGCCTGTGAGGGTGAGGAGATACAGGAACAGGTTGCCCAGGGAGGTTGTGGCTACCCCTGGATCCCTGGCAGTGCCCAAGGCCAGGCTGGACAGGGCTTGGAGCAGCCTGAGACAGTGGAAGGTGTCCCTGCCCATGGCAGGGGTGGCACTGAATGAGCTTTAAGGGCCCTTCCACCCCAAACCATTCTGGGATCCTCTGATGGAAGAGGTTTGGAGGTGTTGGGAGCCTGATTTGCTGCTGTGTTCTCACAGCACCTGGTCTGTGTTTGCCACGGGACCCTGTGGAGAGGTGCCCTGGGCAGAGCCTCCCCATCACCTGCAGCTAAAGAGGGAACAGTTCCACACCCCTGGCTTGGAGTCAGTGTTCCCTGAGGTGTGTTTGGGGCTGAGTCAGAGCCATGCACTGCAGTGTCTGAGTGCCTGAATCACCCGTTTATTTCCGGAGCTGCTGCCATGGGAGCCTGGCAGCAACTGGGCTTTTCAGCACCATCTGGCTTTAGCTGCTTTATTACCAGGGACCTCATGTAGCAGCAAGCTGAGATCCTGTCTCTGGGATATAGTGCAGAAGATGGAGAGTTCTGGCTTCTGGGCAGACTTTGGGTTGTTGTTTGACAACTTAACTTAGAGAAACTAAATCAAGTTGTGATTAATTTTTGTTTCAAGTGGTTTGTGTGTGGCCTCTGTGGGCTCTCAGTGTGTACCTGCTGGGTGCTAGAGCACATTGTGGGGTGGAGGGAGGCCCTCCTGCCCTCTGCTGTGGGGCTGCCTTGAGGCCTCAGCCTCCCTCAGACTTATGGGATGTTGCAGGGCCCAAGAATTCCATTTTGGCTTTTTAATCACAACAGAATGCATATTTGGAAAGTGATGAATGTGAATGTGACTGAGACAGGTCAGGACTGCCCAGGAGGATGCACCTGGAGGCTGTAGTTGAGTCTCCTGCCCATGAGACCACTCCTGCCTTCCCATCTCTTGTGCTGGATCCCAAATGTTCCTGCAGAGCCCACCCTGGCCATGTTTTGTGCTGGGGGCTCAGCCTGTGCCCTCTGCTTGGCTCTGATGGAAAGTTTCATGTGCCATCATACTTATTTTCCTGTGAAAATACAGAAATCTCTTCCACTTTGGGAGTAACTGAACTCGCTGGCTTTGCAGGTGCCTTTGTCTCAGATTTCTCTGGTACTGACACTGAAATGAGGTATTTTCTCAATACCTGCCACAGCTTGGGCAGGAGATGGCCCTGTCACTGCTCCATACATCTCATCTCATTTCCTCCCCAAAACTGAGGTTGCACAACCTCCTTTAATAAAACAAAATGCTTTTGCCTTTCCCTCTGCCCACAGGACCGTGTTGGCTGTGGTAGAAGTGTCTGAGATGTGCAAATATTACTGCAGCCAGTGGGAGAGCTCAGGGATGGTTTCCTCAAGGATCTGGGACATCCTGAGCACACATTTGTGGTGATGTGCCAGTCACTCATGTCCTGCCCTGGGCTGTTCAGCCAGGCTTGATGAAGTGAGTCTGCGGAGAAGGACAACATTTAAGACGACAAAACAAACTACTTGAATTATGAGAGTGATATTTGCTGGGAAATAGTGTTTCATGCCTGTTTATTTGTTGTGATTGCTGCTTATTGCAAACAAAGGAGGTCAGAAGAGCTCCTTCTTTCTTGCATGCACAATGTGCTACTACAATCTGCAAAGAGGGCTTTGATGGGTTTCAATTCTACATCCAAACAAGAGCCAGGAAAAGAGAGGCAAGATGTAGGGCTTTTTTTTTTTTATCCCATCAAATAACTGAAGGGAAAACTAGAGAGGAATCAAGACAGTGGAAGAAAAAAAAATATTACTTTTTCAGATGTGAAATTCCCTTTGAATTGCATGTGGGAGTGTATTAAAAGATCCATACAACTCTAGGAAAAAGCCAGGACTGGTTGTGCACCTTCTCTCCCAATAGATGGGTTTGATCCAGCATTGTATGGAAAACACTCCTGCCCTTGGCTTTTTATAGCTTCAGCCATAAAAAAAGGAAAGTAATATTTTCCAGTACTTGGAAAGGTGCCACCTGAAAATTTTCTGGGAGAGCAAGTAGAGAAATCAAGCAGTGAGTATCAGTGTCACAGCTCTGGCCTGCAGGAGCTGTGCCTCAGAACAGGGCTCACCAAAGCCAGAGCAGATTTGCAGCTCAGGGATAGATTGTTGGATATTTTCTGTCCATGTGTTCTGTCCTGCCCAATCTGTCCCATCTCTGTGTGGTTCCAGGCAGTTTTATTCTGTGAGGCTGCAAAAAGTCATGGAAACCTCCTGAGCTGGAGAATCTGAGAATCTCTGGGGTTGGAAAATCCCTCCAAGGCCATCCAGTCCAAGCTGTGCCCCATCCCCACCTTGTCCCCAGCCCAGAGCACTGAGTGCCACGTCCAGCCCTTCCTGGGACACCTCCAGGGATGGGGACTCCAAACCTCCCTGGGCAGTTCCAAGGCCTGAGCACCCTTTCCATGGAGAAATTCCTGCTGATGTCCAACCTGAGCCTGCCCTGGCCCAGCCTGAGGCCGTTCCCTCTCCTCCTGTCCCTGTTCCCTGGGAGCAGAGCCCGACCCCCCCGGCTGTCCCCTCCTGGCAGGGAGTTGTGCAGAGCCACAAGGTCCCCCCTGAGCCTCCTTTTCTCCAGGCTGAGCCCCTTTCCAGCTCCCTCAGCTGCTCCTGGGGCTCCAGCCCCTTCCCAGCTCCGTTCCCTTCCCTGGACACGCTCCAGCCCCTCAGGGTCTTCCTTGAAGTGAGGAGCAAATTCACCCAGTCCAACTCCTGTCTCTGCCCAGACACCCCAACAATCCCACCCTGGGCATCCCTGGGAGCTCCTGGAGCTCTGGCAGCCTCGGGGCCGTGCCCATTCCCTGGGCAGTGCCCAGCACCCTCTGGGGGAAGAACCTTTCCCTGATCTCCAGCCTGAGCCTGGCCTGGCCCAGCTCCAGCCGTGCCCTGTGTCCTGTCACACAGAGCAGAGATCAGAGCTGCCCCTCAGGAGGAGCTGCAGCCCACTGAGGTCCTGGTGGTGTCACTCGAGGCTGTGCCCAAGCTGTCCCCTCCCTGCTCTGAAGGTCATGGGAGTAGAAGATGGTTCCAAACCCAGCTCCATACAAACTCAGGTTTTTGTTTCTCCTGCATTCTCAGGGCCCTGAGCTCTGAGGAGCTGCTGCTGTTGGTCTGTGTGTGCAGGGGCTGCTGGTGCCCTGTGCCCCTCCTGCCCTCCAGGGATGGGGCTGCAGCTTCTGCTGCCTTTGGGATGATTTGCAGAGAGGAAAAAGCCTCTTTGCTGCTCCTTGCTTTCCCAGCACTAATACAAACCAGCAGGCTGTTGAATAAATACCAGTATTGATCTTTATTCCTCAGTGTGTTTGGACATGCTGCTCCTGACTTCCAGCAATGCTTTTTCTTGAAAACGGGACAAGTAAAGTCTCTAAAGGCACACTTTTCCAGCTGTGCTTTACATTTGTTGGTTATTATTTAAGCCAGCTCCTGTGAGCTGCAGGAGCAGCCTGGTTCCTTGGACACACAAGCAGCTGGGGCTGGCTCCAGGGAGCTGAGAAGTCCCCCTAGAACTGGAGCTGTCAGACTCCCTGTGGAAACATTTAGGGATTTGTGCTGTGTTTCTGTCATGGGTTTAGATGGGGACACAAGACAACGTTTTTTTCTTTTGCTTTTGAAGCAGAGGTCACTGGAGCACACTCTGGCAGCTTGTGTGGGGTCAGGAGTGTGTCAGAAGCCTTTGGTGCTTCAAGTCCCAATATCTTATTAAACCCAGTTGGGAAGACAGTGCTTTGGGGAAAGCAACTGGAGTTTGTTTAGTGTCTGTTAGAGAGTGTGTTATTTCCATTGTGCTGCTCAGTGTCACCTGCAAACACTGTGACCGTGGATTTATAGCACAGCACCTCGGGGTTCCTGATGCCATACATTCTGCTAATTGTCAGTTTTCCCTTCCTGACTGCAAAGTTATTACCTGTTCTTGTAAGTTGGGAACATGGTGCTTCAGGGAAGACTTCTGTGCTGGAGTGTGCTATAAAACAGTTCCTAATGTAAACAGAAGTATTAAATGATCACTTTGGCAGAGGATGGGATTAGTGTAATTTAACAACTTGCTTTTGTGCTCCTCTGAACTCCTCTGTTGAAAAATACCTGTATTATCATAAATACTTCTGAGTAAACTGTGCTTATGAGAATAAATGAACCAATTTAAGCTTTGGATACACTTCTCTCCAGTTGGCTTCCAAGGAAATCAGGGCTTGTGTGTTTGTTTGTGCCACCAACCTGCTCCCCTGGACTGCCCAGAGCTTTCCTGTTCCAAATCAGCACATGCCCAGCCAGATCAGGCAGAGGGGGAGTCAAGCTCTGCTGCTTTGACAGCCTTGGTTCTGGCAGCCATTTGTGCAGTTTTCCAGCAGGAAAATCCAAGAGCAAGGAGGTTTCAATGACTTCTTGTGTGTGTGTGTGTGTGTGTGTGTGTGTGTGAGAAAGAGCTGGGCATGGGCAGAGCTGGGTAAGTGGATGTGACACTTGGAATTGCTCTGGCTTTTATCTCCCTTAGATCTGTCTGGGCCTAATAACTTTATTACAAGGGCCTCTCACCAGAGTAAATCCCATGCTCTACATTCTGTTTTTACAACTTTGCAGATGATTTCTTCTTAGGACTTGCCAAGTAATATGCCTTTAGAAATATCTGTATGTCCCTAAATTGTAAAGCCTATTTTTGAGACCCTAATTCTAAAATAGGGCTCAACATTTCTGAAGAAGAATTACTGGAGATAAAATAGGTGCTTTAAAATCGAGTTTCCTGGGGAAGTGTGAGGAAGTTTCAGGGCTTTGTGGTCAGAAATAGTTTGGGAACCTGGATCTGTAAACAGTGAACTGTACCAGACAGCATTAGGTGTATTAAGATGCTTGGATCACAAAAAATGTACATCATAGGATAGACACAATAGATTGAATGTTGGCAGTCCCTTTTGCAAGCAGACATGTGCACTGAATCAGCAAAATCCAAACTAGAATAAGCAATTAATGAATGGAGCATGATGAGGAAGTGGCAGGATGAATAGCAGGCTGAGCATTTGCTTTCTTTTAAGCCTGCTCATAATCTTTACAAAGGCCAAATGGAGATCAATTCATTTCCTGGTGAAGCTTTATTTCAGGGGACAGCACAAATGAAGCTTGTTTGGTACCAGTGGGTTTCAATTGTGGAGTTGTTTGTCACCAGAAGGACAAACCCAGAAGGTTTTTCCTCTGCCATTGAGGTTTTCAGGCAGGAAGCAGCACAGATGTGTAGGGAAGAGCTGGGAAGCAGTGCCTATGGATTAAGGCATCCAGGGAGCTTGAACCTGCCTGTGCTGGCACAGCAGAGCCTTGCAGTGGGATTTACAACTTGCTGTCCTTCAGCCACGGTGCTTTGCAGCCCAGCCATGGGGATATCATTCAATCCCATCAGTGCCCCATGGATGCATCAGGATTTAGCTGCCAGGCCTTCAGCTGCTAAGTTCCTGAAGGTTTTCTGTGGGCCAGAGGAACCCAAGAAGCTGCAGGCAGCAAAGCCAAGCCTTGGGTGTGTCTGGATGTGTTTGGCTGTGCAGGTGGGAGGAGCTTTGCTGTTAGGGCTGGTGAAAACCAGGTAAAAGTCCAATGGCCTTGGTAAGGTAAGGATGAGAGAGAAGAAGAGTCCAGAATTCCCCACTTTTCAGGTGTGCATCCAAACCTCTGGTGTGTGTAGGTGACAAGGATGTCTTGGGAAGGTGTAAAGTTAAGCTCATCAGAAATCACGTTTAAGCCTTTAAAGTTCATTGTGTATCTCTGCACATAGTTTGATAAGAGTTTGCTGTGTTTTGTCAAGTGTGCTATGGAATTATTTATGTTGGAGAAGCTGTCCAAGACCATCGAGTCCAGCCCAGCATGGCCAAGGCCACCACCATGTCCCAAGTGCCACATCCATGGCCAGTGTCCCTGCAGACACACGCAGCCAGGCAGCGTGCACTCACTGCCACGAGCAGTGAGCTGGGCTGGGCTGGTGGCAGGGTGACAGAGGAGCTGTGTCACTGTGTCAGGCTTTAGATGCTCCTCTCAGCATCTCTGGTGTGGCAGCAAACAAATCTCCAGCCTTAGATCCTGGTCTCTGGGATGGAGTAGCTGAAGTGTCTGTGGAAGGGAGCTGTGGCTGCTGTCCTTTGGATCTCTGCAGGTGAAGGCAGGCACAGCAAAAAGGATGTGAAACCCCACTTGTAGGGCATCTCCAGCCTGTCACTAAAAACTGATTGTGTTTTCCTATGGGGTCTTATGAGGGGACAGAGAGAAGTTGGAGTGTTCTTATTTGTGGCTTTTTTCTTAACCTTATGGTAATTCAGCTTTTGTTTGACTGGCTGTGTTGGGTGGGATCCCTCCCTACCTGCCATGAGGTATTTCACGGTGTTGCAGTTTTGCACTGGGTTACACAGGGTGCCTTTGTGTGCTCAGGCTCTGAGCTGGTAACCTTTGTCTCCCAGTTCTGTGTGTGGTGTATTTTGTTTTGGCAGAGGTGGATGATGTCACTTGTGACAGTAGAAAAGCCACATAGGAGCAAATCTCTCCACAGAACAGCAGGGGTGGTGTGGAGCTTCCTCTATGGAATAAAGGGAAACTTCTGGCGCTTTAGAATGAATGCTTGTGTGTGGTCTTTGGTTTGTTAATTCTCCATCCTGAATGTCCCCTACATGAAGGGGCACCAGTATATGGGCAGTTAATTGCATTAGGTATTGACAGGTACTGACATTGCATTCAGGTACCTGACATTGGAATACGAGGGGAAAAGCAGATCTAAATCAGCCCCATCTGCTGGTTTTGACCCTTTTGATAGTACTTGGGACTAGTTTTTATTCTTTTCCACCCACAGCAGTACCGCAGTCCCAGCAGTGTGTCGGTGTGCCTGCCCTGGTGAGAGGCCTGTGGTGGTGCCAGCTCCAGGATTTGGGGATGGCAGAGCTCTCCCTGTGTGACATTTGCTGGCATGGCAGAGCCCTCCCTGTGTGAAATTCCCCATGCAGGAATTTGGCAGACAGGGCTCAGTGACACCCCTCTGCTGAGGCTGATCCAATTCTGGCAGAGGTTAAACAAACTTATCCAGTGATTTCTGTATGTAATGGGAAAGGTTTAAAAACCTCTTCATCTTCCAGTTCATAAAGCCGTCAGCAGCGTGGTTCTGTGATCACAAAGAAGAAGAGCTATCTCTAAAAGTCCATTGTGCCTTTTAAGTTCATCATTTTTATGCCAGCTCTTCCAGCAGTGGCATCATTCCACCTTGTTCCAGGCAGCACAAGTGGTGGCCACTTTTCTTCTTCATTGCCCCAAGTCTGTCCTGGGGATGTCAAAATCCTGGGTTCCCGTGAGATCTATTCAAGTAAAACTCTCCTATCTCAGGCTCTGTATCAAGGATTTCATTTTCAGTTTGAGAGGGAAGGTTTCCAGCAGTGCCAGTTTTATCCCAGCCTGCCTGAGCAGAGCTGTGACGTTTGTTGGTGGGACTGTCACCCTGGAATCCCTGGCTGGGACATGAAGGGCTCCCTTTCCTCAGTGATATTTGTCTGAACGTTCAGCCTGGGGCTGCCTCTGATCAGGGGAGGAAGAAGGTATTTTCACCTTCCCAAAAAGCAGCTTCAGTGTGTTTTACCTGACAGGAAGATACCTGGGACGGGGGACTGGAATAAATTGTCCTTTGGCAAGTGTCACTTGATCGACCTTGAAGGGAGCTCTGGCTTCTGCCATAGATGAGATGTCTGTGAATTACCTTGTCCAGGACTGTGCCTGCATAAGCAGCTACAGAGCAGCAGCTGCCTCTAACAGAGGATGTCAGAACATGCACTGTTAATTTACAACTTGTTTTTAATTTACACTTTACTGTTAATTTACAATTTTACATTACTGCCTTTCATCTGTGAGTGCTCACCCCTTGCCAGTGGCCAGGATCTGCTGTTGCCCCTGTGGAGCAGAGTCAGGGTTCCCTGCCTGCCCTTCTGTGCTGGAAGCACAGGGGCTGCTCAGCACGTGGTGATGGACTCACAGCTGACCTTGTCTCACAGCTTGGTATCCTCATGGCAGGGGAGGTCAGGGTGCTGCTGCCTCTGTTGGCATCATGTAAATTGCTGCAGACAGCCTTTTCAAAGCCTGCTCCTTCAGTCCATGCCTGTTTGGACATCATTCAGAGTTCAGCTATGTTTGCAGGCACTGTTTTAAAACAAACAGAGAAAAAATACTCCTAAATTTCCTCCCTGCCCAATGTACCTTGCCTGGGAGGAGAGAAAGGCCACCAGCCAGGCAGCAGGACCTGCAGGCTTTGCTCCTGAGCCCTGTGACCTCCTTTCCCCTCGGAGCTGACCACTTCATCCCGGAGCATCATAACTTCGACATCTTGTGTTTAAATCCCTCATGCTTGGTTAAGGAGACAGCAGCTTCCTTCTCCTGAGGAGCTGTCAAACTGGGACCCCCCAGCTGTGCTGTGGATGGCCAGATGTGGCCAGATGTGGCCATGAGGAGACCTTGGAGCTTGGTCATGCAGGGCAGGGGCTGTGGCCAGCCCTGCCTTGTCCTGCTGGGACTGATGAGGAGCCAGGGGCTCTGTGCAAGAACTGGGTACAGTGGATGTCATTCCTTGTGCTGTCCTGAAAAGTGCCAGGTGACAGGGACACAGTGGCTGGCTGTGGGCTCCTGCACCACACCGTGGGAGGAGTCCTGATCTCTGTCTCTGTAATGGGGTAAAATTGCTGGTGCTTCCTATTTGAGGAGTGCCCTCAGTTTTGGGAACTCAGCACTGAGAGATGCAGTGGTGACTCTTTCAGTTGCAGGCTGATGTTTTCCTGAAGCAGCAATCTCTGGGATAGGAATCTGGGGGAGAATTCCACTTCTTGTGCACTAATTCTGACCAAGCTGTCTCTCACCCTTGGCTTTAACATGGCAGTTCCATAGCTCATTGTAGAAAAGGCATTTAAATATGTGTGAGTGGAGCTCTCTCTCTGCTCCTGAGCCTTGTTTAATAGGAACAGCTCCACGGCCCTGTGGAAGATGTGCCAACATAGCTGAGCAGTTCTATAATGTTCACAGTGTTTTTAAGGACGGGAAGTAACAAGTGATTTATTCTGCTGATCAAAAGAATATTTGCCTGTTTAAATATTCACACTCTTGAGCCTGCTACAAGACTGAAATGTCAGGAAGGGATAAGCTCCTGATAAGCATGTTAGCTGGATTTATTTAGTGTGATGGCCAAAAGAGAAATCATTAATAAGTCAGGATCCAGACTGGGGAGCTCCTGGGTGCTCAGAATTAGAAATAAAGGTGGGGGGGCAGGAGGGAGGGAGGTCTGGCACTCTGATATGGAGGAGAGGAGGAAATCTTGGAGAACCCATCATCAGGATCTACTTTTATAGAGAGGTGTGCTGTCCATAATCAGAACCACCACATTCTTTGTCTGCCCTGTGTTCTTCCACAGGTACACAGGATCTGGATGGGCTGAGATGATCTTTAAAGTCCCTTCCAACCAAAGCCCACTCAATGATTCTGTGAGCTGGGTCCATTTTGTGCCAGCTGGCACAGATTTTGTGTCTGACTCTTCCTGTGTGCTGAGTGTCTGTGATGACTGATCCCACGGAGTTGGAGAGGGGTGCAGTAGGATCCCATTAGGAGCTGTAGGAATAACTCCAGAGGGTGAGGGAGCAGCTCAGAGCCCTAAAGCCATGGGTGTTCTGCAGACCAGGGGTGTTCAGCCTTCTCCATGGTGGTTGCTGCTGGTGGCATTTCAGAAGGACAGGTAGAGATGTCCCCTTCACGCTCTGGGGGACATTTGTGTCCTGAACAGCCCTGAGGGGCATCCCTGGGAAGATGAGGGATGGTGCAGCATCAGAGCTGATGGTGGTGTCATTATGAAATAGAACCCAGGCCATCAGTCAGTCTGAGCACAGACTCTGCTCCTCAGACCCTCCCTGTGAGGCAGCACAGAGCAGGTCCCACTCCTGCACCAGCCATGAGTGTGCTCCCTCAGAGCACAGCACAGTCCTGTGTGCTCCAAAGTGATCTCACAGGGTGCTGCCATCCTTACCTGTGCCAGGCATCAGTCAGGCCAAGGGGTTGTGTGTTCCAGTGGCTGCACAGAGCACGCTGCTGTTTTCCTGCTGTTATTTTATTGACCTTTTCTCCTGGATGTGTTTTCCAGACCTGACATCCATCCAAAGCAGAGCAGAGCCTGTCCATCTTGAGTGGCTCCTGTTCCAGCCTGTGTGGAACATGGGCACTGCACAAGGTGTCCTTTGTGTCCTGGGTTTGAGGGATGGACAATTGTCATGGCTTGAATGTGACAGGAGGGGCAGCCAGGGAGGGTTGGGCTCTGCTCCCAGGGAACAAGGCCAGGAGGGGAGGGAACGGCCTCAGGCTGGGCCAGGGAGGTTTAGATTGGATATGGGAGGAAATTTCTCACTGAAATGGTGGTCAGGCACTGGAAGGGGCTGCCCAGGGCAGTGGGGGAGTCCCCATCCCTGTGGATGTGGCACTTGGGGCTGTGGCTCAGTGGTGAACGGGGTGGTGCTGGGCTAGTGCTTGGGCTCAATGGCCTCAGAGGGCTTTTCCAACCTCAGTGATTCCATGATTTATGCCCAAGGAGGGACAGGAAGACCAGGACCCCTGTGTGTGACCTCTTCCCTCGTGTTGTAGGGGACATTTGAGCCTTTCCCTGTATGAGAGAGAGGGTTCTGTGTTCCACTGGCATTTCACGTTCCATTTGGCCTCCCTTGCCTTTGCCTTGGCATCCCAGGCAGCGAGGCTGAGCCCGGGTGGAGCTGGCAGTGCCCTCTGCAGCAGGACTGGGCTGCTGGGGCTGAGCTGGGGCCCTGCCCTGGGCTGGCTGCTTCTTTGGGGATGGCCAAATCTCCACACAGAGCCTCTGCTTGAGCTCCAGCTGTGGCACCAGCCTGGAGGAAAACAGCTCAGGGAAAAACGTCATGTCTCTGTGGTGGTTCCATAAAATGCAAAAATACATCCCCAGCTAGAGGGTGGGACTGCTGCACCCAATGTTTAAGGCACAGTGAGGGTGAGGTTGGATTTTTCTCTACCTTGCTTATTAGAACTGTGATTTTAAACCACCGTCAGTGTTCTGAGACTGAGCAGCAGCCACTTTTCCTTCAGTGGGGTTCTTCTAATACCTCTTCTTCACCTCTTTACTCCTCCCAGTTTGTGTCTCTGGATCTTGACAAGCTCTGCCTGTGCCCCCTGTTGGAGAGATGGCTCCAGAGGGCTCCAGGCTGGATTGATTAGAACAGCATCATTAGGAAAATCAAATTACTGCTGGATAATTCCAGATGGCATATTGCAGCCTGGTTTTTGTCTGAATCCAAGTATTCCCTTTAAAACATTGGACATATTTGAAATCCAGGGAACTCTGACCAGAGCAGGCATTGGGACAGCTACACTTAATGGGATTTCATCTCCACTTAAAACTTTGGTAAGCATTTTATGTTGGCAATGGGGGAAGGGGCCATGCAAAAGGCACAAATTAAGGAAATGTGGCAGTCTAGAAATTTTGAGATCTGTGCAGAGTAGGTGTGGGAGCTGTGAGGAGTGGATGGCATGTCATGGCACAGCATGGAAGGTGGACAGTAGTTCCTGTGACCAAGGGTGGACATAATCTTTGATGCAGCCTCTGGGATTAGGGATTCCTGATCTCTTGGGATTGGCAGGATTTCTGCTCAGTGATCTGGGGGGCAAAGCAAGCTGCAGCCTGACTGCCCAGCTCTTCCCTGGGCTCTGAGCTGTTCAGGGCATCACAGATTCGTAAAATATCCTGGGTTTGAAGGGACCCCCAGGAATCATCCAGTGCAGCCCCTGTCTCTGCCCCAACACCCCAACAATCCCACCCTGGGCATCCCTGGGAGCTCCTGGAGCTCTGCCAGCCTCGGGGCCGTGCCCATTCCCTGGGCAGTGCCCAGCACCCTCTGGGGGAAGAACCTTTCCCTGATTTCCACCCTAAAGCTCTCCTGAAAATATTTAATGTATTATTGGCCCTTTCATTAAATTGTTTTCTTTCTGAAAGGTGCTGCCTGGGGAAGGTCCCACCCGCAGCACAGACATCCCCTGGCACCTCTGTGCAAGCCTGGCCTCATCTGAAGCCCAAGGAGTGAAGAGTCCTTGAAGCCAAGGAGTGCCTCTGCTGTCTTAGAACAGTCCACACTCCAGGCTGTCCATAAGCTGCATTTATTGGTGTTGATCAACGGGTTATATTGGGAAGGGAAGGTGTAGAAACCATTGGGGTCTGGCTGATGCCAGACAGGGCAGTTCCAGGTGGTTGATGGAAATGGCTTTGTGCCCCAGAGAACAGGTGAGAGGTGTTAATTGAGTGATAGAGTGGATCTTGTTAAATCACTGGGCAGGAAGAGGTGGTTTGTAAATGTTAGCTGCCACTTTGTGGCCTCTCTGTGCTCCAGGAGTGTTTGCTGTGATTCCAAGTGATTTTTCTGCTGAGAGATCATGAGGCAGTAAATGCTGGGATATCCACTTTCTGTTACTGAGACAGACAATAAACATCCTAATCTCACTCTCTGCTCTGAAGAGTGGATTTACAGCTGTGTGCTGAGCAGAAAACAAACGATCAGAGGATTCAAAGCAGGCTCTGCAGCAGGCAAACACACGTTGGAACAGAGCTGGGGTTTTGTGCTTTTTGTCTTTTGAATTTGGCTGACTTGATTAATCCAGCCTGATGTGTGCCAGCAGAGACTCAGCCCTGCTTCCTCTTTCCCCAGCTCCCCTTCTCAGCCTTCCTTTGTTTTGGGATGGTTTCTTACATAAACCAGGACCTGCAAAGATTCAGGTGAAAAGATGTTCTCTGTAAATACATTTGTTTTGTGAGTTTCCTTGCAGGAAAACTCCTTCCTTCTCATGTTTGCAGACTTGGGCTTTATGTAGAATAAAGATCTGTGACCCAGTAAAGGTGGTGGTGGTCACAGTGCAGGAGTTGTGTCACCTCTGCACCCATCCAGATCCTGTGTCCCTCGGGAGGATGTTGGGAGTTGTTTTGTGCAGGGACTGCTGTCAGTCACCAGCTCCTCAGTCTGTTCTGAAGTGAGAAAAGACGCCCTGGCATTTCCTGAGCTGGAAGGGACCCCCAGGGATCATCCAGTCCAGCCCCTGCCCCTGCCCAGACACCCCAACAATCCCACCCTGGGCATCCCTGGGAGCTCCTGGAGCTCTGGCAGCCTCGGGGCCGTGCCCATTCCCTGGGCAGTGCCCAGCACCCTCTGGGGGAAGAACCTTTCCCTGATCTCCACCAACACCTCTCCCTTCATGCCTGAGCCTTGGACCAAGGACAGAGAAAACCCCTTTTTTCCCCCTCTTGAAGGCCAAGAACATTTCTCAATGAGGCCTCAGCAAGGTCCTTAAATTAAACCCAGTGCTGAACATGGGGAGTTTTTCCCCAGCCTCCTCAGACTTGGAGAGTTTTGTGAGCATGATTTAATGAAACATATTCAAGCATGATTTAATGGGACATAAAATGCCTCTTTGATATCCCATTGATCTAAAGGAAAGACGAAACTGTGAGGTGGCTCTTTCTTTCTGCTACTGATTCACAATATTTTGATATATATCCTACAAGCAGGTGCCAGCCTAGGTTTGATTGGAGAGAGCAGGATTTAGTGGGGCAAAATGTAATTGTGTAACCTGCACTAGTTCATTTCCAGATGTTGGCAGGTGCTCCGTGCTGCAGGGGAGTGTTTCCCACCTAGCAGGGATGGGAAGGGATCACCTGCAGCCTCCCTCAGTTTTCTCCTGTCAGGCCCTGTTGCAAACTGGCCCAGTGCCTCTGTCCTGCAGATGTGCCAGGCCCTCTGCCTTGGGGCCACCTGCAGATGTGCACGTGGCTGGACAGCACCTGTTCCATGGGCAGGGAGAACTTTCTGAGACAGCCTTTTGGTACTGATGGAATGATGAATATGGGCTTAATTAAACATCAAATGATGGGCTGGGCTTTAGCTGGGTAGATAATCACTGACACTGGAATGTATTGTGGTGGTCCGTGTATTTAATTTAAATGTAGAAGTTTTCAGGTGTAGGGAGTGTTCCCCTGAACATTCAACTTCCTGGAACGAGACTTGCTTTGGGCTGCCCAGGGACAGCATGAGCTGGGTGTTAGAAATAAAACCTGAGATGCACAGAATCCCAAGTACTTTGGGTTGTAGGGAGCTTAAAGCCCATCTTGTCCCGGGGAGGACACTTTCCACTGTCCCAGGCTGCTCCAAGCCCCAGTGTCCAGTCTGGCCTTGGCATTTCCAGGGATCCAGGGGCAGCCACAGCTTCTCTAGGCACCCTGTGCCAGGGCCTGCCCACCCTCACAGGGAAAGACTCCTTCCCAATATGACTCTCTTTGAGCTTAAAACCATTCCCTCTTATCCTATCACTTCTTGTCCTTGCAAAGATTCTCTCTCCAGCCTTCCTGTAGGCCCCCTTTAGGCACTGGAAGGAGCTCTAAGGTCTCGCTGAATTTTGAAGTGTCTTGGCCTGGGATCTGGATTCCAAGGGCCTTGGCTGGCACACAACCAAGGGCTGAGGGGGCTAACTGTGGGCAGAAGGTGTCAGGAGTCTCAGTTGAGGTTTGGTGCATTGCTTGGGACTCTCCTGAGCCCCTGGAGCTCCTGCTGGGACTTGGGGTCAGTGCTGGATTCTCTGTGCTGTTCCTCAGGGTTGTCATTGAAATTCTGAAGGCAGCAGGGATTTCCCATCTTGTGCCTACCCACCCTTGCGGTAAAGGCAGCCTCTCAGGTGGGCAGGGTGTTGTTCCTGGGGGTGCAGGTGAGGAGGGAGGTGTGGGGGCTGCAGCCTCACCTGTCCCAGGACTGCTGACCTGCAGTGAGTCCTCCCTGAAGGGTCTGAGTGTTCCCAAGTAAAGCAGTCACACCTGTGCCTCTGCCTGCACATGGCCTGAAGGATAAAGCATCCAGATCAGCCCTTTTTCTATGAAAAATGTTTAAAAGAGAAAACCCAAACCACTCAACAACCCAAACCCCACCACTTCCCATCCCGTGCCCTCACCATTCCCACTGTTCCCCACAGCTTCTCCCTGGCCTTTCCAGTGATGTTTGAGCTCAAGTGTTGCTCTCCCCTTTCCCCCTCCCTGTCCCAGGACAGCCCAGCTGCTCCTGGTGTTTTCCTGCACACTTGCAGGGGTATTTCCTGGTTTTTCCACTGGAAAAAGCCTCATGGAGCTGCAGGCTGTGGCAGAGCATCACTCACCCACAGCTTTTGGTACCAGCACTGAAGGGACTCCGTGGGAGGAACACAACAAACTTGATGTCAATTTGGTTTAAAATTGCTGCCTTCCCAGCTCTGTGGTGGAAGCCAGAGCCACCAGAGCAGGGTGTTTGTGCAAAGCCTCTCCTGCCTCTGGAGAACTGGAGCTTTGTGCCCCAGCAATGTGGATTGGCCTTTCCCACTGCTCCCTCCCAGGCTCACCTCCTCTCCCTGGTCCTGGAGACTGGGGAGGGAGAACCCTGGAAAGAGTGGTGCAGGGAGAATGCCAATGAGCAGGAGATGAACTTCAAAGAGCTGGGTTTGGATTTGCCTCCAAAGCTCTTTGATCACAGGCTGAGCTCTTTATCCCCTGCAGCATTCCTTAGGGGAAGGCTGCCCAGAGGTGAGCAATGATTAAAAGGAAACGCTCCTGCTCCTGTGACAACCTTGACTTCTCCAGAGCAGGTATCAACATCTACCAAAAGCTGTTTTTAATGTCTGAGTCAATTTAGTTTGAATTACTTGGCAGGATTTCAGGGTCACTTGTCACTTTGCCCCATCATGACCAATCTTTCATTCATTTTAAAGAATGATTTTCCCTTTGGAATATCCTTTTCAGTGTTTGGTTCCCTTCTGTCAAGCTCTTGGCTTGCTGTAGGGTAGGCAGTGATTAAATCAAGAAACACAACCGTGTTTTCACCCAGCAAACTTGTTTAACTAAAGAAGATTCATAAAGAAAACTGTGTTTCTGTGGAAATTTTTGTCTCCCAAGTCTCATTCTGGAGTCTGAAGAGTGCCTGCTGTTGCCTAAGAAACACCCAGGACAATTAAATGCAGAGGCATTGCTGGGGAGTTGAGGAGCTGCTGGGATGTCACTCTGCCTTTGGTCTTTCTCTGCTTATCTGGGCAGGGTTTGCTCCGTGCACTCATTGTAATTCTGGGAACTCTCCTTGTGTTCTGTGTCTGATCTGTGATGGATGTGGGGAGGGGGTGGGGAGGCTCCTTCTGGCCTTGCCCCACATGGATTTATTGTAGGGAAAGCAGGAAAGTTGAATTAAGTTTTTGGAAGTGGTTTAAGATCTCCTGTTTGGAGATTTCCACAGTTGCTCTGTTAAGAGGAGGTGTCTAGTTGAGATGAAACGTGGCAGGGAAACAACATCTGTGTCCCTGTGCTCCCTGGAGAGCTGGGGGTCACCTGGAACACCCCTTCCCTCAGAGCTGTCCCAGCCCTGCTCCATGGATGTCCCTCTCTCCAGCTCTGGTGTGTCCATGGAACATGGGCCTGCTGCTTGCCAGGGTTGGTGCTGGTGGAAACCTGGGAGCTCCTGCTTTTGTCCTGCTCTGAAGTCTGTGTGAGCAGAGACCCAGCCCCAAACCCTGCCCAAGTTAAGGAATGATTCCTGAAACCAGGGAGGTGATCACAAGGGTTTGGGTTTAACTATTCTGGCTGTGGAGTGCAAAGACACCAGGTCACAACACTGCTTCAGAGACAGGAGTGTGCTCAGGGGTATCTGCCGAGAGAGCAAAAACGTTTATTGAGACTGTTTAACCAAGGCTCATTTTATGTTCATTTCTTTCCAAAGCAAATGGGAAGAAAATTCCCAAGTGCTGTTTAAAAACAAGGCTCATTTCTGAGCACCTGTACATCTTGGGACAGAGTGGGACTGGGGAGTTTCCCTTGGAACTGCTAGAGGCATTTGGTGTGTTCTGGAGGCCACTCTTGCTTATCTGCCCACAACACAGGTGAGGTGAGCTCTGGATGTGCTCTCTGAGCCCGGGGATGCTCTGCTCTGCTGGTTTCTGTTCCCAGCAGCAGCAGTTCAAGGATGGGTTTGCAGGCAGTGGGAATCCCCGGCTGTGCACAGCTGGGAGGTGGCAGCCCTGGGCTTGCCCTGGGGATTTCCCACGTGCCTGGCTGGAAGCGCTGCCCTGTGAGCTCTGTTGACCCCATGTCTCCCTCTGCCCTTCGTGTTGCAGGTGCAAGGAGCTGAAATACGGGAAGGACCTGCCCCAGATCTCCATCATCTTCATCTTTGTGAACGAGGCGCTGTCGGTGATCCTGCGCTCGGTGCACAGCGCCGTCAACCACACGCCCGCGCCCCTGCTCAAGGAGATCATCCTGGTGGACGACAACAGCGACGAGGGTGAGCAGCATGGGCAGCTCCCAGCTCCACCACGAGGGGCTGGATTTCTGGGAACCTCCTGGAGGGTTCTTGGGGCAAGGGCATGCGGGGTAAGGGGGTGGGTGTGCTGCTGGCACAAAGTTCTATGCAGCTCCTCTGGTGAGGAACAGGATCAAACCACAGTTAAATCTGAGAGAGTTGTTTTTGAAAATGTAGCTGAGAGCTGGAAGGTGAAGGAAACCAGAGAGCCATCTGACCTTTCCCTTCAGTACCATCCAGGAGCTCTGGTTTCAGGGTATCCTTGTTTCTGATAATAACTTTGGTTGTTGCAGATATGCACCTCTAAATATTTGCCAGGATAAGAGCCTGGAGCCCAGAGGGATTTCTGTTCTGGCACCTGCCAGGCATGTCAACTGAGATGTTTCCTCTGGGTGTGCCTTGGTTTCCCTGTTGTAAAATACCCTCCCAGGCTTTATAAATGGCTGGTGCTCTGCAGAGACCCTCATTCCCTGAGTTCTGGTTTTGGAACAGGAAAGAGGAAGAGGAGGAAATAATCCCAGGCCACCTGTCCAGGTCAGGCCCTGCCACAACCTGGAGGGGATGTTTGGTTTCCCACATTACACACGAGTGTCCTTTGGTTCAACCTGCTCTCAGTCACTGTTGTCATTCCTTCCCTTCTGGCTTTTGATAACACAGAACTGCAGGAAGCATTTTCAGACTCAGATTCTTCCAAGGTCTTTTTTTCTCCCAGTATCCACTCGGACAATGTAATCAGGGCACTTAAAATCCTTGTGAAGGACAGCAAATAGTTAAGTGACTTTGTTTACTGTCTTCTTCAGTTGTTCAGCTTCGTTTTCATCCTTTTAATGTTATTTGAAAAAAATTAATCAAGGAGTGCCGTGGACACTGTGATTGGAGGGAAGAGCAGGGCAGGGTGCAGGATGTGGAGAGCTCATTCCAGAGGGAGCTGAGAGGTTGCCGTCTGTGAGGAGAGGAGCTGGTGCACAGCGAGCTGTTCAGGCTGTAAAAGTAGGCACTCAGACACCACAGTAATGAGCACCACAGAAAGCTGATGAATTCTAATTACCAGTAAAAGAATCAGGAGGGCAGCTCCTCAGCTGGTGGGAATCACAGCAGCTCCAGGGCAGAAGCTTGGATGGTGTCCATGGTGAAGCTGTGGGATTTCAGAGCTGGAATCACTTGTCTGGTGAAGGGAAAGTGCAGGTGGGGCATCTCACAGTGCCCAGGACTTGGAGGGCTTGAAATACCAAAACGAGAGGCTCCTTCTCCAAATGTTGTCCTATTAATGGCACAAAGAGAAGAACTCTTTCAAAGAGAAGCCACTGGTGATAATCACTGAGCTTCTCCTCTTGTTGCTGTGCACAAAGGATGTGTTTCTGAACAGCCTCTTCCTCATTCAGTGTGAGGCTGATGCTGAGCCAGTTGCTCTGGAGACACTGGGAAGGCACAGGGAACAAATCCTTCTTAAAGCATCTGCCTCTTGCAAGGCCAGGGCTGCACCTGGCACTGAGGATCAGGGTGGAATCCCTGTACCCACTGTGGGATTGCAGGGCACCACTGGGCTTTGTCAGTGCTGGGGCTGGGTGGGGCTGGGGGGATGGCAGGGCAGGCAGAGGGGTGCCCAAAGCTTGAACTGTGTTCAAGCACTTCCACCTCTGGGGTTTCACAGAATCCCAGAAAGGTTTGGGTTGGAAGGGACCTTAAAGCCCATCCAGTGGCACCCCTGCCATGGGCAGGGACACCTTCCACTGTCCCAGAGAGTTCTAAGCCCCTCCAGCCTGGCCTGGGACACTGCCAGGGTTGTGCTGGAGTGTTGTACAGCACCAGGGAGGGATTTGCAGGGAGATGATCCCAACTGATGGACAAGTTCAAACATCCTGGGCACAGGGTGGGAAAATCCCAGTCTCTTGGCACACCTAGGCTGCATCCCACCCCGAGGATGCTTTGGCTGGAATCAGGAGTGTCCAGGGTCCCTCATGGTGGCCCAGGGCTGTGCTGAGAGTTGCACATCCCTGAGGAGGTCTGTCCTCAGAAACATTGGGATGGAGGTGCACAAGGAGAGTGGGGTGGGGACTGAGGTGGTGCCATCAGCTGGGGGGGTGAGTTAATAATGGCAATGTTCTTCTGCTGAGGCTTTGCAGGCCTCATGACAAATGAGATTTTTAAGGAGGGATTTGAAGGAAGATAATGAGGTAACTTGGCAGATGTTTATGAAGAGCTCCTCCCAAGCGTGTAATAATCTACTTTTCTCATGTAAAAGAAATTATACAAACCAGAACGTATCTCTGGGACCATGTGCTCTCTCTCAGT
The DNA here is from genome assembly GCA_013399835.1 of Leptocoma aspasia. Taxonomy (NCBI): domain Eukaryota; kingdom Metazoa; phylum Chordata; class Aves; order Passeriformes; family Nectariniidae; genus Leptocoma; species Leptocoma aspasia. The sequence goes on along the minus strand of VXAX01007842.1, from coordinate 129,254 downwards.
ATCCTCGAGGAGCTGCAGTGACAGCCAGGAATTATTAATGGCAATAACATTGTCACAGAGTTCCCACTAATGGTCAGCAATAATTTTGAGCAGCAATAGCAGCATCGCAGAGTTGATGCTTTGGATATCACAAACAAAGTCATCATAATAAATAGATTTGGCTTCTACAGGAAAATAATTACAGGAAAATAGTTTCTCATGAGCTCTCAGATTTAGAAATGAATCCTGGAAGATCAAGCAGAGGATGGGGCTGTGTGGGTGTGACTTTGGAGGCTGTGATTGAACAAGAAGAAATTTCTTCAGCCTCTGTGGGAGCAGCTGTGTGGGAGTGAGGAACAATTTCTGTGGGGATGTGGCTGTAGCCCAGGAAAAGCCTTTGGAGGCTCAGCTGTGTAACCTGAGAGAAGGTTGACTCCAGGGAGCAGTGCCCAAGCCCAGAGCTCTGCTGTCCTCGGGTTACCAGAAGCAGCTTTGGGGAAGTTGCTGAGAGCTCAGGACAATCCCTGCCTGGGGTTGTGTGGGTTTTGTCAGGGTGGAAGAGGAACCACAGCAAATCTGGGTAACTGAAGAACAAAGCACCAAATATTAAGAGAGATTTCCAAATCAAGTTTTATGATTACCCCCAGGGGTAGAGGCAAGAGCTACCTGCTTGCCCACCTGGCTCTGTGCCCTCCAGGTAGAGCTGTGTCACAGCCAGGAGCAGAGCCTGGTGCTGGTGTGAGGTTTTCAGGCTGGAACAAAGAGCTTTTGAAGCCTCATTAGACACTCCCTGCTCTCAGCTTTGTTGTACAACAGCACCGCACAATACAAAAGTGTGCAGTGAGAGATTAAAGTTAATGAACACCGGCATTCTGATGCTTTATGTCTGAGCTGTAAATAGATAAAAGATGCCAATGTATTGTAATGGGGAAAAAAAAAATCCCTCCTTGAAGGAGCAAGCTTGGGGAGTTGTAGTTTGAACCCCCTTCTCCCTTGAGCGGCACATTACACTTCATAAAGACTCTTTTGGAGGCTGCTTTTGTTTGTGCTTGTTGCAGGGCTGTAATTCCAAAGGCAGTGTGCAGGTTGTGTTTGGGAGTGATAACGAGGTTCCCGGGCTGGTGGAGGATGCAGCCGTGTGCCCCTGAGATGCTGTGTTATCTCACAGCTGCACACTTTGTCTGAGTCTGTTGCTTAATCATCACCTGCTTTTTTTTTTTTTTTTTTTTTTTTTTTTTTTTAGTTGTTGTGTCTTTTAGCGTTTTTAATCTGGGATAACATCTCTTTGAAAAGCAAACCTCTCGGAATAAAGGAAACCCTTTGGATGAAAGGCTGCTTAAAGGAGCTGGCTACACCGGGGGAGACATGCTCAGGGTTGTAATTTGCCTCAGTCGTGGGACTCAAGGGATCTCCTTCATGTTTTGCTCATTCCAGCAGCAGTAACAGCACCCGTGCTCCATCTCCCATGAGCTGTCTGCGTGTTTGTGCTCAGAGGGGAATTGCAAGGAGCTGAGTCACATCCCAGCCTTTCCCAGTGCTGAATATTCCAGCCCAGGATGGGGTGTTTAATTGGAGCTGACCTGGGCTGTCCCACTGGTTCTCAGCTCCGAGGCTTTCAGGGCTCTGTGGGGCAGAGCAGCAGAGCAGCACAGGATGGGCATGTTGGGGTGTCTGTGCAGGACAGGAGTTGGGATCCATGATCCTTGTGGGTCCCTTCCAACTCAGGGTGTTCTGTGATTCTTTTTGGGTTTTGCTGAACCAAATGACCAGAGGCTTGAGCTGTGTGCCCTGACTGGGATCAGCTTTCCCTGTGAGAGCTGATTCATCCCCCTACTCACCATGTCACAGTTTCCTCTTGTCCAGCTGCAGGTAAAAAGCTTCAGAGACTCCCCTGGCTCTGAGTCTCCCTGAAAAATGTTCACATTTATTTTTGCCTGTTGAAGGAGCTACTTTAATGATTTCCTGCAGAAATCCCAGCCCTGATGGCTTTGGAGTTTCAGGCAGGTGAGAATGTGGGACAGAGGCAGCTGGGGTCTCCCATGGCACTGGAGCACTCCCAGCCCTGACTCCTCCAGTGTTGCTGATAACACCTTGGCCTCTGTAGGCTTTTCCTACCCAGCTGAGCCTGGCAAACACAAGGGTGTTTTCCTTAGGGGTGTGGAGGAGGTGTGGTCCTCTCCCAAGGACCACCTGGCCAGTGCTGCACAAGGAATTCCCTGCTCTTGGTGATACCTTGAGCTTCTCTGGTGCTGCTGGTCTTTGCTCCTTTCTCTGTGTGGCTACAGGCAGTTCCCACCTTTAGTTCTGGGGGTTACCACAGGATGTGGAGAGGTTTGGGCAGGATTTGGGGTGGGGATGGCGCAGTAGGTGTTTCTGTCCTTGCAGTTGGGCTGATGTCCATGGTGGGGTTACTTTCCTTGGCATCAGGTGGTTCCATTTCCCTGGCAACCCCATATCCCAGCTCCTGTAGGCAACAAAATAATTTGTAATAGTAACATAAGTCATTGCAGCTGGCAGCTGGGCTTTTTAGTGGAGCAACAGGTCCATTGGATTTGAGTTCCTTGGACTTGCACTTCAGGGAAGATCAGTAGGGACAGATGGAGAACAAAAGGCAGGACTGAAATTGAACCTTTTGGCATTTTTAGGAGTGTTTCTCTCTGCAAATCTTGCAGGAAGCAGCTCGTGCAATGGTGGAGATCAAACCCTCCCAGACTGCATCCTGGATAAACAGGGATGCTGGGGCTGTGCTCTGAGGGAGGCTCCAGCTGGCTTCCTCAGAGGATGCCTGAGTGTGTGTGGGAGGAGAGCCATGGGGTGCAGGAGAGAAAGGAGCCTCCAGGCTCCAGGGCAGTGTTGGATTGGAGTGAATTCCTGGGTGTGCAGCCCCTGTGGATCCACCACTGGGATCCTCAGGAGTGCAGGCCTGAAGGAATGCTCCTCCAGTTAGGGAGGATGAGGGGAGCTGGGGCCACTGCTCTGTTCCCATCCTGGCTCCTGACCTCCTTTACATCCAGAGTCCCAGTTTCTGAACCTGAGGCTTCTTGTCCTGGCTCAGGATCTCGTGGGTGTTCTCACTGTCAGCCCTGTGACAGCACCACCGTGGCCCTGTCAGGCAGAGGTGGGAATGGCAGCGAGTTCCCTGAGCTGGAGATGCTTTGTCTCTCCTGTAGTGTGTTTGAAGTCCTGGGAGGAGCAGACCCAAGGGCCAGGCTGCCCCTTTGTGTGACAGCTGCTCTCTGCTGCTGTCCCTTAGTGCAAGTCACAAATCCCTGGCATTCTATTCCAGGCCTCCTAACCTTCCTGGTGTAGCTGGGACCTGCTGGGGAGGAAACATGTCCTGAGCTGATAGGACAGGTGAACAGCTTCAAGGTCAACAGCAGCTCTGCAGGTCCTGAAGCTGGAGCTGGGTGTTCCAACAGTGCAGGGCACTCAGCAGCTGCTGACTGAGGGAAAGGTGGGGTAAAATTAGGGATAACTTCACCTGACTTGGATTGGGATGAGGTTTGTGAGTCAGTGGTGGTTTCCAGAGGTTTGAGCACGTCTGGTCCCACAGGATCAGCATCCCCAGGAGCAGAGGAGCTGTGCCAGTGCAGCTCTGCAGACATTGGGGTTCCCACTGCTGCTTTTCTGTGCAGGCACATCAGCTCTGCTCATTGACAAGGGTGGACATGGGCCAGGGCTCATGGGATTGTTGAACAGGAGTTTCTCAGAGAATTTAATTGTTCATGACCAAGTTGGACAGGGCTTGGAGCACCCTGGGCTATGGGGGTGTTCTTGCTCATGGCAGGGGGTGGAATGAGATGAACTTTATCCCAAACCATTCTAGGATTCCTGAAGACTGGCATTTCACTCCTGTTACACTGGATTTTCCACTCCTGCACTTCTGGATGCTCTGGGAAATGGAGAGTCCACTCCTTCCAAGTGCCAGGGATGTGTCTCATAATATCAGAACAGTGCTGTGCTCTGTGCCCTCTCCTCCCAGAGCTGCAGGGCAGCTCAGAAGGGTGAGGCTGGCCCAGCTCAGTGCAGGGGTGCAGCCATCCTCTCCATTAGGGCTGCTCAGGCATGGAAGAAATGTCAGTTCTCCCCAGACTCTGTGTGCTGTGGGCTGAGAATGGAGCAGAGGCAGGGAGCAAACCTGGAAATCTGTGTGAGGCTGTGCAGGAAACCCTTAGTGGAAAGAGGGCCTGGAACTGCATTTCTCACTGCTGGTCAGTGCTTGTGTCTCTGAGTGCTGCTCCAGGTGGCAGCAGCCCCTTGGGGACATCTGTGTGCCACGCCACGTGCAGGACAGGGCCCTGCCCTCTGCCAGTGGTGCAGGGTCAGAGTGGTGCTGACCGTGGGCACCTTCCACATCCCCTGGTGCCATTCCACAGGTGCTGCTCTGGCCCTGTGCTCCCAGCAGGTCACTCTGTCCCTGCTGGCACCCAGGACACAGGGCAGGAGTGGCTGTGGCTGCCTGGGGACATTCTGAGGAGCTGCTGTCACACACTGGGGTGGGCACAGGGGTCTCTCAGGGCTGACCCTGTGCTGCCTGTGAGCTGTGACATTACAACTCTGCTGTTTCACTGGAGTTTCACTCTGCTTTGAGCTGCTCAGACAATTCCCCAGATGAGTTCTCACCTTTTCCTTCCACAGAGATTCCACCTCCAATGTGAAAGTTGTTTTAATCACTCCGTGGTGCGGTGGTCTGCTGCATTAATGACTTACCTGCTGCCAAAGCCACGTGAGATGCCAAGTGCTGTGCTCGTGGGGCTTCATCTGTCAAAAAAATCGGTGTCTTTGTCTCCTGAAAACCATTTGGGAGAGTTGTTGTCTCCATAAAATCCTGGTTTTGCTCTGAGTGGCTCAGCATGAAATGGAAGTTGCTGAGTTATGGATGTGTGTGATGCAGATGCTTTGAATTGAGGAAGGGGCTCATTTGCTTTATTCTTTTTATTCCCACTTCAGCATAAAAGAGAAAGGAGACTTTGGGGAAATGGAGATGTGAGGGGAAGCATCCCAGAAAGGCAGTGTGGAGAAAGCACATTTGCTGTGCCTGGAAGGAGGCGTGGTGGGGAAGGGAACAGATAATCCTTTTCCTTTGAAGATTTCAAAGCAGATGAGACTTGCTGTTTACTCCTTTGCTCTCCATTGTGTGTTTCCTTCATGTGGGACCCCACGTGTGCTTGTGTGTCTCGAGGATTTTACCATGTGGATGATTAATGGTGACTTTTTTTTTTCCCCCTCTTTATTTTTCATCCTGGAGAGAGAGAGAGAGAGAGAGTGCAGTGAAGGGTAGTAGACTTGGGTTCCTAGTATAATTTGAGGTCACGGATCATATTTTAATTTTCTGCTGTCCTGAAGCCTCATAGGGATGAAAGATACTCTCAGGAACTGCTTTCATGGTGTTGAGAGTTTGTGTTGGTGCCCAGTGGCTTTGCTGAGCTTTTAGAGCTCCTCTCCAGCAGACCTTTGTGCATTGAGCTGGTGCAACAGGCACTAAAAGGACTGAGGTTTCTCTGGCAGAGAACTGGCACTTTTCCAAAGGGTTGGAAAAACACACTCATGTTTATCCTCTATTGTAACCTTCCATCTGCTTCCACCTTCAAAGTCCTCTGTGTCTTTTATGCTCAAATCTTGTACTCTGCAGGATTTCTGTGCTGGTGGTGGCTGAGGGCTGCAGGTCCCTGAGGGTCTCAGGCACTGCACACACAGGCCTGGACAACACAGGGAAATGAGCTGCAGTGAACACGAAATATGTGGTGGGAGGATCTTCTGAACAAAGCCAGAATCCCTTTCATCCCCTCATAAAAGCAAGGGGAATTTCAGCTTTTCTGGTGGCAAAACAAACAGCAAGTGCCAAGGCTGTAGTGGTGAGGCTGAGTGAAGAGGGCAGTGAAGCTCAGACATGGTTTTGATGTAGTTTGAGTCACTTTGGGTGGGTTTTGCAACATTTCTAGCAGTGCATTCAGCTCAAACCCCCACAGGAGTTCAGAGCCCTGCTGTTTGCTGTCCATGGGTGACGTTTTTCTATCTTTGTGCTTCAGTTCCATTTCTTTTAGTGCAGAGGAGTGTAGGTGTCTCCTCCCTGCCCTTGGCCTCTGAGGTGGCCCACGGGCTCCTCAGTGGCCCAACAGGAGCATTCTGGGCCACCTTGCACCTCTTCTGTGTGGGTTGTGCTCGGTCCATCTTGTACAGATCAGCATTGCTGGGCCCCAGGTGATTGTGTCCCTCCCAGTGGGTGCAGGGGTGTTGGCCCCAATAATGCTGCTCCTGTCCCTCCCCAGGGTGGGTTTGTTTCAGGTGAGAGCTGTGTCCCTGTCCCACGGGCTCTGTGTCCTTGTCCCCAGAGGAGCTGAAGGCGCCGCTGGAGGAGTACGTCAACAAGCGCTACCCGGGGCTGGTGAAGGTGGTGAGGAACCAGAAGAGGGAAGGGCTGATCCGGGCCCGGATCGAGGGCTGGAAAGCTGCCACAGGCCAGGTCACCGGCTTCTTTGATGCCCACGTGGAGTTCACTGCTGGCTGGTAGGTGCTCAGGGGCTTGGTCAGAGTGGGGGGGCTTTAACCAGGGCAACATCCATCCTTTTGTAGGGATGTGTTCCTACAGAACGACACACAAGTCCTCTGGCTTGTTAATCCTTCTCCAGGATTCCTTCTGTGTTCCTTCTAGATTGAATGGCATGATGGGAACATAGGAGGAAAACTTTTCCTTGCCCTTGTTCCTTGTAATCATTCTCTACTCCTTCCCTTTGTGTGTGCACTTTCCCTGCTCCCTGTTTATATTTTTCAGGATGATTTCCCATTCCCTTAGCCTTAAGTAACTCCTGCAAGTTTAAAAAAGCCCAGGCAGCAAGGGAATGAAGGAGAAAGTGTTTCCCACTTCTGTGCCCGTTGCTGGATCCCAGAGGGGAAGGCTCAGATGCTTTGGATTGATTTGTTTCCTCTGCTGCTGGGAATAAAAGCAGAGGTGCAGAAGCAGCAAAAGGTGTTTGATAAGGATTTTTTTCAGAGAGGTTTAGAACATTTGAGCTCAACTGGCTTAAGTTTGAATCTATATCATGACAGGAGCCTGAAAGGGATTTTTTTCCTTTAACCAAGTGTAAAAAGTAAATGGTCCATGTTTAGAAAAGTGGAGGTGGAAGAAGCTAAACTTGTGTTGAATTTAAACACAATAACAGCCACAAACCCCCCACCCTGTTTGCAGCTATTAAAGGCAGAGCTCTGCACAGCTATTGAATCCTTTTTAATAACAGTGCAGCTGAAGAGGTTATTTTAGGAGCTGTTTGTTGTGTTGGGATCTGTATTCCCAGTTGAACATTCCTCTCTCTGGTCACTAGATCCTCACACCTGATTCACTGAGGAGCTCCCACTGACTGAGCTCTTGCAGCTCTTTTCTATGGATAGAGAGGAGGCATTTCTGCAGTGTGGGCTTGACTCTCTCCCTGTGTTTCCCACCTGCTGCTGTTACTGGGGGCACTGGGAGTATCAGTTCCCCCAAATTCCCCCTGGTGTGGGCAGACTGACCCCGGGGCACTCGGTGGCTCTGGAGCTGCAGAGGTGAGACTGAGCAAACCCTGTGCTCTGAACACGTCCCAGAGATGAATTTTTTAGCTATAGAGTCATCAAACTGCATCCCAAGGAAAAAAAGACCCTTCAAACAGTCCTGCTTTCAAGAATGTATCCTGTTCTGCCCAGGGTTTTGGAACCTGGGGGAAATCTGGACTAGTTCAAGCATGGTTGAACCAAGCACACCCTTCCTGGCCTTGCTTTACAGAAGGGAAGGTTTCCAGCCAGGCTTCCCATCCTGTAGGCCAGGTTTTTCTCCAACCCAAGAAGGACATGGACCTGTTGGAGTGGGTCCAGAGGAGGAGCACAAAGGGCTGGAGCACTTCTGCTGTGAGGACAAGCTGAGAGAGTTGGAGTTGTTCAGCTGGAGAGGAAAAGGTTCTGAGTGGATTCCAGTACCAAAGGAAGCCCTCAAGAAAGCTGGAGAGGGACTTCAGACAAGGGCCTGGAGGGACAGGACACAGGGAATGGCTTCCACTGCCAGAGGGCAGGCACAGACAGGATGTTGGGGAGGAATTGAATGGAAGCTGCAGTGAACTGATGCTCTCTTCCCCCCAGGGCGGAGCCGGTGCTCTCCCGGATCCAGGAGAACAGGAAGAGGGTGATCCTGCCCTCCATTGACAACATCAAGCAGGACAACTTCGAGGTGCAGCGCTACGAGAACTCGGCACATGGCTACAGCTGGGAGCTGTGGTGCATGTACATCAGCCCCCCCAAGGACTGGTGGGACGCCGGGGACCCCTCCCTGCCCATCAGGTACAGCCGGGCTGGGACACTCACTGAGCAGGGCTGGGGACACTCACTGAGCAGGGCTGGGGACACTCACTGACCAGGGCTGGTGGCACTCACTGAGCAGCACCAGGGGACAGGGAGGGATCCAGCTGCTGAGGGAGCCTGTGGGAGAGCTGGAGAGGAACACACAGCACCCTGGAGTGGCAGGGGAAAGGGGAATGGCTTCAGACAGAGCAGGGTTAGGTGGGATATGGGAAGGAATTGTTCCTGTGAGGGTGGGCAGGCCCTGGCACAGGGTGCCCAGAGCAGCTGTGGCTGCCCCTGGGTCCCTGGCAGTGCCCAAGGCCAGGTTGGACTTTGGGGCCTGGAGCAGCCTGGGACAATGGAAGGTGTCCTTGCCCATGGCAGGGATGGCACTGGATGGATTTTAAGGTCCCTTCCCACCCAAACCATTCCATGGTTCTATGAAAATGCAGGAAGATGAAGTGAGGAACTCACCTCAGAGAGGTAGGGACAATGTCATAACCCCCACCAGCTCTGTGACATGAGCCAGGGAGGGTTTGGAAGCATGCAGGGATTTGGAAAATGGTGTTGGTAACAAACCCAGTGGGGAGGTGCAGGAGCTGTGGAGATTTGTCCAGGCTTGTGTTGAAGTGCAGGTGACAAAGTGGCTTTGCCTCAGTTCCAGTGTTCGGTTTGTGCAAACCATGAGGAATGGGGAGATCATTCCCATGTGATGGATTCAGTGTGGATCCATGAAACAGAGCACTGTGTTTTCCTGAATGGAGAGTCCCTCTCCTCCCAGGCAAGCTTTGGAAAAATGTGTCTCAGGCTGTTGTAACACTTCAGCTGAAGGGTTGGCAGCTCTGAAATGTGCTCCAGCCCTGCCAGGCTTCAGGGGTGGATGAGCCCAAAACAGAGAAGGGAGGGAAGGGCTGGCTGTGGGTGGGAGCTGGGACTGCACTGTGTGCACAGCTCAGAGGGTTTTCCCTTCACAGCCCCCAAATATCTGATCAGGAGTGGTGTCTGGCCAGGTGGGTCAGATCCACCTGGACCTTGACATGGTTTGTCTGGAGAAGCCTTGTCCTCAGGCACAGAGCAGCTACATGTGTGCAGATCCCTGTCTGGTGGGAATCCTGAACCCAGACAACTGTTTTGGTCACTGACATAATCCCTGGAAGCTAAAATTAGGTCTGTTCCCATTCACACAGAGACTTCTTGTTATTCCTTTGGCTCCCTTGTCTCAGGCAGCACATTCAGCCCTCAGTGGAGGAATTAGTTTAGTTTGGAGTCAGTTTATTCTGGACAGGAGCCAGGGCTTTGACAAATAAACAGTTATTTTAACCAAATTCAGGCTGCTGGACTTGTTAAAGGGAGACTGGGCCATGCAGAAGGCAAAGCTGAGGAATCCAAGAGCCTTTGCAGGTGAGGTGTGAGCAGTGTGGTGCTGGCAGCTCCTGCTGGAGCCTCTGGAGGGTGATAAAAGTGGATCAACACTACTGGGATAAACCTTTCTCAGCCAGTAAATATAAAAGTGAGGAAAGAACAAACTCTTTTATTAAAATAAAGTGGTGCAGTTGGGAGATACAGGAAAGCTTTGGCACAGGGAATGTCCACTGTGATTGTGACACCACCCTGGGAGCTTGCTGGGCTTCAAAACCTCTCACTTGAGTTGATTGAGGAAACTGGACCCCTCAATATGACATTTAAAGATCTGGTAACACTTTCTTCTCTGTTGTGCTCACAGAATGGGGTTTGAGTCTGTGTCAGTGCCCTTAGGGGGTGGTTAAGGACAAGCTGGGGCAGAGCCACGTGGAGAGGGAGAGCTTTGGTTTGGGGAAAGTGTTTGATGGCAGGGGAGGTGAGGTTTGGTTGGTTTTTGGAAGGTGTTTAGTGTTGGTTTTTGGAAGGTGTTTGATGGCAGGGGAGGTGAGGTTTGGTTGGTTTTTGGAAGGTGTTTAGTGTTGGTTTTTGGAAGGTGTTTGATGGCAGGGGAGGAGAGGTTTGGTTGGTTTTTGGAAGGTGTTTAGTGTTGGTTTTTGGAAGGTGTTTGATGTGAGGGGAGGTGAGAAGACAGGGAGTGGTGAGCTGAGGAGTTTCTGAGCTGAGAAAACTCCTGTGGGGAGCTGGAGGGTTGAGTGGTCATGAAGAGGTGGAGTGGGGAGGTCAGGACCTACACCAGGAGGATTTTGGTTCTTTAGGATGTCTTTCCCCAGGCTCCCCAGTATGAACCAGTTTAGGGGTTACCAATGAGCCAGGAGTAAATGGGGTCACGGGGATGTTGGACACTTCCACACAGCTGCACATCTCACAGCACATTTCCTTTCCTTGCTTTGGTGCTGAGAACCAGAGGTGCTGCCTGGGGCTGGATCTGCTGCTGATCTGCAGCTGTAGAAGTGAGGGTTTTGCTCTGGGAGCTGGCTCCTGCTGGCCAGCAGGTCCTGTTAGGTTGTTCTGGTGCTTTTTTTATCATAAAAAAATATAGGGATGGTGCTGAAATCTGGGCAGGGCATCCAGCATCACATCTCTGCATTTCAGCTGATTGCAAACACTGGCAGGAGGAGCTGGGAGCTGGGAGAGGTTTTTATCTGGGGTTCCTACAACCTTGGTGCACCCCTTATATCCCTTTTGGAGGCAGCCCTGGAGCAGGGGATGCCCCATTATCCCCATGGCATCCACAGCCAGGTAAGCCCAGGGATCTGCCCACTCAGCTCTGAGCACTGCTGAGTGGAAGGAACATGAAAAAGAGATCAGAGCAGGGTTCTGGAGACACCTGGACTTTGTTAAAGGCATCTGAAATGTGGATTCTGCTGCTGAGGCCCCAGGGGGAAGGACACAGCCCTGAGACACCCGGGAACCTCCCAGCCACGGTAAATATTAAATCATTGAAATAAGATTGCTAGCAGGCACTGGGGGAAGGTTAGGAGGAAGATAAATGGGCAGTGTTCCCAGCAGGAAGCTGATGACACGTGCTGTCCCATTGTGTACCCACACATGGACCAGAAATAATGACTGCAGTTATTTCTTTGTCACATAATGCTCTGAAAATCCTGCACTTTGTAGCAATGTTTGCATGGAAAGGATGCCAGTGCAGTGCTCCATGTAATTATGCATGGGATTAGAGGAAATTTGGAAATTATAGCATACAGAGGTACATTAGTTTTTAAGAGATATTTTAGGATAAAAGAGTGGGAGTGAAGTAAAGCAGTTTATTCCTTATTTTTGGGTTTACTCTTGGTCCATGGGGACTGTGGCAGCCCCAGGAGGAATTCCCCGCCCACCACAGCTGCTCCAGCCCTGTGAACCCAGAGGTGACCAAATACATTCAGTGGGGACTGGAGACAGAATATGGTGATGTTTTGGGGCAATTTTCTCTCTTGGCTAATTCCCAGATATGATTATCCAGGCAAAGAGTTGATGGCCTCTTTGAAATGAAATTTGTCTAAAAAATGGCCCAGTCTCAAACTGGCTCAGGCTCCTGCTTTATCCAGTAATATCCTGCAAGAAATAGCCTCCCTTAATCCCTAGGAGAAATGCTGCTGTAATACCTGGGGTCTGCAATATATCTGCTGTTGTATTTTTGTCACCTTAACATTTAAAATGCGTATACACCAAAGATCCCCCCTAATCTCAGCACTAGCTGGGCCTGGTTTCACAGCCAGGCTTTCCTTGCCACACTCTGCCTGCCTCTGTGCAGGAGATACAATTGTGATTGCAGGGTAATGGATCATGTCTGAATTAGCTCTCCCAGAAGAGGCAGACAGAAAATGACATTGAAAATGGTCATCACAGAGATCCTGATGTCCACCAGAGTGAGCTCCTGCAGAGCTGGTGGCATTTCCTGGTGCTGAGGTGTGTTAGGAGGGGATCTGTGCCTGCATTCCATGCCTGGATGGGCTTTGCTGTGGGGATGTAGCCAGGATTTATCCAGATATTAATGACAGGCATTGATCAGAGTTTGCTGAGGGTCCAGAAAGTCTGTAAGGCCACAAAAAAATGGAAGAAACCTGATGCTTTCAGAGTTCTGTGGGAAATCCAAGTGAGATCTTTGGAAATGCTGTGAAACAGCAGATTGATGACCTGGTCTTGGGGTATCACACTGTGGGATCCAGCTTTTTAGCATCTTCAGGAATGATTTATTTCCCACTGACAGAACATGAGCTTTTTTGAGGTTCATTGAGGTCTGGAGCCTTTTGTGTCACTGGTGTGAACCCCAGAGCCAGCAGCTCCTCCTGCCTGACCTGGTTTGGTTGTGTCACATCAGCTTTGGTCAAAAAGCTGCTGAAATCTGGGAGATTTATGGCTCCATGTGCTAATGGTGCTTCAGTGGCAGCCCCAGGATTTGTAATTACAGGTGTGACATACTGATGGCTCCAGGGGTCTGCTCCAGGAAAACAATGAAATGCTCTCCTGCCCCTGGATCCCATCCAGGAGCCACAGGAGCAAATACTGAGCAGCCCTGGGGCTGAGGGACACTCACCTGAGCATGGAAATGGGGCTGGACACACTTCTCTGCTGGCAGGAGTTGCAAAACCTGGAGCTTTGCTGCCTGGGTCCTGCTGTCACTGAAATCACAGAGCCATTGAGGGTGGAAAAGCTCTCCAAGACCCTCAGGTCCAGCCTGACCAGGTGCCCCCATGCCCAGCAAACCACATTGTGAGATACCACATCTCTGCCTTTTTTGAACACTTCAGGGGTGGTGACTCCACCACCACCCTGGATTATTTACAATATAATGAATTTCCTGACTTTCTCTTTGCATTTTCCACATGTGCCTGTGCAGAGCAGTGGAGGCAGAGGTTGAGTGGCTCCCTTAGTGAGCAACTCCCATAAGGTGCTGGGGCTGGAGAAGCCCTCAGGTGGCTCCAGAGATGACAGGAAGCCTCTTTCCAAGCCTGCCAGGCGTGGATGCAGCTGGGAGCCAGCTTTTAGGTTAAACTGGACTTGGACAGGGCTATGCTGCAGATGTTTTATGTGGCACTTCATCTTTACTGGTGCTGGAAGACAAAAGCTCATTTAATTAGAATTAAAATCATTGTGAGGAGGAAATGGGGTTTGAGAGTTATGGATTGCGAAAGAATAGAAGGGCTGATAGGTTTGGGGTTTTTTTACAAAGATGAAAATAATGTTAATTAACCCACCCAATTACCTGCTGTCTCAGCCTCACAAATGTTAATGAATTTGCTCTTGCAATGTACTTAGGAAAGAGCAGACTTCATCCCAGGTGTGGGAATGATGCAGGGGTGGAGATGGGAAAACCAGAGGGGTTTTAGGTTATTGAATATGGCCCAGGAGTGAAGGTTCTGCTGCTAACAAGATATTTGTGTTTAATCAAAGTGTTTCTGAGTCATAGAGCTCAGGTGGTGCTGAGCTGTCCCTCTCTGGTGGCTGGGCTTTCACTTGGGGTGGGACCTTAGGGATTTGTGCTGGGATCATTATTATATTTATTTATTCATTCCAGAAACCACTGGCTATTGATTTTTCCATGGGGCTTCCTGCAGCCGTCATCCCATGATGGTGTTCCAAAGCCCAAAGACTCAGTGCTTTCTTTATTTTAATTAAATAAATGCTGTTTCTTTCCTCTTTTAGTCCAACCTCTGAGACTTCTTTCAGGCCACTGTAACAGCCTGAAACTTCTGTGCACACAGGATTTGCACAAACTGTGAAATAGCCAGAGGAACCCTTGGGAATAACCTCTATTGCCATAAAACGATGGAAGAGGATCTCCATGCCTGGGACAAGATGTTCCTGTCACAGATCCCCATCCTTGCAGGGTTAGCAAGGTGCACAGCAGACCCTCAGTAACAGATTGAGACAGGTTTGCTTAAACTCTTATAAATAATTTCACCACCACTGGAGTGCTCAAGGTGGCAGGAGGCAACTCAGGGATGGTGCAAACTGTTGGACACAGGTCTGAGGAAAAGGCAGAATTTTAAGGATATTTCCTGGGCTTCTCTTGGTTTGTTTTGAAAAAAATCTTGAGGCATTTGTACAAAATGCTGAATATTTTTAAAATTGGTTCTTTCTGGCTTTAACATCTCCAAACTGGAGGAAGATTCCTGATTCTGTGTGAAGATGGTTTAAAATGTTCTCACTCTTATGGCATTTGGAAGTAGAGGGGAAAATTTCCATAGGAGCCAAATGTGGGGTGGGGAAAAGAGAATTTGTTTTTGGAAACCTCACCTGAAATGTGTGAGAAAGATGCTGGTGTCAGGTGTTTGCTTAGAGGGATGGGATGGGATGGGATGGGATGGGATGGGATGGGAATGTCCCAACAGCTGCAGAAGGCTCATGGAGCTCTTCAATGGCTACATATAAAACTTAAATAGATAAAATTTCAATCAAACAGGAAGACAAATTGTTGGCAGTGGTGATCCCCCCCCAGGCTCTGAAGCCACTCTCCTTGAGCCACTCAAGGAGACCAAAGCTCTGTATTGGCCACCCAAATGCTTTATCTCCCTTGAAGTCTGGTTCTCCTCCATCCCTGCACTGGCTGCAGGGATGAGGATGAGCCCATGGCAGGGCTCAGCATCATTTCCAGCAAAATCCCTGGAGCCCCAAAGGACTTTGGGCCAGACCTTGGTCCAGTGTGGGAACAAGATGGATTTGTCCAAGGCCAGGTTGGACAGGGTCTGGAGCAGCCTGGGACAGAGGAAGGTGTCCCTGCCCATGGCAGGGGTGGCACTGGATGGATTTTAACTCCCTTCCAGCCCAAACCCTTCTGGGATTCTGTGGCTCTTCCCCAGGCAAGGTTTGGCTGCTGCTTCTGGAAAGAGCTGCTGCAAACATCTTGTTATGCAAACACCTCAACAAATCAGACCCATCCATCCCTAGCTCCTGGACACTTGTGCTTCCAGGGATGTGAAGCTGAAACCTAAGGTTTGATCGCTCCTGGCTGGCATGGATAATGAAGATTTCTGAAAACTTGAAAACAAATAACAAAAGAATCGCAGAATCACAGAATATTTTGGGTTGGAAGGGACCTTAAAGCCCATCTCATTCCTTGCCATGGGCAAGGACACCTTCCACTATCCCAGTCCACTCCAAGCCCTGTCCAACCTGGCCTTGTAGAGAAGAAATGGAGGGATTTTTTTTTTTTTGTTTAATTAGCGTCAGTCTTGTTTGGGCTCGGAATGTAGGAGAGGGAAGATTTAGGTCAGAATCATGACCTCAATAACTTTGTCATCCAGCTCCAGATTAAATTAAAACTATCAAGTGCTTTATCAGCTTCTAAAGTACTCCAGCAAGAACCTCTTCAGTGTTCTCCATTTGGGTTTTCCTTTTAGTGCTGAGGACTTTTTGGGGATGATTTGAGGCCACATAATAAAAATTCTAATTGACTTTCTCGATTTTTATGTTAATGGTACATAAAGGGAGGAGTGATCCTCAACTGGCTGCACAAAGTGACTTTCACTCCCTGGTGTGCTAATTTGAAGCTCTTAAACTTCCCAAAGATTCTCTGTGGTGTGAGAAAGCTGCCATGGGCATGTTGGAGCTCATGTTGCTGCTGTTGGGCCTCTTTATGAGGCATTCTTCATTAGCTGGTTTTTAATGTGATCTAATTTAGTGCCAAGTGTAAAAGAAGGCTCTGTAATAATTTGTGATGGTGTCAGGTTTTACAAGATGGGCAGATTGATGTCACTGCCTGGAGAGCCTCTGCTGAGGGTGCACCTGAGGTTTGTGCCCCTGGAGCTGACTGGCAGCAACCCATGGATGAGCAAGCTCTCCGTGGATGTCAGTGCTGGATCTCGTGTCAGGTCTCTGTACTCTTGGAAGATTCTCCTCGGGACTGGCTGCATCCAGAGCAGAAGATGAAACCTGGCAAGGTCCCCACCAAGCCCTAGGGTTTGGGAGAGGGCCCAAAGCTGTGTGATTCTTCTGTGAATTAGAGAAAAGCTTTTGGAGTGGAGGATCTGTGCTTGTGCAGCTCCCCAGTGTCATGGGCAGAGTTGTCATCAGAGCCACCACAGTGTTGTCACAGGGACACAGCAGAGGGACCTGGCTGGGCTCATGCCTGGCTGCTTTGGCCAAGTGACCTTGAAAAAGCAGTGTTTGAGCCCTCTTTGGGTGGGACATTTGGGGCATGGAGTAGGATTTGGGTTCAGTATTAAATATCTGCCCCAGAGAAGGCTGTGCCTTTCCTGGAATGGGGGACATCCATCCTTGGGTGCTGAGCCTTCAGGCCAGCTTGGTGCAGATGGAGCCCCCTGGAGCTCTGCCCAGCCTTGGGTGGGACTTG
Source organism: Leptocoma aspasia (assembly GCA_013399835.1). Lineage (NCBI taxonomy): Eukaryota > Metazoa > Chordata > Aves > Passeriformes > Nectariniidae > Leptocoma > Leptocoma aspasia. Next base: position 112,756 of record VXAX01007842.1, on the reverse strand, counting down.
TCACCAAAACATTTCCCTCCTTTGCCTGAGAAGGGGCTGTCTGGAGTCAGGAAGGTGATTTGAGGTCCCTTGGCTGTTTCAGTGATTCCTGGATGAAAACAAATGTAGGCAGTCTTTCTTTGCTTTTTGATGATGGTGCAAACGCCATCATCATTCTGGGAATCATGGGGCACTTTTAAAGGTTTTATGGGTGTGATTGTCCTGCTCTGCTCTGCTCTGCTCTGCACTGGGGGCAGTTTGGGACAGTGTAAGAAAGATCCAGAGTTACTGGAGACGATCCAGGGGAGGGACAGGGAGATGCTGAAGGGGCTGGAGGGGTGGGGTTGTTGGGGTGTCTGTGCAGGGCCAGGACTTGGATTGATGATCCTGTGGGTCCCTTCCAGCTCAGCATATTCTGTGATTCCACAAAACCATTATTCTTGGCCAAATCAAGTGTTATTGCTTGAAGTTAAAACTTAAAGTCCTCCTTCAAGCACCAGTCAAGCCCAGCTTCTCCCTGGAGGGCCTTGAAAACTGGGCAGGGACATTAAGCCTCTGGCTTGTCCCATCAGGAGAAGAGAGTTACAGGCAAGGGAGCAAATTCTCTTTCCTGAAGGGAGCCATAGTTTATTGGTAGAAAATGTGAATGAAATCCATCTTTAGGAAGAAAACTACGCTGGCCATACTGGAAGCATTTGCTTTTGTATTTTTAGAGTTTTGCATAAGAGAATTATTTTGATTAAAAAGAAAAAAAATTATGCTCCTGGTTGAAAAAATAAAAAATACTCACACTGACAGAACTTTAATCTGAGCCCAAGTCACAAAAACAGCCTTTATTGATGTCAGAGTTGCTTTAGAAATAGAAAGAGTAAACAGGATTTGGCCTTTAATTTGTGAAGGGTTTTGATTTTTCAGAGGCATTAAAGAGACAGAAAAGATGGGTATTGAATTATTTAACAATTGCTAGGAAAATTAAGCTTCAGAGAGCCTGTTTTCACTGCAATAATCTTATTAATGAAAACAAAACTATCTGGGGCAGCACCAATATTCAGAGCTCATACCCTGCTGCCTGAATTGTTTCCGAGTGGTCCATGAAGTGATTTTGGAAGTCAGAGCCAAGCTGAGCCTTTTCTGTGGTCTGTTCACACTTCCCAGGAGAAAGCTGCCGTTGATGGATTATCCAAACATATTTTCCCTCTAAATCCAAAGCAGAGGGGAAAAATATGCAGGAGGAGTTGGGGGAATTTGGCTCTTTGAATTTTTTTTTCATTGGCAGATGGCTTTTAAGTGATTTATTGGCCAAAACCAATCGATTTTCATTAGAAAGCAAGTATTTAATGACTTTGGGGGTGGGGACTGGAAACAAAGAAGTGATAATCGAGCCGATGGCGCTGGTGACACCGCAGAGCAGCTCTTCATCAAACAGACTTTAAAGAGTGTTGGAGAGCCAGTGCTGAGGGCGATGATTTCCTTTCATGTGCGCTTTAATTCACTGTCCTTTGCAGTCAGTGGTGCATAAATAGGCCTAGATTGAATTAAAGGAAAAATGGATCCTTGCTCTCATCCTCAGGGGCTGCAGCAATCAGTGCTGGATGCCCAGGAGCTCCCAGCTGGCTCTGCCTTGGAGCACGGGAGGTTTTATAAACTCCCACTCCCTCCCTGCCCAGAGTCCAGACCTGCTGCTTTGTCTTGGAGAGTGATGGGGGGTTCTTTCCTTGCTTGGTGGTTCTTGTGAACCCCACACCCTGCTGGGAACCTACCCCCTGGGCCCTTGAAGGAGGTTCCCTCTCACGAGTTCTTTGCCAGGGATGAAAAACACGCAGGACTCACTGATTCTTGGTCTTCAGGCTGTTGTTTATTTTTCTCTTATCTTATGTTCAGTACGCCGTCTGCACACCAGACTGAGCGTGTGAGAAACAAGGCATAAAATGGACAAAAATGGCCTCAATACCCAAAACCAAGGTCTTTTTAAAGATACCTAATCCAATTACCTTCTAACACGTACATTGCTTTTACTTTACTACCAATAACTTCTACTAAACTACACACGTAGCGCCTATGCTGCTACTTTCTCTAACCAACAACCTTTTGCCACCAGTACTACAGAAAATGGAGAAGAAGAACAAGAAAGAGATGAGACAACGCCCAAAGTCCTTAATTTTGTCCCTATTCACAGTCATACTAAAATCCTAAAACCCTAAATACTTCACCCTGTGATAAACTCCTACTACTACTGCTACATACCTAGTTCACACCCGTGTTCTCCAACTCATCCCAAAGCCTTAGCATTTTTTTTCCTTGGGGCAAAGGTTAAAAGCTGTGTCCTGCTGAGAATCAGGGCTTTCTAAAACACACAGAAAACATTCCCTGTGCCCTGGATTCTGACAAGTCTGAACTAAATCCTCCTGAGGTTCCACCTTGGAATGCTCTCCTGGTGCTCGTGGAGTGTCTGCCCAGGGGTGTGAGAAGGGCCTGGCAAGCCCAGCCAGCCACAGCCACCTCCCTGCATCCCGGCTTTCCAGCACTGCTTTGCAAATCTGCAGATGGGAAATCTTGGTGGGAGCAGTTGGCAAGGTCCTGATGGTCCCTGAGACCCCACCTGCCCCAGCCCTGGGCCCAGCACAGGCAGGACCTAGAGCTGCTGGAGGAGCCCAGAGGAGGCACCAGGATGAGCAGAGGATGGAGCAGCTCTGCTGGCAGGAAAGGCTGGGAGAGCTGGGAATGTTCAGCCTGGAGAGGAGAAGCTTTGGGGTGACCTCGTTGTGACCTTGCAGGACCTGAAGAAGTCCCAGGAGAGCTGGAGAGAGGACTTGGGACAAGGACATGGAGTGACAGGACAAGGCAGATGGCATTACACTGAGAGTGGCTTTAGATGGGATTTTGGGATGGAATTCCTCCCTGTGAGGGTGCTGAGGCCCTGGCACAGGGTGCCCAGAGCAGCTGTGGCTGCCCCTGGATCCCTGGAAGTGTCCCAGGCCAGGTTGGACAGGGCTTGGAGCAGCCTGGGACAGTGGAAGGGGGTGGAACGAGATAATCTTTCAGGTTCCTCCCAACCCAAACCATTCTGTGACTCCATGACACCTGTGGGTGCACCCACCCTTTCCCCTCCTCACCTTGGGGATGAACAACTCCAAAGCTGGATTTTCTGCTCTCTGCACCCAGACTGGCCCTTGGTGGAGTTGCTGCTGGGCTGCTGCAAAGCACAGCTTGAGCACTGCACTGCTGCCAGGGAGGTTTTGGTGTTCATGTGGAAGTGAGGTCACCCAGGAACATGTTTTCGTTGCTGTTTTTTGAGGCTCCAGATCCTGTCAGTGGAAATGATGTACCTGGGGCTGGCTCTGGGCTGCCTAGCCACAGAAGCCCATTTGTAGGAGCTTTACAGGTGAGCATCAGCCCTGCTCATCCTGAAGGGCTTGGCGAGGTGCTGGATCATCCCTGCTCCCACCTTCCCCACCGTGAACCCCTCAGCTTTGCCTCAGGGGTATGAATCCTGTCTGGAGAGGCCACGAGGTGGGGGGGGCATCCTCATGGCTCATTACAATTTCTGGGCTCTCCAAATCAGGAGTGTGTGCTTCCAGTCCTGAGAGGACCTGGGCAGAGGGAATGTCTGTTCCAGGGGAGCAGGCTGGGAGCAGCTCTGGCTGAGGTTGTGCCATGACAGCTGAGGCAGCTCCGGCCCCATGTGGGTCCCGTGGTGCTTAATGAGCACCATGCTCACATCCCTGGTGCCTTGTAGCTGCTGTGCTGCTCAGTAAACGAGCAGGTCCTTGCTAATGAGCACTCAGGTTGGGGCTGTTCTGAGCTGGATCTGACTCGTGCTGGATTTGCTCCCATTAATGCCTGGGCACACTCAGCTCTGCTGGGGACACAGGGCTGCTTGGAGCCTGGCACAGGGAGCAGAGAAATTGGGTGTCTGTGAGGGGGCTGGCTCTGCTCTGGGCCCATCTGCCCCGGGGAGAGCAGCCCTTCAGTGCCCTGCAGCCCATCCCCTCCCTTCTTTAGGCCTGGTTTAAATTTGCAGGTGTTTGCTGGTCTGGCATGGCGTTAACCCAGCACAGCCCACAGCTCTGGCTGACAGGGTGACATCCCTGCTGGACACCAGCCTGATGTGTCCTTCTCCTTCCTTTCTGCACTCTTGGTGCTTTCTCTTCAGGAAAAGGTACTTTGGGAGGGGAAAAGAAAAAGACATTAAATATTTAGGTGAACATCTGTCAGCGTTTTTGCATGCTGCCGTAAGACCTCAGAGTTCTGTAGCTGCAGCAAATTGGTCTGAATGGGAGACCCAGGCTTAGGAGGAGGGTTTGGTGCTGGGAAGAGGTGCCACAGGGTGGGCTCCAAATCCAGAGCATCCTCCACAGTGGTTCCTCACTGCCTGCAGAGAGGGAGTCTCGGGTTTGCTCTGTCAGTCCTTCCCAAAGTCACCTCTGGGACTGTTTGGAGCGAGCTCTTCCCTCTGCTGAGCAGGGGATTGATGCCTGCAGAGGCACTGGTCCCTGCTGTCCCCAGCCCTGGCACTCCCAGCACAGCTCTGCTCTCCTGGCAATTAGAGAAGCCATCAGTCACAGCCAGATGTGCACCCCTGATTGCCTTCCTGGGCTCCCTGGTTAACGCTGCTGCTCCTGTCAGGCCCTGGGAGGAAAGAGCAGCTGACAGGTTTCCCAGATTCTCCACAAATGGGATTTAATGGCCACGTGATCCCATGGTTCTGGCTTCTTTTTTAGGGGAAAGTTCTGGTTTTTCTTATAGCAATGACAGAACGTTTTCTTTAGGTGTGGGAAGTCAGCTAAGGCAGGGTGCCAAGGAATTGTGAATTCCTCATGGTACAAACTCCATGCAGGCAGAATTAAAAACTTGGAGAACTGCAGGCTCCAGGGAAGGTGCCGCATCAGATTTTGAAACTGTGGCAGTCCTGAGTGGGACTGCAGTTGAACCATTAAATGTGTCAAGAACATTTGCTGCCAAAACAGAAGCAGAAGCAAAGGCTGGCACTGAGAAGGGGTTTGCGGATGCAGCTTGATGCCTTTTGCTCTAAGTTTGGAGGAATTGGGAAGCTGCCTGTTGGGCTGTGTGTACTGGAAGGGACAAAAAGGCAGACTGGGATGGAGTAGTTGACCAGGAAAATGGGAGTGTTAAAAACTGCTCTTCCCTGCATGTGTTGACATTTCCCAGAGGGATCAAATTGTTGGTTCTTCCACTGTCCCAGGATGCTTCAAGCCCCGTCCAACCTGGCCTTAGACATGCCCAGGGATCCAGGGGCAGCCACAGCTTCTCTGGGCACCCTGTGCCAGGGCCTGCCCACCCTCACAGGGAAGGATTTATTCCCTATCTTTAACCTAAATTTCTCCTCTGGCAGTTTGTACCCATTCCCCCTTGTCCTGTCACTCCAGTTCCTGATGCAGGGTCCCTCTCTGGCTTCCCTGTGGCCCCTCCAGACCCTGGGAGGTGCTGGGAGGTCTCCAGGCTGAACAATCCAAAATTTCCCAGCCCGTGTCCATGGGGAGGTGCTCCAGTCCCCCCATTAACCTCATACAGCACCTCCCCTGAGTCTCCCTCTCCTTCCCAGGGAATTGGGATCTCAGTGCATTTCCTGCTCCTTCTTGGGAAAGGGAAGGGATGGGAACACTTCCTGAGAGCTGTATCAGCCCCGTGTTTAGGCTTATCTCTCTGCTTCAGTTGACAGCTGTGTGGGTATCATCTCCAAAGCAGAAAATAAACAAACTCCAGGAGCTCTGAGTTCTGTATTTGCTCTCTGTCCGTAGGCAGCTGCTCTTGTATGTGGGCAGTCATGGCTTTGTCACTTTTCTGAGAGGACACAAAATGAAAAATCTGCGGCTTTTTTAGATGACAAAGTCTGCTGAAGCTCTTTCCCCTTCCTCAGAGTGTCACTCTATCGAGCAACACGAAACGCAGAGACAAACGCAGCCACACCCGAGAGAAGGCAAAGAAGAGAGAGACTTTATTTTGGTTTTCTCATTATATAGGGTTCTGGAAACGACCATCGATTGGAAGGTGAAGTTACCACCTCTCCAACCACACTGGTCAATGACAAAGTCCATCAAACCTTTCTCCTCCCAGGAGAAAGAATGAAAAACAAAAAGACAGTTAGAAAAACATGTGCATGTTTACAAAAAAACAGCGTGAGAAACTCTATCACAAGAATGAAAACATCAGAAGGCTGAAAAGTGAGAGTGACACTCAGAGTGAATTTCAGGATCTAGCTCTGTCTAATCCACAAGATATTGTGTTTTCTTTGTGTTGCAAAGCTCTCTGTCCACTGGTAAACAAATGCCTGGTGTCCACTAGAATATTCCTGCTGGCAGAAAATGTGTTTGGAAGGAGAGAGAACCACACGAGGTGCAGAGTTAAGGATGAAATCCCATTCTGGGATTCTGTGTTTCATTCCCAGTCTGAGAGACCTGAGCTGGTGTTTGGAGCAGCCTTGAAGAGCTCTGCTCTAAAAATAAAGTGGGAAGGAAGGAGAGATTCCAGTTCCTTTTGGAACAGTAATGAGGCGATGGGGGAAGCAGATGGCTGCTTTGCTGGATTGTTCCATCTCATTTGGGGATGGGGACTTGCAGTTATTTCCAGGAAAAATCACTTGGGAATTCATGGGAACAGGGATACTACAGGATTAGCAGTTTTTGTGGGCTGTGGCACCAGGCTGGTGTCCCTCCACATCTTCCATCCAAAGGGGCTCTCAATGCTGTCCAAGATTTCCAGGGAGGCCTTGACATAAACCAGGGGGGCTGTGCAGCCCTAGCAGTGCTCAGGGCTCACAGCAGAGCCACATTTTCCATTTTAGCAGGGAAGAGGGTGTAGTTTGAGTGCTTTTATCCAGGGAGCAGTGGTTCCCTTGGCCAAGCTGGCTCAAATTCCCTGTGTGCCTGCAGAAGTGGCTTTGTTTCAGTTGTGAGGGAAAATTTGCTTCTCCTGCAGTTGTTTCTTTTTTAGCTTTTGTGAAATAGGCTTTAATATAGAAATAAACCATCAGAGCATTACTAAATTAAAAATAAGCATAGAAGCAAACAGAGCTGCCAAGCTAAGGTTAAACCTGGAGCAGGAGATCAGATTATGGTTTCATCAGTCTTTCCTCCCACTCTGTGCTTAATTTGGTACTTAAACGAACCTAATAAGCATTGCAGAGCTCTGCACACCCAGCTGCTTTGGAGAGCAGTCTCCTGGTCCTCATGTTCTTATTTTGGGTCACACACATCTCTGCACTGATGGGCTGGAGCTGTACATGTAGATGCCACAATTTACTGGGATGCAGAAGGATTATGCTTGCTTGGAGCAGAGATTAGCATCAAGTTTACCTGCCCTCCCTGCAAGGAAAAAGGAGCATTTCCAGTCCACTGCAGGTCTTGGGTTGGCTTTGTTTACTTTTAGATCTGACCCCAGCTCACTTTTGAAGAGTCTTGGAGCGTCAGCATCATCAGGAGGAAAAGTGAGCATCACTGACAGGCAGCTGGGAATGTCCCAGGGACAGACTGGCAAAGAGGTGGAGGGGCTGGTGCTGCCAGGAATTTACAGAAATGTGCCCAGAGCAGGAAGGGTGAGGAGGGGTGGGCAGAGAGCTGCTGTGGGTACCCCTGGATCCCTGGAAGTGCCCAAGGCCAGGTTGGATGGGGCTGGAGCACCCTGGGATAGTGGAAGGTGTCCCTGCCATGGTAGGGGTGGAATTGATCAGCTTTGATGCCCCTCCCAACCCAAACTATTCTGGGATTCCATGTGTCATTCCCAGTCTGAGACACCTGAGCTGGTGTTTGGAGCAGCCTTGAATTTCACAAGCGTTTTGTCCCTTTCAAAGCCTTGTTTTCAATTCTTCTTCCCCTCCATTCCCAGCACTTCAAGGAGTGGGATGATATTTTCATCCTGTTTTTCCTCTTTATTTTACTGAAAGTTCAGCGTGGCAAAATCCTTGAGCATTTTCCTGCCTTGGAGAGCTACAAGGAATGTCTGATTGGTGCTGGATGTGATCCACGTGTTCCATCCAGGACTTTGCTGAGTCCTGGCCACTGTCTGCACTGTTCTGTACAGGTATTTTTGCCCTTTGTTTTCTGTAATCTCCATCGGTTGTGTGATGCCATTGCTAAACAAATGAGATGATAATTAGCATAGCAAGATCAGAGGAAGTTGATTTTCCGTCTGTGATAAGGATGATGATAATTAAACATGCATGACCTCATCGGGTTGAATAGGAATCAATTAAAATTAAAGCTTGTTGGGAATTCTTTTTCTCCTATGAAATTTTTCAGAGAAAGCAAGAACAACATAACAAGTCCTAATGAAAGGAAATTGCACCCTCAATATTAAAAAATGAAAAAGTTGGGAGAGTTTTCAGGGATGGAAAATTTGATGGTACCTCCCCTGCCCTGCCCCAGCCGTGTGTAAATGCCCATTTTGATGAAGTTTTTCATTTGGAAAAATGAAGTTTAGAACTTTCCAGCTGTTTCTAATACTGTTTAGAAAAACTCAGATCAAACATGTGGAAATGCCTCTCCAGTTTGTGTCCAGAGAGGCTCTGTGGCCAGCAGGGTGCATAAATTAGTTTTGTAACATGTCTTAATTTCCTGTGCATGAGTGAACACTGCACTGGAGCAGCTCCTTTTAGAGGGAAATGATTTATTATTGGAGAGGTGGAACAACAGAGGGTTAAAGCTGGAAGCCCAAGTGTGGGGCCCCAGAAAGGAGCTGCTGCTGCTGCTGACCTGAGAGGCCCCTCTGGAGTGCAGGTGGGAAAGGCTTGAGTTAAATTCTTTTTTTTTGCCATTTCTTTCCAAAATGAGGTTTCAGTGGTGCCTCAGCAGTTGCAGCCAAGCTTGCCCAGGGCCTCTGGGTTTGGGTTTTGGGAGAGGTGTGAAACCTCTCAAACTGCAGGTTGATTCAAGTCAGAGCAGGGGCCTGAAGAATGGGAAACCAAAGCTTGGGTAGTCCCAGGTCCATGTTCTGCATTTTGGGATTTGCTTCCAGGCCTCTGGTTGGACCTCTTCTAATCTGTGGGGTTCCTGGTGCACAGGGATCCTCTGGATTCAGCTGCTGCTTCCCATTCCTGATGCCCTGGGTAAACATCCTGAACAGGACAGGACACTCCAGGTGTTTGTCCTGGGATAGTGCTGTCCTTTCCAAAGGGCCATTGAGGGAACGGCCTCAGGCTGGGCCAGGGCAGGCTCAGGGTGGAATCAGCAGGAATTTCTCCATGGAAAGGGTGGTCAGGCACTGGAACTGCCCAGGGAGGTTTGGAGTCCCCATCCCTGTAGGTGCCCAAGGAAGGGCTGGACGTGGCACTCAGTGCTCTGGGCTGGGGACAAGGTGGGCATTGGGTTCAGCTGGGACTCCACGGTCTGGGACAACTTTTCCAACCTTAATGACACTGTGATTTTCTCATCTTTCCCTCTTCCCTAGCAGAAAAGCCAGTTACTCTTACATCCAGTCAGAGTGAAACAAATGCTGAAATCCTTTTTTCTCCTCTTTGGAAAAGTTTTGTTTCTTCACCATCCATTGGTGTCACGGAGGGTGTGGTGACCTTTCTGTGTGGTGGCTTAAATTCTAAGTGTGGCCTCTGGTTTCTGTTGGGATTTGACACTTTTTTAGCCTGTGATGGGGGCATTTCTGAGTATCAGATTGCCCCATGTCTGATAAATGACATAACACAAGCTCTTGTCTGTGCAGGTGACACTCAAACCATGGCATGAGAAGTGAGCACACAAAATATGTGACAAAATACTGCTGTGGCTTTGGTTTGAATATATCCATTTAAATTTCCATGTTTTCCATATGGATTTTATCATCTGCCACTAGCATCTTTGTGAACATGGAGAAGTGTTCCTGAGAAGAGGTGCAAGATATGTATCTCTGATAGCTTAAACTAGCAAATCCTAGCTTTATTTAGTTTTCATCTCATCCTGGCTTTGCCTCATTTAAGTTCTGTTTCTGCAAGATGGGGCAGTCAGAACTGAGAGTGACGGGTTCATTTTCTCAATCCTCCCAGGCTTCACTAAAAACACAGGAAGTTCTGTCCACAGGCATCAGCTAAAAGGAGTTTCTGGGGCTGCAGGAGTCTCCCCAGCTGAGTTCAGATGAAGGCAGCACAAAAGGCTCAGTCCCTGATGTGAACATTCTGCTGCCTTTCCACGTGCCAGTGGAATGCTTTCCTCCTGCATTTGGCCTTGGAGCTGCACAGAAGGCAGCTCCTGCCAGTGGCTTTCCAAGAGGGAAGAATGCTGCCAAGTCTCCTTCAGGCACTTTCTACCCAGTGGTTTTTATCACACCCCATGGAGTTGTTCACTGAATGCCCTGGGTTGGGATCCAGCCTTGTGGATGCAGTGGAGCTGTGTTGTGTTCCCCCACAGGGATGTGGGTCCTCTCCATAGCACCATAAAAGTCACTGGGCAGAATATCCTGAGCTGGAAGGAACTCACAAGAATTGTCAAAGTCCAGCTGCACTGGACAGCCCCAAGAATCCCACCCCACACCTGAGAGTGTTGTCCAAACCGTGCTGTTTTCTGAGCTTATGCACTGTTTGGTAGGGAAAAGGGGTTAATGAGGACTCAAGAGGATATTTCCCTGCCTCTCTGCCCCTCATCAGGTGGAGCTCTTAGGGATCCCTGTGGAAGCATTTATCCTGGAGCAGCTCCTCCCTCAGTCCCTGGGGGTTCAGTACCTGCTGCCATCCCACAGGTGTGGCCAGGGTCCCTCTGCCTGCTCACGGGGCTGGGGGGGCTCCTGGGGGTTCAGCAAAGCTCCCACAGGTTCTTTGGACTGACAGCAGGGAAAAACCATCCTTTGGTTAAGTCCATGGATTTGCTGTTGCCATCACATGTGACCCCTTTTTGGTGGCCTCTGGGGTGGAAAAGACCAGAGCTGAGTCAACAGGAGATTTGCTGTGCCAGTGGTTAGGAGAGGTGGGGAACCACAGACTGGGTCATGCTGGAAGGGAGCACAGAGGGTCAGTGGTGCCAGCTCCCTGCTCAGGCAGGGCCACCCCAGAGCACAGGGCACAGGATTGTGTCCAGAGGGCTCTGGAGTTTCCCCGCTGAGGGAGACTCCAGCCCCTCCCTGGGCAGCCTGTTCAGGGCTGGGCACTGCCCAGGGCAGAAGTTGTGCCTCCTGTGCAGGGGCAGTTCCTGGGCTCAGTCCCTGCCCGTGGCTCTGGTGCCACTGCTGGGCACTTTTTATGTCCTGAGCTGCCCCAGCCTTGCTGCAGGAGTTGTGCCCCTTGAGGTGTGCTCACCATCCCACGGCATTTTCCTGGGCAGAGGAAGTTAAACTTGTTCATTTGAAGTGGGATTTATAAAACACAATGAATTTCATGAGGGCTGAGAGCTGCACTGGGCTGGAGGATCAGAAGATGAACTGTAATGGGAGGACTTGGTGCTGTTCACGAGGAGAAATCTGGGAGAGGAATTTTCTCCTCTGCCTCTTAATTGCCCTATCAAGGCCAGGACCAAACAGGCAGGATGCAAGTGAGTGCTGGTGCCCAAGATGCTGCTCTAATTAGAGCAGTCCCTGAACCTCATGCAGACTTACAGTGTAGTATCAATTCAGGTTAAATTGGGAAACTGAGCAGAAAATTGCTGTCTGGTGTTTGGAGTGGTTTCTGCATCTTAACATTATCTGATATTGTATCATTATGTACTGATGCAAAATGCCAACAAGTAATGGCAGAGCCCTGCAAGTAATGACACCGGGATGGGAGAGCAGGAAATAGTGAGAGAAATTTAATTTCTTATGCAGTTTCATGAAATAAAGTCAACTCAGGTACACACTTGTTCAGATTAAATATAATGATCTGTGTCTGCAGGCTGAGTCTGCCGGGAATGCACATCCAGAGGCTGGGCATGGAGAGGGGAGAGTTGCCATGGAAATACAGCCAGTGTCACACTTGCAGCGTTGCAAATGGCTCATGTGTCATGGCTCATTTTCCAGAAGAAGCGGGGAAAACTGGGAATTAAGGGAAAACATCTTTAAATGTTTGCAGCAAGGCAGGGCCAGGACTGTGCAGGGACAAATGTTGGGAGTGCTGAGTGTTTGTGGGGAGAAGGGAGCCCAAAGCACATCTGGGGCAGGGCTCTGCAACATTCCTGGGCTGCTGATCCCTTCTCCTTCCTCCTGCTGGGGCAGCACAGCTGAAACACTCCTGGGCTGGCTGGGCTTCCCCTGCCTCCCCTCAGGGATCTGCACAGGGCAACAGCTTTCCCTCACTTTGCTCCTTCCAAGCCTTTGGCAGACCAACTCCTGCAGTTGCCTGTTCCCTTTCAAGTTGCCTGAGCTGTGCCAGATGATCTAGAGTTATTGCTTGATCTGTCCTGTAATTGGGAACTCAGTAGTTGGCTCTTGTGGGGACTAACACAGCTCTTGCTTTAAAATTGGATGAAGTGCTCAAGGGTATTTTTCTTATTTTGTTCTGATTTTGGGGGGGAATAATGGTTTTGCCATGCAAAAATAAATGAGGCTGCTAGACAAACAGCTTGGGTTGTTAGAGCCTCTCTCCAAGTAATGATGGTGTAATTCAGGCCTCTGAAATAAGAAGCAAACAATAAATAAATGATTAACCTGTCTTTAGAGTATTGAAATCTCTATGTATTTTAAGGCTATAGTGAGTAAATAGGAGCAAATGCGTGTTTGAACAGGCAATAGAGGAATGACAGGAAGATCAGGGAACCAGAATCCACGAGAATTCCCAGCTCAGGACCTGCCCAGCTCCAGCCAGGTTCAGTTATCTCCGTTTCTGGTATCAGTTTTATCAGTTTGCCTGTGGCATGGCTATAGCAGCCCAGGGCTCAGGTGTGTTGGAGGTGAGTTTTGAGGTGTGAACTGGTAGTTCTTTAAAGAACAGAGCCATTTCTGTATGGAGAGGAATGAAGGAGCTGGACAGTTCTTCCCTGGTGGTGAAGGTCTGGTGCTGCTGTGCACAGAGGGGTGCTGGGGGAGAAACTGGGCTGTTTGATTGAAATGGGACTCAGCTCTCAGCTGCACGAGGCCTCCAGTGAGCATTTAAAGACAAACTGTGCTGGAGCTGAGCTCTGCAGAGCCAGAGGGTCCCTGGCACCCCTGGCACAGCCCAGAAGGGCAGGAGGCAGAGGGTGCACAGAGGGGAAAATGCACATCCTCCCTCTTCCTCCATCTTCCCTTTCCATCCCCTATCCTCCACTCCAAGCAACTTGTCACCTTCAGCACCCTGAGGTGAAAAGTGGCTCAAATTGGGATGTAAATCTCAGGTCCCTTCACTGTGGCAGCAAAGCTCTGGGTTCTGTCAGCTGAGGAACGCTGCCAGATCCCACCTGGGTGTGAGCTGGGCAAGTGTCCCAGAGCTGCAGCTCCAAGGAGAGTTTATTCTCTAAAGCAAGGTGATGCTCCTTAAAATTAAGTGTCATTTCTCTCTTCTTGCTGATATATTTCCTTGAACAGCAAAGAAAGGCTGCAGAAGAAAATTGAGTGGAGTTTCTGCCGAATTCAAACACTGTAGTGATAAATATGGTTCTGAATAAACCTCCTTGTAGTCACAAATCAATTAATCTTTTTTTCCCTGTGTGCTCCATCCTAAGGATTTACTTTCTCATTGAGCTTTCCTAGCTCGTGCAGTACCTAATTCTTCACCTGGATAAATAACTGGTGGCATTTTTATTCCACAGCAAACCGGCATTATCTTTCTTGCTGTGTACAAGCAAAGGGAATTTTATTTATTTGTTTCTTTATTTTCCCCAGAGCTAACTCTGTGAGTTGGGGTTCGGAATAATGCAGAGTTCAGGGCTTGGTGCAGAGCAGCTCTGCCATAGTTCAAGGAGTGTTTGGACAACACTCTCAGGGACAGGGTGGGATTGCTGGGGTGTCTGTGCAGGGACAGGAGTTGGACTCTGTCCACTCCTGATCCCTGTGGGGCTTTTCCAGCCCAGGATACTCTGATTCCATGAGCAGGCCCAGAAGAGAAGGGGCCTTCTCCATCACTTTACCAGAGCCCTTTGGTTTGCCAGACGCCCTTGGCTGAGGATGCAACGTGGGATTTTAGGGAAGGGCTGTCCCACAGTTGGGGATGGAGGGCAGAGCCCTTTCCTGCTCTCGTCCTGCTCAGAGCCAGCCTAAAGCCCTGCAGGGAGTTTAGCTCAGGGCTGGGGTGAGCAGGGACAGAGCAGAACTTTTCTGCCTTGTGTGGTAGGAGCTCTTCCTTCAGCCTTCTGCTTCTCTGGGGTGAGTTAAAAATAGAGATTAGAGAAGACCAAGCACATGATTGAGTGTGAACCTCCTGTGTGCTCAGTGCCACCTGGAGCTGCAGCACATCCTCAGCCTGGGCTGCTCTGCAGGGACAGACTCTGGAGAGAGCCCAGAGGAGGTGGCTGAGTGTCAGATCCAGAGTTCTGGGCAGGGGCTGGAGCAGGGCAGAGCTGACCTGGGAATTCTTCAGGAATCGAACTAGAATGGGAGATCTGCTGGGCATAAAAAGAGCAGCAGAGCTGGGAAGGGGCTGGAGCCCCAGGAGGGGCTGAGGGAGCTGGAAAGGGGCTCAGCCTGGAGAAAAGGAGGCTCAGGGGGGACCTTGTGGCTCTGCACAACTCCCTGCCAGGAGGGGACAGCCGGGGGGGTCGGGCTCTGCTCCCAGGGGACAGGGACAGGAGGAGAGGGAACGGCCTCAGGCTGGGCCAGGGCAGGCTCAGGGTGGATATTGGGGAAATTCCTGCCTGGAAGGGGCTGTCCAGCCCTGGCACAGCTGCCCAGGGCAGGGGTGAAGTCCCCACCCCTGGAGGGGTTTAACAGCCCTGTGGATGTGGCACCTGGGGACATGGGCAGTGCTGACAGAACAGTTGGACTCAGCAGCCTTTTACAACCCAAAGAATTCCATGATTTTATCCTGACCTTGCCTACCAGCACTACCTAGTGCCTGAGCAGTAGTGCCTGAGAATACTGACTTTCAGCAGTGCAGGATGTTCTTGTTAAACTCTTTCAGCTCTCCTTGCCCACACCTGCATATTGAGATCTGTAACAGCTCTGCCTCTGCTCCCTTCAAACACAGGGAAGAAATTCTAAGACATAATCCATGGTCTTGTACTTCTGAGTGAACTTAAAGAACTCATTCCACAGGTCTGCTGGATGAGCAGCTCATTGAGAGATGGAAGCATTACTGACTGGCTTCTCCAGGGCTTCTGCAGAATGAACTTTTCAGTTCTTTTGTGTTGTCTTTAATATGTGAGAGGTGAGATGAGGATGATCAACATCCTCATCCCACAGCCTAAAAAATGTAGTGGCCACTGCGTTCTTCCTCACCCAGGTGGAGAAGGTGAAGGATGCTACACAGAAGGGGACATTCTTTGGGAGTGCTCTGAGACTCTGGACAATGGTAATGGATGGTAGAGAACTTAAATCCTGAATTGTGAATGCCCTGCTTGTTGCCACTGGAGTTTGCCTCACAGAAATGTTTCTAAGAAGGCAGGGCAGAGGAGCAGGAAGCTAGAAGTCAGCTTGTAGAGGCCCCACGAGCTTTCCTTTCATCTCTTGTAGATGTGAAATATTGACTCAAGTTCTGAAATCCTGAGAAATGGATATCTAAAATCTCTGAGGAGCTCTACTGCTCTGAAAGATTGTCTCTCATTAGCATCCCATCAAGGATGCTTCCTGAAAAGAGGAATCTTCCCTATGTGTCAGTACAGAGAGCCATTAAATGCCCTGCTTGGTTTGTGTCCTGTGCTTTCTGACGGAGAGATTTTTTTTTTCCTGATTCTTTGTGGGAGAGAAAAAAGGCAAAGGAGTAGTAATTGCTTGCAAATGCTCTTTCAAAAGTCATGGAAAGGTTGAGCTCCTGGAAGGGGCCTTTGTGGAAAGTTTGGGGTTTCCCACCACAGGATCTGGGCTTTAACCAGCAGGTGAGAAAAGCCTTCTGCTGCCTGTAGGTGTGGCAGGGAGCAAGGTGGGACTGGGATGAGGCAGAAGGATGCCAGGGGGTGGCTGGGTGCCTCCTCTGACTTGGAGAAGTGACCAGGATCTTCTGTACCAGCACTGGGAGCCACCAGGCTCAGATAAATTCATAGCAGTGAGGAACTGTCTGAAAATGACAAAGTTTGCCAGCTGCAAACATCAGTTACAGCCAGCAGCAAAGGGAAGCCAGGAGCAGATGGTTATTAAAGCATTGTGGCAGCTCTAAAAGTTACCAGTTTAATTTACTGATGGCAATGGCAGGCCTTTGTTATCAGCTTGGCCAAGGGAGGCTCCTTTTGGTCCACAAGATCCATCTCCTCATCCTCCTTTTTTTTGCTTTTTTGCCCTGGGAGGAAGGAGGGTGTTCAGCATTAACACATTCCCTCCTTGACCCCTGGATACCATGGTGGATGTTTTGTCTCTCTTTGTATCACAGGCTTCTCACCAAGGTCCCAAAAGATTGAGCAGCCACGTGTGGAATCCACACAGGAGCAATCCATGGTGCAAAGGCCTTGGGATGGGAATAGCTGGAGAAAGGTGTTCCCAGGTGGAGCAAGGTGTCAGAGGTCACCCAAGGCCACCCATCACGCTGGGAGGGCAGGGCTGCAGCCAGGCTGTGCCCTGGGAGCCAAACACCAATTCCCAGCCTCTCTCAGCACGTTTCTTGCTGTACCTGCCTCCTTTAGGCTCAGCTCGTATGAGGGCTGAGCTGAGCTCTCCGTCTGGCACAGGGAGGAACAGAAAACAAATGATCCTACTGGGAAAAGCCTGTTGTGTTACATGACATCCCCTGGAAAACCTGCCAGGGGTGGAGGTGACACCCACAGACCTTCCTGGCACACCCAGAGCAGCACCTTTAGTGTCCTAAAACCTGCACAAGCCCAGGGAGTGATGCAGGAGGGCCCAGGAACCCTCAGCACTGCAGGGAGTGACCCCCAGCCATGCCAGGGGACTCGGTGGCACAGCAGGACCCTGCTGGCTCTGGCAGGCTGCTGACAGCAGCAGGGGAGGACTCTGATGTTTAATCCATGAGGCTGGGTTTGTGACAGCCCTGTCACTCCAGAGCCAGGTCCCTGGGGCTGGGTGTCACCAGGCAGCTGCAGGGAGCCCTCAGGGGCTCTAGGCTCAGCTCTGGCTGCTGCTAAAGAGAAGCTGCAAATGTCCCAGCTGGGACAGTTCTCTGAAGGGACCTGTGACTGCTCCTGCAGGGCCTCCAGGATGTTGGATGTTGCTGTTTCCCACATTTTGTCCCTGAGGCACCAAGGGAGTCCAGGTGTGGAGAGATTTCAAGCTGTGGAAAAGTATAAAGAGTTTGTACTGATTTCATCCAACTCAGGGGCTGATGGGACAAGCCACAAGGACAGCCTGGCTTTGGAAAGAGGGAGAACAGCAACACTGTCTCCCCAAGAAAAGTCTGTCTTTGGGAAGGCTCTGGAATAACTGTACTTAGCAACAGCAGGGCTTTTGTGCCCAAAAGAGCTCCAAAATCCTGGCACAACCACGACTGCCTGCTGGGTGAACACAACTTTGGGATTTAAAAGCAGCTTTGGAAGGGGTTGGGAGGATGGAGTGAATGTGGCAGGACACATATCTGGTATTGCCATGGTCTGTACGGTGACAAAGGACTCTTAGCAATAATATCAGAAGGCTAAATATGATTTATTAACATGACTCCATAATTTAAAGGATTTGGGCTATTATCTGCCCAGTGCGGAGCAATCAAATCTCCTGCTCCAAGCTCCATCGAAGGAATGCCAGAATAGCTTACACAATCAGAGATAACAACTTTTCACCTCATAGGTTGAAAGAAAGAAAACCTCCATCTCCTATATCAGGAGACAAGCAGAGAAACCATCTGTGTCCTTGAACACAGCTCAGAGATTTGTTTATAGAAACTTGAACAGAGTAAAAGACAGTAAAAAGATGCTTTCCCATGGGAAGAGTTTTCTGCAGGCCTGCATGCAGAGAAACTTATAATATGTTCATGCAACAATCTGGGATTCCTCCATGGCCCTAAGGACAGGGAGGCCTGGGTGGCCTCGCTGCCACCACTGGGAGCTCTGGAACATGAGGAGTGCCTGAGCTGCAGAGCTGGGCAGGGCGTTGGGGAGTGTGGTGTGCCAGGGCCCATCCCCAGGGGCACTGAGAGCAGGAAGGACACCTGAAAATCCAGGTTGCTGCCCAGCTCTCTCCACCTTTGGGAGAGGTGTTTTGGTGGGAAAGCTTCCTGCTGCATTGCTGAGAATAACCGGGTGACCAGTTGAGGGAATTTGTAGTGCTAACACCTCATTCATTTTGAGCTTCCCCTGCAGTATTTGGGAAGCAAATGGGATGGATTTCAGAGCCATTTTCCTCAGAACAGTCAGAGAAAGAGGGATCTGTCCCAAATCAATGAGGTTCAGCATTGTGGGTGTCCAGGTCACCTTTGGAAATTGAATTTTGGTTCTGAGGACCTCTAAGCACTGCTGAGTGATTTGCTGCAGTGAAGAGTTGAGGTTTTGGGATGCAATTACTCTTCCTCATGAACCAAAACTTCACAAACTCCTGTAAGTGTCACTCACTGTCAATGGAAACATTTACAAGAATGAACTTCTCAATGGACAACTGCTCCTGCTCCCAAACTTCCAGCAGAATCCCTTGGGGTTCTTACCAGGATCAATGTGTTCTCATCCAACATCACCCTGCTCAATATTCAGCCTCTGAAAGGAGAGAAGGGGACAGAAGTGAGGCAGTGGGGTTGCAAATGCAGGTTGGCAAGGATAAGGAGAGCTAAACTGTCCCATAGCCAAGCTGGAATGCTGCTGGACATGAGGTGCTGAGCATCCTCATCACCCACAGGATTCAGCTCTGGGATCTGTCTCAAAAAACTTGCTGGTGCTCAGCACCTTGCAGGATTTGTCCCTTTGTGCAGGAAAAAGGATCAGACAAATGCTGGGATATTTATTTGCTGAGTTTTCAGCAGGAAAATGGATGAGGTTGGAATTACTCACCATATGTTCCCCTTTGGGCATCAGGCTCTGCACTCTCTGCCTTGCTGCTGGGGACTGGAGTGATGGAGCAGGGGAGGATTTCAGACCTGACTGCCACAGCCTTCCTCCTTTGCTCAGCAGCTTTGAAACACCAATATTTAATGCAGTGTCTTCCCTTCCTTCTGCTGCAACTCCCCCTGGACTTTTCCACCCACTTGTGCACTCAGCATGTTCTGCTCCCCCTCACATATGGCACGCAGAATTTTCCCTATATTAAAACCCTAACTCAGGTTATTTGACGCTCAGGGAAGGTCATGGAATATTTGATGCTCCAAAAAACTCCAAAAAATATTTGATGCTCCAGTGAAATTAGAAACATGAAAATATGAGGGCCACTGGAAGGGAAGGGGATTCCCCCCAGGAAATAACAAAGGGATGTGTCTGTAGCATGTCCTGCTGCGTTATTGAGCAGGGGTTGGATGGAGCTCTTTGAGGAGCTCAATATTTAATCAGGGTAACTTTGAACATCTGGCTTTGGGAGAGGGAGGACAGAGCCTGGCTGTGTCCATGCAGGTGTGGGGGCTGTTGGCAGCTGTGTGTCCCTGAGGCCGTGCCCTCCCCTGTTCCCCCAGCCTCCCCCTCTCCTGCATCTCGGGAACCTCTGCTGACCCCACTGCCCTGGGCTGGGCCTTCCCTCCCATGCCAGTCCCTCTGGAGGGTGACTGCTGCTCCTGGAGAAACCACCTGGTGTTAACCATGGGCAGCCAGAGGTGTGCTGTGGGGTCTGTGGGGTGTTCAGGGACTGAGAGCAGTGCAGGGGGTGAGGACATCCACACTGCCTCACTGCAGGGAGCTGCTGCCTGGGCATGAGCCCAGCTCTGTCCCGAGGATGAGCCTGGCTCTGTTCCAAGGATGAGCCCAGCTCTGACCTGAGGATGAGCCCGGCTCTGTCCTCCACAGGGCCCCTGGGCCCTGCCCTGCTCTGCCAGCCCATCCTCCCTGCAGAGCTTTGTCAGTAAGGGCAAAGGGAAGCCCTGCAGAGTTCATCTCAGTCTCCAGTGAGCACTGCCCTGAACCAGAAGGCTCCAAAGGACACCAAGTCTGAGATCTGCCCACTCCTGTCATTGTCATCTGTGCTTCTGAGGCTCCTCACTGCAGCCAGTGCAGCCCCACATGGCCTTGGTGCCTGCATGCCCTGTGTGTGCCCAGCCCTGTGTGTGCCCTGTGTGTGCCCAGCCCTGTGTGTGCCCAGCCCTGTGTGTGCCCTGTGTGTGCCTTGTGTGCCCTGTGTGTGCCCTGTGTGTGCCCTGTGTGCCATGTGTGTGCCCTGTGTGTGCCC
>VXAX01007842.1:79286-92203 GCA_013399835.1 Leptocoma aspasia | reverse complement strand
CAGAGGGCTCTGTGCATTCCTTGGGAAGGCTGGTGGCATTTTCAGGATGCATGTCTGGAGTGAGCAGCTTTACTTGGTCCTGTTGAATGTTTTGTGTTCATGCTGGGGCAGGAATCTGCTTTGCCTCCATGTGATCCTGTGGTGACGAGGGACAGGGAGCTGTTTTCTGAAGATGTAGTGAATCTAGTGGCTGTGTGTGGCCCTGGATCCAGCCTGCCTGGGATGGGGCTTGCGGTGCAGATCAATTGTTTTTAAAATTTTGCCTCTTTACTCTCGAGGTCTTGAATTTGTATCACTTTAAACCAGCAGAGGGGAGCTGTTGCTGCTGTGCTGCTGCACAGGGAATGGTGTCAGAGGAAAGCAGAGCTGAGGTGTGATGGGGATGGCATCAGCCCTGGCATTAATGTCATCTCTGCAGCTGAATTTCACAGAATGGTGGAATGGTTTGGGCGGAAGGGACCTTAAAGCCCATCTTGTTCCATGGGCAGTGACACCTTCCACTGTCCCAGGCTGCTCCAGCCTGGCCTTGGGCACTGCCAGGGATCCAGGGGCAGCCACAGCTGCTCTGGGCACCCTGTGCCAGGGCCTGCCCACCCTCAGAGGGAACAATTCCTTCCCAATATCCAAATTTCCTTGTGCTGACCCCCAGTTCCTGGGTTCTGTTCAGTTCAGTCCCACGTGGAGCAGCACAGGGCTCTCGTGGGGTCTGGGAATGTCAGAAGGCACAATCTGGCTGCTGGGTTTTGCCTGAAATGTTGTATTTCAGGCAGAATGAAGGCAAGATCCTTTCCAAGAAAACAGTACTGGAAAATACACTGGATCTGTCTCTCAGCTGTGATGTTGAATGTTTTGGTTGCCAGGGCATCCAGGGCACTGCATGAAACATTTAATATGAAAATAAATCAGGAAATTAGTTACCTAAATTGTGAAGTTTTATAAGAATAACCTGTGTTCTATGGCATTGCTTCCCCAGCACTCCTTATATTTCCTGGTTTTTTCCATCTTTTTTTTTTGTTTTTTGGGAATACAGAACCGAGACAGTGGAATTTGCTGGCAGTTCCCACGTTCCATAAAGAATTTCAAGGATTTTAAATCCCTTTCCTTAGCCTGGGAGATGCAGTGCAGATGTGGAACAGCAAACTAAGGGAGTGAACTCTGCTTCTGCAGGGGGTGGTTGTTCACAAGAGCCATTCTCACTGTCTCAAACCTGTATAAATTTTATTAATAGAGGCATTAGAAATTGTATTGCTTTTCTTATCCTCTTTGGTTGATGGAAACAACTGTTACACCACCAGTTTAATTTTTCTGAAGTACTGCACTAAAGTGCTTTCCATGTTTGTACAAATGAAAATAACCTTCTTTTAAAAATTTAATTGAAGCTGTCTGATTGTTTTGTGAAGCCGATCCCTCTGTGTTGATCATGCCCATATTGAATTATTCTCTGCAATGGGGTTAAAAATAACCCAGCCCCAAAGGCAGTGCCCTCCAACCCCTCTTTCTTCTTAATTTGTGCTGAGCCATTAACGTGAGAGAGCCCCAAGCAGGTACCTGTGCTGTGGGTGACCTTGGGGACAGGACTCCCTGCTTTGGGCAAGTGCACTTCAGTTCCCCTGGATTGCTTGGGCAGGAGAACTGCTGCTGGCAGCTCCTGAAATGGCAATTTTGAAGCCTGCATCACTTTCTAAGCCAGATGCTCAGTTCTCAGTGATTGTTGTCAGGGATTTTGGTTTCCATCCTTATTTGGTGGGAAGGACCATGTCTTTGTGAAGCTGAGTGGAAATCAGGCATTGATGTCACCTGAAACAAAAATGTCAGTTTGGGGATTTTTGGGGGGTTAATCTAATGAAAATTTTCAAAACAGGTAAGTTAAGAGAAAATTATTAAGAGGAAATAGCTAAGAAGGCTGCAGGAGAAAGAGACAAGGGGTTGTGGTGGTCTTGCAGGGGGTGAAATAAAACCAAGCTGGTTGATAAAGAGCTGATAAGGGGTTTGTGATGTCTCTGGATCTTGACAGAGCCACAAGAGATCATGGCACAAGCACAGCCCTGTGTGTCCCTGTCCCTGTGCTTGGACTCTCAGTGGAGTTTGTCCCTCATGACAGAGAAGGCTGTAGTGGCTTTTTCTCCCACAGCATCACCCTCTTTCAGCTCCAAACCATTTGCCATCTCTCAGAGCAGAGTCTTTTTAACTGTTTACATTGTCCACATGAGTGGCTGATAACCCTGTGGAAAATCCCAAAGCAGCTGGTGCTGAAAATTGGGGCTGTGCAGCCTGGGGAAGAGGAGGTTGTGTGGAGACCTCCCAGCACCTCCTGGGGACGTGGGTCTGGAGGGGACACAGGGGAGGCAGAGAGGGACCCTGCATCAGGAACTGGAGGGACAGGACAAGGGGAATGGGGTCAAACTGCCAGAGGGGAATTTAGGCCAGATGTAGGGAAGGAATTGTTCCCTGTGAGGGAGGGGAGGCCCTGGCACAGAGCAGCTGTGGCTGCCCCTGGA
This sequence comes from Leptocoma aspasia, assembly GCA_013399835.1. Classification (NCBI taxonomy): domain Eukaryota; kingdom Metazoa; phylum Chordata; class Aves; order Passeriformes; family Nectariniidae; genus Leptocoma; species Leptocoma aspasia. The sequence goes on along the minus strand of VXAX01007842.1, from coordinate 89,705 downwards.
TCCATGGAAGGCCTGGTTGGACCAAAATTCCTTTCCCAGCTGAACCTGATTGCAAAAACCCTTTCTCCTCTTGAGCCCCGATTTTCCATTGATTGGAGAGGGCTGGGTCAGGTTTGGGGCTGGGTGACTGACTGTAGTGAGAGCCCTGCTGAGGGCAGAGCTGCCTGGCCTGTTTGCCTTGGCACATCTCCGAGTTCCAGCTCCTGCACACCTTCCAGCCAGCACAGAAATCACCCTGTCCCTTCCCCCTTGGCAGCAGAGCTTCCAATCCAGCAGCGGGATGAGTCCCCAAGCCTCCCTCAGGCCTGGATGCATTTCAGTCTGTGAAGAAACCCAGGAGTGCTGCAGCTTGGAAAAGCTTGTGCTCAGAGAGGTCAGAGACCTTCCCCTTTGGATGGATCCCGTGGCTGCTCCACAGGCTGGCAATCAGCTGAAGCCACCAACCATCCCTCAAAGCTGTCCTGCTGCATCCAGGAGGAGGGGCAGGGTGCAAGGGCCAAGTGCTGCCCATGCTGGAAACAGGGAAATCATAAAACCAAACAAGGTTTGGTTTGGTTTTATGGTTGGAAATCATAAAACCAAACAAGGTTTGGTTTACCAACCAAACAACTCTGCAAGAATAATTGGGATTTAAAATTCATGCAGTTCTCACTACAGAGCGACACAAACATTTTCCCATTAAGGAATTACTCACTCTTGCAGGTTTTTCCAGAGCAGTAGGATTAAAATTTGCTGCTCTGGAGTCCAGATCTGGTGGATTTGGGGGCAGCCAGGCAGTGGTGGGTCACTGCTTCTCCTCCTGCATCCTGGAATGCATCCTTGGAGAGGATGTGTTGTTTTTCCAGTCAAAATGGTGCAAATGAAATGCAAAGGATAGGTTGGAACAAGTGGTGAGCAGGAAAACAGTCTCATTATAACATGCAGGGCACAGAGCCTGGGATGGGAAGAGGAAGCACACAAGGCTGTTAGCCAGGGCACCAGCCTCTTTCTCTTCAGTTTAGTTTCAGCTTCTCTTAAAATTCCTGCTGTTTATCCACTTTGCCCACACGGGAGCCAGAAGCTTTCCTGCTTGTTTCTGTCAAATTAAATTAATGGGGAGAAAAAACAACCACACAGATGCTCCAAATCCCAGGCTGGAACTGCAGAGTTTTGGCTCTTGCATCTGACTCTCAGTGTGGTTCAAAAGCAACTCTGGAGGCACTTGGGGCACTCAGAAAAGGCAAAATAGCAGCAATTTTCATGTTTAAAGGGAGAGTTGAATTTTTCAGCCAGCTCTGAAAGGTGAGCTGTGGAATCTGGGATCTGGGGGATGTGTGCGTGTGTGATGGGCTGATTTCCTGGGGCAGTGCACAGGGGTTTTCCAATGCCTGCATTGGCCAGGTGAGCTTTTCTGCTAAAATAATTGTATAAAAAAGGAACTGGGAATCTTCTGGGAGTGTGAGGGAGGTGCCTCCCCCACCTGCAGCTCCCAGCAAAGCACCTGGGAGGGACAGGGATGGAAACCCAGCAGGTGGCCCAGAGCCCTGTTTGTGTGCTTCAGAGATTTGACTCTTTTGGGCCAGTTTGATGTTTCTAACATCACTCAAAGTCGTCTCCTTCTTTGCAGCCAGCACAGGACCTGGAGAGCAGCTCCAGATCCAGTGGCCCCAGTCACAAATGCACTGGGGTGAGCTTGTGCAGCCACCCAAGGGCAGAACCTGTGCATGCAGATCCCAGTTTTGTGCAGGAAATAAGGAAGGCAGAGGGTGCAGCAGGCAGGGCAGGGCACCAGCCAACTGCTTTTACCTTCTGCTCATTGCCCTGCCAAGGACCACAAGCTGAGGGGAGATGAAATTAATTTGTGGCTTTAACCATGTTGAAGAACCCAGATTGTCCTTCTGTAAATAGCTTTAATTTGGCTTTTTATGGGCAGCTCAGACCTTCTCCTGCCACCTCTCAAATGGCCTTTCCTTTCCTTTCCTTTCCTTTCCTTNTTTCCCCTTTCCTTTCCTTTCTCCAGATGAAGGGCTGGAATCTCATGGTGATCCCAGGAGTGCTGCATCAGTGGTGGCCTGGGCATGGATTTCCTTTGTCTCCTAAAAGCTGTTGGAGGGTGGGAGGAGTTTCCAAACCTCCAGGTAGAAGGCAGCAGTTTTGTTTATCTGTGTTTATTAGAATGAGCTGGTTTGGCCTCAGTGGAACTAGCTGTGGAGCAGGAGAAGGGTGGAATGTATAAAATCAGGGATGTGAAGCTGTGGGAGTTCAGTGCCAAGGATGAGTTTAGGATTTTGCTGAGTTGAAGTTAAAGAGATCAGGAGTAAGCACTGATCCTATGGAAAATACATATTTTGGGACTCTTTCACATCTTCTAATTGCAAACATTGCATTAGGTGCTGTTTGCAGGATTAGGACCAAAATTGGCCAAACTGTGTCTAAATGCTGAGGGACAGAGAGCTCTGGGATCCCAGCACTGCATGAGCTTTGATGTCCTTCCACCCCAAACCAGTCCAGGACTCTCTGATGGTTCAGGGTTATTGATGAGAGCGAAGTTTTGGTTTGGTTTTTCCCTAGCCTGGGAGATTTTACCCCAGGATAGGTTATTTCAGTGCCTTTGCTGCCCTTTAGTGCTGCCCAGCTGCAGGCAGGGAACAACAATTTCTGGCAATGTGAATCTGGGCGGTGTTTTGTAGGACAGAACTCTTGGATTTTTTAAAACTGCCAGGCAAGAATCTCTAAAATGCATCACAAGCCCTCAATTTGAGGTTTAATGGTTCTCTTAGTTCTCAGTGAATTCCTGAGTGAGAGCCTGCCAGCCACAATTTGGTGTCACCTGTGAAAATGTCAGAGTGTCACCTCTCAGAGCGATGGGACTGGGATGAGGAGGTTGTGCGGCTCAGCAGCAGCACTGAAGTGCTCAGATGTGTTTCACGTGGGGATTGGAAACCTTTTCCATGGCAGCCCTTGTCCCGTGGAGGTTATGTACATACTTATCCCACAGCTCAAGGAAGGTTTTGGGGCTGTCTTCAATCCTCTCCTTGACATTTCCACCTCCTGCCCCTGCATCTGGCACCCAGATGTTGCAGCTTCTCCTTGGCTCTTCCCTGCTCTGCCTCAGGCTCTTAAATCAGCACCTTTTCTCTGATTAAAATTCCTGATTAAAGCTGAAGTGGAGTGAAAGTGCTCCTGGCTCTTTTGGCACGTGGTGCTTTGTAGGAAAAGGGCACAGAGGGCAGAGTTGTTCCTCCCTGGAGTAAAGCCAGCAGCGGGTCCTGGCACAGAAATGAATTTTTTCTCTTTTCCTTCCCACTGCTGATTTTCCACAAGCAGGAAGCCTCTGCAAAGAAACAGCATAAATGCAGTTTAGGTTTGTCCAAGAATCAGAGGATAGTTGGATTGGAATTCTTGGAGCATGTCCTGAGGGAATGAACTCAGGCAGCTCCTGGTTTGGTTCCCCAGGTTTTGGATGTGCAGGGCTCTGCAGATGATCCCCTGGCAAAGGTTCCCTGCTAAGCCAACTTCTTTTTAGGGCTTCAAACACTGGCATCCCCTCCCTCCAGTCTTTCCCAGCCTGTGGATTCCATCAGTCTGAATTTGTTAAAAGCTGCAGCCTGTTGGAGCTGTGCCAGGGCAAACTGCAGAACCTTTCCCCCTGGAATCTGACACTGCTCAACTTTGAGGCAAAACACAAGGAAGACTCAGCCCGGTGGCCACAGAGCTTCTGGAGTGAGACAGATCCCTCCTGAGCCAAATGGGAATGGTGGAGCCCTTGGGATTCCCTGTACCAGGGTGTCACCTTGCCCTAGGAGTTGGGAGCAGCTCCCTCTGCTCCCAGCTGCATTTTTATCCATCAGGATACAAACTCACCCTGCAGAGCTGGAAGGGCTGGCTGGGCGACAGGCAGGTCCTTCCTGGGGAACAAGAATTCCCTTGTCCCGCTCCCTCTCAGCCCTGGAGTTTTATTGCCAATTGGTTGTGACATGCAGGAAAGCCCTGCAGACACAGGAATGACCATTCCTGCTGACTGCTTTGTGAGCAGCAGGGAATGAGGTTCTGCTCTTTGGAATGACACTGGAGGGGGAGAGGGTCCTGTTTCCTGCATTTCTTCTGCTCCCTGAATGCTGGGATCAAACAAGCTCCCCTCATGTGCAGTGCAGAATTAAATCCTGGCTCTCCAGGTCCAGATCTTCCTGGGCTGATGCCACCTGGACACTGGGCTGAGCCCCTTCATTCCAAGTTGTCACCTCATTGGCAGGTGACAGAGTGCAGGAGCTACCTGGGGATGGCCCCTGGTGCTCAGCCTGTGACCCAAACACATTTTTTAAAGTTTTTCCCTTATACATTTCACACAGGAACGTGAACTCTTGCCACCCAGGAGCTTGCTGAGGGTTTTGCTAATGGCTTAGAGTGGGTCTTGAATCCAAGTCTCTTCTGTGAGAGGTGGCTCCAGAGGGCTGGAACCCCTCTGCTCTGGAGCCAGGCTGGGAGAGCTGGGGGTGTTCAGGATAGAGATGAGAAGGTTTTGGAGAGACCTCAGAGCCCCTTCCAGTGCCTACAGGGGCTCCAGGAGAGCTGGAGAGGGACTTGGGACAAGGGATGGAGGGACAGGACACAGGGAATGGCTCCCATTGCCAGAGGACAGGGTTAGGTGGGATATTGGGAAGGAATTGTTCCCTGGGAGGGTGGGCAGGCCCTGGCACAGGGTGCCCAGAGCAGCTGTGGCTGCCCCTGGATCCCTGGCAGTGCCCAAGGCCAGGCTGGACAGGGCTTGGAGCAGCCTGGGACAGTGGAAGGGGTCCCTGCCCATGGCAGGGGCTGGAAGGGGGTGATCTCTAAAGTCCCATTAAAACCAAGCCATTCTGGGATTCTGTGATTTAAGAAAGATCAATGCATTTTGCATTTGGTGATTTAAAACACCCAGAAACAACAAGCCAAAGCAAACTAAAGAATCAACACCAGCACCCTCCCCACTCAAAAAAAGAATGTGGAAACCACAAGCAGCTGTCCAAGGGGGGGTTCATGGTGAATGTGCCCCATCCCAGAAGAAGTCAGTCAAGGCTGTGCTGGTGCTCAGGGTTTGAAGTCAGGAGCTGATCTCCAGCACTTTCCTGGTTGCCCTGTGCTCAGCATTGCTCCACTCCACCTCTTCAAAGAGCTCTTGCATCACTTTGTGCTTCCCAGCTTGTGCAGCTGAGGGAGCAAACACAGATTTCCAGGGTCTCTTGGTATTATCAGTGTCCCTGGGATGGGATTTCAGCTTTGGGAGCTGTTGGCTCAGAGTTGCCTGACCCTTAAACAAGCAGTTGGGATAAATCTCTCTGCAAGCATCAGCCCCTGTTCTTTGTGGTTGGGTGGATCTGCACTAATCCAGGTGGAGGTGAATTCAAACCATCCTCTCCACCCCTGAGTTCCCTTACCTGGCAATCATCTTTACCAAGCTTGCACTTACATTTCACTGCAGTTTTCCCCATTTTCATTTTTCTTTTCCATCAGCTTCCCTCGGTGTTTTAAACAAAACAAACCCCAGCACTGAGCAATGAGAGTGACATTTGCTGTTAGAGGCTGGAGGCACAGGATGGATCTGCTGTGTTTCCCAGGAATTGTGCTGCTGTGCCAGGGATGCATGAAGGGGGAGATAAAGCTGGGAGCTCCCTCCCCACCAATAGCTTCTGTCAAGGAGGTGTCACAATAAATGCATTACTCAGCTCCTCAGGGTGCTTACAGGGCTGTTTCACTGCTCCCTCATTTCCTGGGGAGGGGAGCTGCTCCAGCTGTCAATAATCATTCCTCACACCGCATGATGGGGATGGAAATCACTCACCTAAACTCTGTCTGCAGGAATATCCCTGGAATTCCCAAGGACTTGAGGCTCCTGAATCTTTCCCAGCCAGTGCAGGGATCTGGCAGAGAGCACCAGGGGCTGTGCAAACCCCACTGCTGATGGCATCACTCACCACAAGCTTCCAGCAGTGCCTGGAATGTGGAGCTCAGGAGGGATTGGTGTTTAGGAGCTGCTGCTGAGGGTTTGAAGGGAACTGGGACCAGTTGTACTGGAGGTTTGAGTGTGACTGTGCAAAATCATCCCAAAGTCACCCTGTGGTGGCAGAGGGGCTCTGGGGCTGCTCCCCCAGCTCAGCCTGACCTTACCATGGCCTCAGCCTTCCCCTGCTCTGCTGTTCCTGCTGTTTCCTAGGAGCTGACAGGACTTGTGCTCTGTTCTACCTGTCAAGGGAATTACTTCTCAGCTCAGCTTTATGGCAGGCCACAGTCCCCTTTGTGTGTGTGTCCCCAGATGCACAGCTCGGGCTTGCAGTCAGAGCTTCATCTTTGTTCCAGGCAATGGTTTGCTCAGGGAGATTTCTCTCCTGATTTCTGCAGTTTGGCTTAAGTGTTCAGAGATTAAAAATGGTGTTTCAGCTGTAAACAGAGCAGGTTTGTTCTGCAGACATGCTCACCTGAGCCCATCTTCACCTTCAAAAGTCAATTTATTGTAGTTTCATTCATCTGATGTCACTTGGAGCAAGTGTATGAGCTGCAGGAGCATTTTGGTGGAAGATAGGTCAGAAATCACTGCCCAAATCCCAGTTTGGGTACCAAGCTCAGGCTCAGGGTGTTAATCCTGATCCTTCAGCCCCAGCTCGGTGCTTTAACCAGGGCATGGTTGTTGTTGTGCCTGAGACAAAGAGAACTTTGTTTACCTGTGAAATTTGCTCATTGTGATTTTTATGCTCAGTGGAAAGGAAGAACACGACTCAAAATCAGCTGCTTGGCTGCCCATGTTAAAAACAGCAAAGTAAATAACACATCCCTGTTAAGTGCCTGATAGTTATACATATTACATTCCAGAGTAATTATCATTTAATTAGCACTCTGGCAACAGTGGAAGGAGATGGAGTTAGAGTGCAGTTCTTGCTGAAGAGTGTGTTCCTGATGAGGAATTCCTGCATTCCTGGAAGGGCTCTTCGGGGAGGGTGACCATCAGCAGGAGCCAAACCCCGCCAGGGCAGCAGAGACCCAAAACCTGCAGGGTTCTCTGTGCTTTGGCCACAAGGAATGAGGTGCTCCCCTCTGAAAGGCAGTGGGAGTGGATTTAGGATTAGATTTGGGATTAGATCAGCAGTGCATTCTTGGTCATCATCTGAGGGGTTTCTAAGGAGAAATGTTTGGCCCCTTTTTTCTTTGCCTTTTCCTGCACTTTATTTTGTTGTCAATCAGGCTGTACGTGCCAAGTGTTAAAGAAATCTGTGTTTTTCCTCTTTGAATATTTTTATATTCAATACCATATCTATTTCCCTTTTATTCCACCTGATCTTTAGGATTTGGAGTGGAGGGGTTGAAATGAGATGGTCTGCAAGGTTCCAACCCAAACCATCCTCTGAAAAAAAGGCCACAAAATCTTTCACCTTCCCAGAGGTGAAATCTCTGCATCCATGTGCTGTCACTGGGGGCTTTGAAGTGGTGCAAACTCAAATCCTTAAATCTGAGATTTATAATCAGAGTTCATTGTCCTCTCAAGGAGCTGAGCACTGGTTTGAAGGTGCTGTGAGTGTTAAATCCCAAGATCTGGTGAGATCCCTCCTGCTCTGCTCCCAGTTGCCAATGACCTGGATTTCAGTGGCTGCCAATTAGCACAAATGAGTTTTTAAACTACTTCTGGGGGAACTTTGAAGCCAGTGGCTGACTTTGCCCTGGGGAGTTGTGCATCCCTGCCTGGAATAAATAGGTCTGATTTGCATAGGCAAACACTGCCAGTTTAATGGAGATTCCCCATGGGATTGAAGCCCCCAAGGAGCTCTCAGGAGGTGCTTAAGGCTGGGTTGAGGTGACTGATGGTCCCTGTTGGGGGTTAATAAAGGGGTGTGCTCTCCTTCCCTGTCCCATTCCGGAGCAGCAGCGTTCCTGAGCAGGGATTTCCTCACCTCCCTGCTCAGGTTAAAATTTCAAACTGCTTGCTTTTGTCAGGACTTCATCTCCTGCTGGTGACCACGCTTTAACTGATGAGACAGCAGCAAACATCCCTGTCCCTGCTGGAGCCCAGGCTGGGGCTCAGCTCCTGGGCTGCTTACAGGATGTGCTGGAGCATTTCTGTGCAGGGAAAACGGAACAGCGATTTCCAGGTCTGCTCTGAAGGTCACACCTTTAGGGGACCAGCCATAGAGGGAAAATAAAGCCAGGTTCACCAGATTCTGAGCCTTCCTGACTCCTGATCTCTGCTGATCTGGGCTCCCTTTGTGTCCTGCCTTGATTTGCAGTCGCTTTCCATGCAGGGAAAGTGTTTTTCTTGCATCTTTTATGCATTTTTCAGTTGCTTCCAATATGAGCCAATGCACAAATGAAAATCTTGCTCTGCTTTATCTCAGCCCCAAGCCTGAGACTCTGTGTGGCCTCTCCTGTGGGAGTGTCCTAATAAATCACAGAGAGTGATCACAATTTTTCCCCACTTCTGCCTTTGTGGGTAAATGGAGCCTCTCAAGGGTCAAACCCCCAGCATGCAGATGTTTGCAGATGTGCTAGAGGGGCTGTGGGAAGGAGTCTCAGCCCCTGAGCTCTGGGGAGGCACCTGGACACGTCCCTGTGTGCCAGAGGGGCCCCCAGGTGTGAAGGACATCCCCGAGTGCCCCCAGCAGCAGCTCTGCAAGCACCAGGAGATCGGCTCAGATGAGGAGCCCTCTTCCAAGTCCATCCCAAGGGAGAATCCTGCCATTGCAATGATTCCTCTAGTTCTCAACAGCACCAAGTCCTATGTGAAGGTGATTATCAGATTAACTTTGGCCAAGGTGGCTTCTCTGGGATTTGTACTGGGGGACTCAGAGTGCAGCCCCCAAATGCTGCCCCTGCTGTGACAGGGAGCTCAGGAGCACCAGGGCCATTGGAGATGTCACCTGGAATTATTTCCAGTGATGGAGAACAGCCCCAAACACCTTCTGCACGTTCTCATGGCCCTGAGCAAGGCTCATCCCAGCTCAGAGCTCTTGGCCTGGAAGGGTTTTCCAGGTTGGTGCCTTTTGTGAGGTCCCAACAGGATGGGTGTGGGAGCTGGATGGGCTCTTGGCGTGAGGGCTCCTGCTGTGGGAATGGGATCAGCCCCGATCCCTGGGCTGGAGTTTTACATCAAGTGACAAAACACCTGAGAGTTGGGGACAATTGCTCCCTGCACATGAGCATTTTGGCAGCCTAGAGCAGCACATCCATCTGGGGACTCCTGTACAAAGTGCCTGGGGCATGAAGGAGGTGTCCAAGCATCCAGGGATCTTCAGTGCTGGGACATCCATGGGGCTTGAGAACATACCAGGAAGGAAAAGGCTTTTAGACAGTGGCTGAGGCAGCAGTTCTATCCTGGAGGAGAAGTTTTGTCATTGAGCTTGGATGAGGAAATCAAAATCAGCAGTGGTTCCCAGGCTGTGTCGGGGCACAGGGTGGGCACCAGCTTTTGATGCTGCTCTAGCAGGGGGCTGGCAGCAAGGCTGGGAAACAGCAAACCCTTGCTCAGAAGGCTGTAAACCACAGTGCTTTTCTCACCAGAGACTGACGGGCCTGGCACCCATAGCAATATCAGCAGTCAATTCAGCAGCTCCAATGGGGAAAGCACTAAACTGATTTATAAATGGTTTTTCTCAAGAGCATCCAGGTGTTAAACTCACCTGACAGAGGAGGAAACAGAGCTACAAAGGAGTTAAATGCTTTGCCTGAAGTTCCAGAGCAAGCAGAGAACAGTGACAAAGTCAAATGTGTTTTCAGCAAGGTCGCAAGCATGGGTAGATGTAAGAGGTATTTTTAAAAATCCAGTTTTCACAGCCTCCTTGCCATTAAAGTTTAACTGGTATTAATCTCCAGTAAATTCAGCAAAGCCATTCAATCCAGCATCTCTTTTATGTGGTATCTCTTATTTTTAATTTGTTTCACAGGTTCTGTGGTACTTAGCAACAGCAGGGAAATAAACCCATTGGAAACAGACAATTAACCAAGGGCACTGGGGCAGGGAAACTGGAATTGTTCAAGGAACAGCTCTTGGAGATGCTGCCCTGGGGATGAGATTAAGGAAGGGATGCTGTTGGGGACTAAAATGCCATTCCTTCATGGACATTTGGCTACATTTCTGGGAAAAACATCCAGCTTTCTCTATTCCCCTGGCAGTGAAGGGGAGCTGGGAGCGTGGCTCTTCCCAGCTGCTGCTCTGCACAGAGGTGTCCCACAGGAATGTGTGATTCCCCTTTGGAGATGTGCTTTGTGTGTGACACTAGATTCTGGGCAGTGCCAGCAGCCCAGCCACCTGCCCCTGCTGCCCTGGCCTGGGACACTCGGCCCTTCCCGCAGAAATCCAGGGGCTGAGGTCACTGAGGGGCAACCCCCGCCCCACGGAATGCATCCTGCCTGCCTGGCTGTTTGGGAATGGGGCTGGGATGGGGCTGGGATGGGGGCACCACGTGTTTGGGGTTGGCAGGA
>VXAX01007842.1:9127-79243 GCA_013399835.1 Leptocoma aspasia | reverse complement strand
GGCTTTTCTCTGTAAAAGAGTTTGTTATTTTGTTTCTTATTAAACCTTTTTTGTTTCCAACACTGCCACAAGAGCCTCCCGTTCATTTTTAGGCCATCTGGGGATGAAGAGACCGGTGAGAGCTTATAACACCCTGACCCTCACCGAGCCCCTTCAGGCCAGGGCCAGGCTGGATGTTCTGCCTCATCCTCACCCTCTCTGTTGGCTCCTGGGTGTGCCCAGCCCTCTCTGAGGACAGGGAGTGGGATGAAGCTGAGGGAGACTGTCACTCTATTGAGCAACACTAAACGCAGAGACAAACGCAGCTACACTTGAGAGAAGGTAAAGAAGAGAAAAACTTTATTTTGGTTTTCACATTGTATAGAGTTCTGGAAACGACCATCGATTGGAAGGTGAAGTTACCACCTCTCCAACCACACTGGTCAATGACAAAGTCTATCAAACCTTTCTCCTCCCAGGAGAAGGAATGAAAAACAAAAAGACAGTTAGAAAAACATGTGCATGTTTACAAAAAACAGCGAGAGAGACTCTATCACAAGAATGAAAACATCAGAAGGCTGAAAAGTGAGAGTGACATCAGACCACGGGCAGGTGGGGCAGGGCCAGCTCTGTCTCTGGATCTCTGCTTTGCTCTGCCTGACCCCCATTTCCCTGGGCAGGGATTTCTCTTGTCTCGCTGCAATCCCATTTCAGGGAACGGGCTCACTCCAGCTCCAGGCTCTGCCTGGCCTCTCCCATCCCAGCCTGCCCCTCCAGGGACCCCAGGGGACAGGTCAGGCTCCACAGGGCAGTTCCCAAGGGACTGGATGGTCCAGAAGCCAAGTGTCACTGGAAGCCAGACCTGCTGCTTTCCAGTGACTTTTTCATTCCTCCAGTTCCCCTCCTCCTCCATTTCTCTGAGGGAGCAGAAGTTTCCTCCGTGGCTTTGCAGAAGGGGTGGCTGCAGGTCCCCTGAGAACAGGATGTCACCTGGGGGTGGTGGCAGCTGCAGGGTGGCCTGGGGACACTCAGCAGGGATGCTGCCCCTCAGCCACCCCAGAGCCGTCCTGCTGAGCTCAGACTGGGCCCAGTGTGGTGCTGCAGTGGGCTGGACTGGTCAGGGAGCAGTCAGAGCTGGAGGCTCGATCCTGGCAGCTCTGATTCCCAGGACACAGCTGCCAGTGGAGCAGGGGTTTGGAGGGATTCTGTCCCACAGGGATCTGCCCTGGGCCAGGCTCTGGCTACCACTGTTTGATGATCAGAGGGGTCAATTCTTAATGCCCCATCGTTGTATTAAATTTCCACACAAACATTCCCTTGTCTAAACCTCTGTTACTCATCCCAGACTTTAATATTTATTTATTTATTCTCTGAGCACAGAGGGGACAGCACTGAGTTGTTTCTTTTGCAGGCAGGTCCTTCATCTTGCCTCTGGCCAAGAGAAAACCCAGTATTTTATCACAGTGTCACATGAAAATAAAGGTGATGTTCTTCCCTTCCCTGCTGTCATCAGGGAAGTCATTGATAGGCCACTAATTAAAGCCAGAGGCCTTAATTTGATAATTTACCTGACATTTTCTGCATATTGTGAGTTGGTTGAATTTCAGCCCTGGAGCTGAGGGTCCCAGAGTTTCCTGCTGGATCCCACCAGTGAGCCCCAGCTGGGTCAGGGAGGCAGCAGGAGTGGGAAATCTCAAAGTGAAAAATGGGATTGTTCCCATGAGCCCTGCACAGTTCTGGTGTCCCCAGCATGGGGAGGACGTGGAACTGTTGGGGCAAGGCCAGGGGAGGCCTTGCAGTTGATAAAGGGACTAGAGCTCCTGCCCTATGGAGATGGGCTGGGAAATTTTGGGTTGTTCAGCCTGGGGAAGAGGAGGCTGTTGGAGACCTCCCAGCACCTCCCAGGGTCTGGAGGGGCCATGGAGAAGCCAGAGAGGGACCCTGCATCAGGAACTGGAGTGACAGGACAAGGGGAATGGGTACAAACTGCCAGAGGGCAGAGTAGATGGGATATTGGGAAGGAATCCTTCCCTGTGAGGGTGGGGAGGCCCTGGCACAGGTTCCCCATCCCTGGCAGTGTCCAAGGCCGGGCTGGATGGGGCTTGGAGCAACCTGGGATAGTGGAAGGTGTCCCTGCTAGGTGGAACTGGATGAGTTTTAAGGTCTTTCCAACCTAACCCATTCCATGATTGTGAAATGTGTGAATTCAGTGTGTTGAAATAGGAATGGCAAGGTTGGGAGAGGGACAAAGAACTTCCTTCTGGGCAGGTACAGGACTGTGCCAAATGCTCCAAGTGTGGGCCGGTGTCTTGTGGTGTGGAAGGTGAGCAACTCCATGGTCCAAGTTTATTAGAGCCAGCAGCAATTTAACAGGAATTGGACACCCTGGAAATTCTTCCAGTCTGTTCTCAGCCTCTTGCAGTCAATGGTGAACCCACTAATTATTTTTTTAATATCTTTTTTCTACATATTTTATAACCTGCTCTTTAGTGTAAAGTTGGAAGCCAAATCCAATTGTGGGGTAAAATTAATTTCCTTGAATTGAAGGGGCAATCTCCTTGAGACTTTTTAATCATTAGATGATAACTGTGAGCTAAAGAAAGGAAGACCATTAAAGTAACTTAATAGAGCAGGATAAACGTTTTTCCCTGTATCTCCTTCATCTTTATTTAGAGATCCATGAGGAGGATATTTCATAAAAGCTGCTCTTCTTGACCTTTTTCCACTTGTTCTATAGAAGAACCAACCAAAAGAATGGCAAGGAAGTAACACTGTGGAGTTCTGGATACAAACCCAATAATTCTGCTCAACATCTCTGCTCTTCCTTCCTGCCAAATTTTGCTTTTCCTTTCTCATTAAAGGGAGAATAGCTATCAGGACAAATAAAAATGCATTCGGCTGAGCTGGATGATTTTTAAAAACAAGCTGTGTAAATGCTTTTAATTAAGGGGCAGAGGAACAAGAGGCTTTATCAGCTCTTTGTCTGCAGGCCATTATTTCGTTGGGGATGAGCAATCCATTATTGTCAGTGGCCACCTTTTTGAGGGATTTACTCCCAAATCAAATGGTGTTTTTATTTAAATTGTTGAGCGCTGCTTGATTCCTCATTTATTTAATGTGGAGGCATTGTTACAGAGGAGAATGGAGCACTTAATTTGGATTGCTTGAGGGACCAGGAGTGTGTCTTGGGCGCTTCCTGGAGCCCTGGGCTGGAACGGGACGTGCAGCACAATGGGGAAGGGGAAAACTTGAAGGTGAAGTTGCTAAATCCCAGTTAAGCTGTTTCCAAGAGAATTTTGGGAAGGATTGATGGCTCTGTGCTTTATAAAGTGAAGTCATGCTGTGAAGTCTCAGGAAAAAATTCCTCCCTGTGAGGGTGGGCAGGCCCTGGCACAGGGTGCCCAGAGCAGCTGTGGCTGCCCCTGGATCCCTGGCAGTGCCCAAGGCCAGGCTGGATGGGGCAGCCTGGGACAGTGGAAGGTGTCCCTGCCATGGCAGGGGTGGCACTGGATGGGCTTTAAGGTCCTTTCCAACCCAACCCATCCCATGTTTTATAAATAACAATGGAAGAAGCTCTCAGGGTACAGCTCCTGCTCATGGGTGCTGAGCTGTTTCCAGTCCAGAAAACCTTGTTTGCCTGGTTGAGAGTTCCCACTGATCCACATTATTGGGTCCAAAATATTCCCTTTTGGAATATTTTTCCAGTTTCCTTTGTCTGAAACTTTCTCCTGGATTCTTCTTCTGGCTTTTACCTCTTCTCTGAGTGCCTTTAACAGTTTTTGACAGGAGATGTCAGAGGTTTCCACACCTATTCCCAGAGGAGGAGATGAACTGGGTTGTTCATACTCTGGATAAAACCAGAGCAATTTTCCCTTCTCTTAAATTCCAGGAGGTAATCTAGGATAATGGAACTATTAGATTTGGCATCTGTAAGGTGGTTATCATTTCAGAAGGAATTGTTTCTGTTAATGGCAGTTAACTTGCTACAAATAAAGCAAGAGAATTGAAATCTTAAGTACCAGAGTGGCAGCAAACCATGAAACATTATCCTGCTCCGTGGAAGGAAGGCTGAGCCAGCTGTCAGGGAAGAAATCTATTGGAAAAACCCTCTGATGGATTCCAATTGGAACTAATTTAATGTGGCAGCAGCATCCAGCTCTTCTACTTTCTATTAGAAATATTAAAATGTCAATAAATAATAATATTAAAGTGGGTAGAAGCTTTCATCCAAGGTTTTCATAAGGATGAGTTTGGTGGCTGTTGGTGGAGCTGAGCTGTGAAATCCTTGGAATTACTGGGCTGCCCTGAGGACCCCAGGAGCTCCTCTGCCAGATTTGGGCACTGTGTGAGGTGTGGATGGAGAGCTGGAGCCTGGGCCTTGCTGTCTGTGAGCCAGGTCTGGGGGAATTCAGGGCTGTTCTCCACCTCTGCAGGCCACACCTGCTCAGTCCAGCCTTGGACGTGCTCCATGGCATGGACAGGGCTGGAATGGGCTTTGAGCTGGGATTTGGGGCTGCTGTTACAGCACAGGACCCTGTTGCCCCATTCCTCCCTCGAGAGCAGCTTCCCTCTGGAGAACAGGCATCCCTCGGGGCTGTGGGATTCCCATGGGCTCACAAAGGTGATGGGCATCCCATCCCCCTGGTCAGAGCTCAGGGTAGGCAGGGGAGTCCTGGAGCTCCCAAAAAATCAGACTCTGGCAGGACCTCACTGTAAAAATCACTGGCACCTCCCTGCTGGACTGAGTGGATCCCTGGGTGTTTTCTTTACAGCATGGATTCAAAGAGCAGCAGTCAAATGGGAGAATGCTTTTTCTATTTCTGTTTCAGCACAGGGAATATCCCAGGGGCAAACTGTGCACACACCATGGCAGCAGCAGCTGAGAGGGTCCCCGAGCAGCACGAGCAGAACCACTCAGGATTGTTCAGTGCTGGGCTCTGGGCAAAGTGCAATTTTATGGAGAGGGTCACAAGGGCTAAGCACTCAAAAAATACCATGAAATGTGATCTCAGAGTGTGTGAATCAGAGCTGCATCCTCATCTCAGGGCAGCTGTAGCAGCTGGAGAGCTGGCCCAGGGGTTTGCGACTAATGAAGGTCCATTAGTATACACAACCATCCATAATGTCCTTAAAATTGCACAGTTATGACAAATTAACCCCTGGCACTGTGTTTTTCCTCCCTCCTTGTGCTATTCCATTGATGCTCCCAGTTTTCTGTGTTATTTCCCTGCCCAGCCCCTGTTCCTGGCTGTTCCTGCAGTGTGAGCTGAGAGCTCTGAGCTGAAGGGCACGAGGTATAGGATGGATGTGACAACTTGATCCCGAACCCAGAGCCCTGCTGATACTGGCGGGACTGGGAAATGACCCCACAGATGCTTCTCCAAACAGTTTTTAAAGGATTTGCTTCTACAAATTTGCAGTGAGCTTGTTGCTGGTGGTGATGGCTCCTTGTGATTCCAACTGGCAATGCTCTTTCCTGGAATACCCTAAAAATACCCACCCTAAAGTCTACTCTGTTCCAGACATGCTGGAAGTAAGAGAAGGGAAAGGCCATTATTGTATTTCCTCCATTTATGGGCAGAGTTGTGCCCTTGCCCACAGACATCCCGAGGTATTTCCAGTAAAGCACAGCCTGAGAGCTCCTCCACAATTTAACTCCAGGAAAAGTTAAGTTTAAAAAAAAAAAAAGTTAAATTTCAAAAAAGTTAAAAAGTTAAAAAAAAAATCCTCACAGGGAACACTTCCTAATTCCCAATATCCCATCTATCCCTACCCTCTGGCAGTGGGAAGCCATTCCCACTTTCTCCAGTCTGTACAGGCTGAAATGTGCTTGGATTTTGGACAATTTATCGCAGTGGTAAAGCAATGTCTTCAAAGGCACATTGCCATCAAATCTTTGGGGTAAGCAGTGGGGGGAGGCCCCTGAAGGCAGCAGCTGTGCAGCACTGAGCCCGTGGCCCAGCAGGGATGGGGCAGGGTCCCTAATTCTGCATTCCTGTGGATCTCTCCGTGCAGGACCCCGGCCATGATCGGCTGCTCCTTCGTGGTCAACAGGAAGTTCTTCGGGGAGATCGGGCTGCTGGACCCCGGCATGGACGTGTACGGAGGGGAGAACATCGAGCTGGGCATCAAGGTTTGTGCCACCTGAGCTGCAAAAGGTCACCTCACAGTGTTCTCAGGAACCCAAAGCTTTCACTGAGTTGGCCTGAGCACTTACTGGAATCCTTCAGGGGAGCTGGGAGGTAGTGCCATTCACAGCATTTTAATTTCACTTTAAGGGAGAAAAATTACTCGGTTTTAGGGATGAGTTTAATTTTTTTCCTTGGATTCCAATCTGTGTGACCTGATGCAAAAGGCTGCTGAAATGAAATGGCATTGAATCTGGCTGTGTTGTCACAGTGTTGCTGGAAGTCACAGGAAAAACACAGTTGGGTGAACAGTGTTTGGGGGTGCTGGGACTCCTATGAGTGTCTCAAGAAGACACAAAGTCTGCAGATATTTTCCAGGCATTTAAAATCTGCAAATAAAACGTGTTCACAAGCACAAAACCTGCTTTGAACAGTGAAGCTCTACGAGCCAGGATTTCAGAGCTGCTTCAGTGCCTCTCCCCTAACAAGATCCCTTGATTGCTGTGTACAGTATTAGATCTGGCTTAGTGATTCAAGTGTTTACACACACTGAAGTGATTCATAAGTGATGAATTCCATGTTCAGAGTAACCTGGGATGGCAGAGTCTGTGGAGATTCTTCCAGGCATGGTTTGGAGTACACTTGTGCATTAACGAGATGATAGGGGGAGGCTGGAGACTTCTAACTGGAAAATTGCATTGATTGTGCTGTTGTAAAAATGAAAAATTATTGTTCAGCTCAGAGATTTACCAGAGAAGATTTGCTTTGCTGGCAAGGCACAGGAAACTTAGGAAATCTATTGTTGTTGGCTATGGGGAGCAATAATCTCACTTAAACAAGGGAGTGGAAATTAAAGGCTTTCAGTGTGCCAAGGAGCTCCTCTCCTTGTGAAGTAATTACTGCTCATCCTGCAGTGGGGCTGGAGAGATCCCTCTCCAAACCCAGATTCTCTCATAGCTCTCCTGGTTTGTTTGGATTTGGGATTTTTGATTTCATTGTGGAGCTGTTCTGCTCACAATAACTCAGCTAATTTGCCTGGTTTGGGGGCATTTCATTGAAGATTGGCTTCTTAACTGGAAAAATTAGATGCATGTCTCAGAGAAAGTGATGAGTATTTGTCCTCTTCTTTTCATGTGCTGAATTTTTTAGAAAGGCCAATAAACATCCTTTTGGGGAAAAAAAAAACCCTTCTCTTCCCCAAGTGACTTTCCCAAGCTTGAATTTCTAAGCCGTACATTTTCACACTCATGCTGTGTGTTCTGGTCAGGGTTTTTAAATTACTGGTGGTTTTGAGAGCCAAAGTACTTAGAAATCTGCCTTGTAAGACTGCACAGACTGTAGAATTTTAAAGATTCTTGAGCTCCAAAAATCTTTTTGTGGGTGTTCGCTGTTTTGCTTGATAAGTGGCTGTCTGGAGTCCCAAAAGTGACATGGGGGTTCCTGGGTTGTTCCAGTGATTCCTGGATGAAAATAAATGCAGAAAGTGTTTCTTTTTGATGATGGTGCAAATTCCATCATCGTTCTGAGAATCCTGGGGCACTACTAAATGTTTTATGGATGTGATTGTCCCTCTCTGCTCTGCACTGGTGCAGCCTCACCTCAAATCCTGGCAGCAGTTTTGGCACCAAAATATCTGAAAAATCTAAAGCCAGAACTGCCCAAAAAACAAAACCGAAGTAATAAATCCATTGAGGCTACAAGAAGGACATGGAAAATTTGTAGTGTTTCAGGCAAAAGCACAAGCTAACCCTTTTATGGAAAATTAAATTGAGGAATCTGAATAACAAATTGAAATAAAGAATTGAGAAGGTTGGGCTGGACTAACTTGGAAGGACCAAACCCATGTACAAGAGTCTTGTTTTATTAATGTGCTTCAGGGTGGGGGAGTCCCCATCCCTGAGGGGATTAACAGTGGGGATGTGGCACTTGGGGACATGGTGCTGGTGGCACTGGTGGCCTTGGAAGATCTGGGGGCATGTTTGAACTCAAAGATCTCAGAGAAGCTTTCCAACCTAAAGAATTTCATGATTCTGCAAGTGCTGTAAAATGAGCTGTACTGTGCCTGTTGTGGGGAAATATCTGGGCCTTATGTTTCTTTCAGCTGCTGAGTTCAGGGATCAAAATGAGAAAAGTCCTGCAGGAGCCTCTTAAAACCCCTAAAAGCCCTAAAAACCAGCTCTGCTAGTCCCGTTCACAGGGTGGCTCTGGGCTCCTGTGTGTGCACTCTGGGGTTCCACAATTCCCCTCATCCTGGGGGGGCTCTGGCTGCTGTGTCCCCTTCTCCTGGCCCAGCTCAGCTCCTGCTCTCTCTGAACAAGCTTTGGGCCAACTCTTTAACCCTTTCCTGTTCTGGAGGAGTTTCTGTTCTGATTTCATCAACCTGGTGCCCAGTTCTCATGGCTTGAAAGTGCTGCTGCTGCTGCTGCAGGTCCCTAGCAGCTCCAAGTGGGAATTTTTGGTAGAAACTTCTTTCACCATCCCTGCTTCTCCTGCTGGAAAGTTTTCATTCCTTTAGCAGCTGTTTGTGGCCCTGGGCTTCAGTGAGTGTGACTGAGTGAAGAGACTGCCTGTGCTCTGTGCCTGGCTGGTGCTCTGCAGGGAGGCTTAATGGCTTTCCATGGTTGGTCAGAGACATTCCATAAAATTGTGTGTAGCTGTTGGAATAAAGATGCCAAAGTCTGTGCCACGGCTGCTGCCACGGTTTCAAAGTCTGGGATGGGCTGCAAGGATGTTTTCAGAGTATTTTGTGCTTGTGTCATGCATTGCTAATTAAAGTTGTTTGAGTTGTCTTTTTGAGATTAATTTAATCAATAGGGATATTATTACTACTTTGATGGTATCATTTGTACAAATTGTCACTTGAAGAAAGCAATTAACCGAGAATGCTTATTAGCTGATCCATCCCACACCTTATTTGTGCAGTTGGAATCGATTATTGGATTCATTAAGTCAAGCACAATTCAGGGATCCCTTTGAGGTTTAACCACTGACTGGAGCTGCTTTTACTGCTGCTGTTAAATTGGCTGAGGGTCGGCTTGGAGCCTTAAGAGTATTTCCAGAAGAAAAGCATGGCATCTCTTCTTATTATCCCAGACTTTTTTCTCCCAGATTTGTCCTCTAAATCCAACAAGGCAGATCACTGGTGCTGCCAAGCCGGAGGATTTATGTGCATGGAGCACATGGAGTGGCATTCCCATGGCATGGGAATCATGGAATCATGGAATGGTTGGGTTGGGAGGGATGTTAAAAACCATCTCATCCCACCCCTGCCATGGCAGGGGCACCTTCCACTGTCCCAGGCTGCTCCAAGCCCCATCCAGCCTGGCCTTGGGCACTGCCAGGGATCCAGGGGCAGCCACAGCTGCTCTGGGCACCCTGTGCCAGGGCCTGCCCACCCACCCAGGGAACAATTCCTGCCCAATATCCCATCTCTCCCTGCCCTCTGGCAGTGGGAAGCCGTTCCCTGTGTCCTGTTCCTCTATCCCTTGTCCAAAGCTCCTCTCCAGCTCTCCTGTGGTTCCTTCAGGTCCTATACAGCCACAGTGGGGTCACCCCGAAGCTTCTCTTCTCCAGGCTGAACAATCCCAATTTTCCCAGCCTTTCCTGAGTGCTCCATGCGGAGCTTTGAAAAGAAAAGGGTACAACAAGGCCATTAGAGGGGATTGTTAGAGGGGATTTTAGCAATCAGAGCCTCCTCCTGCAGCTGTTCAGCACAAAAGTGACCCCCCTGCCCAGAGATCCTCCTGGGGGTACCCTGGCTGTGTCCCCTCAATTTCAGAAACCCTCCAAAGAGATTTAGTGACATTTCAATGGGACACATCTCCAGCCATGAAGGAACCTGTTTTGTTGCCATTAGTGTGATTATTCACATGCTGAAATATTGAGAGGGTCAGGCAAAAGAACAAAAGGAAAGCTGTCGAAAAGGTGTGTTTAAATTCCACACAGGAGCCTGACTCTTCACACCCAGGGAATCAAATCCTTCTCTTCCTGCATGCATTTTCCATAAAATTATGTTGTGTCTTTCTGTTAAGAAACAAACAGTGAGGGTGTTCAGAGCAAGCAGCTCTTTCAGCATCTGTGGGGCCTGAGGTGAGCGCTGGGCAGCCTGCATCCCACAGGAGCAGAGATTCCCCGTGGGTGGGAGCAGAGGGAGGATGGCAGAGCTGCCAGCTGGGAGAAAGATGCTTTGATTTTTTTGTTTTTATAAAAATAAATACACTGCAAGCACAGACTGGCCTTGCCAGCCTCACTGGGAATGGACTCCATGTGGCTTTACATGGAATTGTCATGGAGAGTGGTGGCTGGGGGTATAATGGGGGGCACACAGATTCCATTGTTGGATGGAGGTTTGGCTGGGTTTGTGCTTGCCTGGAGCTGACATCTAAAATATAGTTAGTGCCTGTCACAAAATGGAAAAAGCATCCCTGGTTAAAGTGGAATTTGTTTTTATAATGTCACATTTTGCCTTTGCCACATGTCCATGGAAATGGGGTTTGCAGGGATTTTGATCATCCTCCAATGTCTCTGTCTCCCTCTCAGTGCTTCTGATTAATGAATTACAGTCTGGGAGCACGCAGAGGGAGCTGACAACAGCCTGCACCCCAAATCCCTCCTTAAGCAGCCTGTGCCCCAGTGCCTGGTGTGAACCCCAGCTTTTCCAGGGACTGCCACCTCTCCTGGCACGACAAGGGATGCAGGATGTGGAGTGTGTGGGGATGCATTGTTTGGAAACCAGGAGGCTGAAAGGCCTGTAATTTATTCCTGATAAATTTATTAGGCTTTCAGGGTTCACAGGAGTCAGGGATGAATCCAGGTCCTTGTGGGCTTTTTCCTCACCTTGCTTTGAGGAGACTGAATGAGCCATGGAATGACTCGTGCTGCAGGGAAGAGCTTTTCTGGGATGTGTGGGAACAAATCAGCTCCAGCCTCTGAGGGATGGCCTTGGAGGAGCACAGAGTTTGCTGCAGGTGCCTCCCAGGGTCTGTTTGTGCTGGCTGCAGGAGGTGTGGGCACACCTGGCTGCAGGGAGGGAGGAAATGTGCCCTGAGCAAGCTGAAGGCTTTGGGGTAGAATTCCCAGGGATTTCACTCTCTGGGGACTGTGTACTGTTCAAACAGCCACTCTTTGACATCCCTGAGGAGCTGAGATCTTCCCAAAATCAGTCAGATGGAGATGAAGCAGAGCCAGTGGGGGGGATGCTCAAGTGGGGCTGTTGGCAGGGGGGAATCACAGAATCCTGGGACGGTTTGGATTGGAAGGGACCTTAAGGATCACCTCATCCCACCCCTGCCATGGCAGGGACCCCTTCCACTGTCCCAGGCTGCTCCAAGCCCTGTCCAGCCTGGCCTTGGGCACTGCCAGGGATCCAGGGGCAGCCACAGCTGCTCTGGGCACCCTGTGCCAGGGCCTGACCACCCTCACAACAATTCCTAATTCCCAATATCCCATCCATCCCTGCCCTCTGGCAGTGGGAAGCCATTCCCTGTGTCCTGTCCCTCCATCCCTTGTCCCCAGACCCTCTCCAGCTCTCCTGGAGCCCCTTTAGGCCCTGGAAGGGCTCTGAGCTCTCCCTGGAGCCTTCTCCTCTCCAGGTGAGCACCTCCAGCTCTCCCAGCCTGGCTCCAGAGGGACTCCAGCCCTGAAGCAGCTCGGTGGCTTCCTCAGAACTTGCTCCATATCTTTCCTGTGCTGGGACCTCAGGGCTGCACTCCCTCCAGCAGGGAATGAAACTCTGTGCTCACCTATCAGGGAAAGAAATGTTGGAGTTAGACCAAAATGTGGAAGAAGAACAACAGGGAAACTACTAAAACCTGGGGAAATTTTATTTATCAGCCGTGGGAGTTGCATCTGGCACTGCTCTGTGGGATGGGGCTGTGGGGATGGATCAGATCTCTCTCCTCCATCTCCAGGCACAAAGAGCATGGAGCAGCTACTCCAGACCTGTTGATGCTTTGCAGGACCTTGGAAACTCCTGCAGTTCAGCAAACATTAAAAAACAAAATTTAAAGAGTTTGAAACAATCAAACAAAAAAACCCACAACCCAAACTTGCCAGTGATATAAACTCTAGACCAGTAATAAGTATTTTATCTGTCAAACACCAAAATCCAGTTAGAAATTGGGGCTTAAGGATGTTTCCAAATAAAAATAAGTTAATTTGGAGGGAAATTAGACTAGGATAGGACTTACCTTGGAAAAGCTCTTAGAAATACTGATACACCAGGAATACACAACCTCCATCTGTTTATTTGTACCTGTACCCCTGTTAGAGGAGATTTTGCTCTTCAGAGTGATTGTGGCATGGTTGGAAGAAATATTTCCACCCCTGAACAATATCCAATCACTGCCTGCATTTATTTTAAGAGCAGGAATCAGCACAAGTGTGAGTTCAGCTCCGAGGTTGGCATTTGAGCTGTCAGCTCAGGATTTACAGTGGGTGCTTGAGGCTGCTTCAGCTGAAGCTCTGCTCTCGTTTTCTAAACTGGTAAAATGCTTTTTTACCAACCTTCTCCACAGAGACAGAGCCATGTTTGGATTGTTTCTGAGCAGGAGTGCTGGGGTTGTGGCTGTCCCTCCTTGGGAAGGGGCTGCCAGGAGGCTCCTGGCTCACTTCCCGCCTGATAGCAAAGGATTTGTCATCCTTGTTATCTGCTGGCAGATGGGACAGGTAGAGCAGGGAGAAAGGACTGATACTTTCACCCCAGCTGATTCTCCTGTTGTCCCTGACAAGTTGGTTTTTATGCTGGGAAAATTCTGATCGTCTTTGCTGGGAAATGAGATGGCTCTACCCGTGCAATAACCATGTGAGAGTCACTGGTGGGTGAAGAAATCCATTTCAGGACTCAGCCATGCCTTGTTGTCACTTGAAACTCTGGCAGGTGTCAGCTTTTTACTGACTTTCATGGGATTGGTGCCTCTGGCAGGCAGTGGTTGGGATTTGTCAGGGGTTGGTTTAACACTGGGCCATGGTCAGAGCCTGTCCAGGGTCCTGGATGGTGAAATCCAGATGTGGAGAGCAGGAACAGCATTCCTGTGGCTGCTGGGCTGTGGGGAGTGAGGACAAGGGGCTGGGCAGGTTCATGGATTTGGCAAAGCTTGCTTTCTTTGTGCCCTTCACCATGGGTTTCAGAAACCCTGAGGGAGCTCCAGCTTTGGTCTGACTCTGCTCCTCCTCCTCCTCAGCAGGACCCATCCATGTTGCTCTTTCCACTGCATTTTGGTGAGGTTTGAATTTCCCCTGCTGTAGGATTTGGCTCTCACTGACTCTGTCCACTGAGGCTGCTCCAGGGACTCCTCAGGCAGGTGCTCCCACCTGTGCCCACACCCAGGCTGGGGACACCAAAGACACCCCCAGTGTCCCCAGGACAGTTGGCTTTTGGTNATCCAGTTAGAAATTGGGGCTTAAGGATGTTTCCAAATAAAAATAAGTTAATTTGGAGGGAAATTAGACTAGGATAGGACTTACCTTGGAAAAGCTCCTAGAAATACTGATACACCAGGAATACACAACCTCCATCTGTTTATTTGTACCTGTACCCCTGTTAGAGGAGATTTTGCTCTTCAGAGTGATTGTGGCATGGTTGGAAGAAATATTTCCACCCCTGAACAATATCCAATCACTGCCTGCATTTATTTTAAGAGCAGGAATCAGCACAAGTGTGAGTTCAGCTCCGAGGTTGGCATTTGAGCTGTCAGCTCAGGATTTACAGTGGGTGCTTGAGGCTGCTTCAGCTGAAGCTCTGCTCTCGTTTTCTAAACTGGTAAAATGCTTTTTTACCAACCTTCTCCACAGAGACAGAGCCATGTTTGGATTGTTTCTGAGCAGGAGTGCTGGGGTTGTGGCTGTCCCTCCTTGGGAAGGGGCTGCCAGGAGGCTCCTGGCTCACTTCCCGCCTGATAGCAAAGGATTTGTCATCCTTGTTATCTGCTGGCAGATGGGACAGGTAGAGCAGGGAGAAAGGACTGATACTTTCACCCCAGCTGATTCTCCTGTTGTCCCTGACAAGTTGGTTTTTATGCTGGGAAAATTCTGATCGTCTTTGCTGGGAAATGAGATGGCTCTACCCGTGCAATAACCATGTGAGAGTCACTGGTGGGTGAAGAAATCCATTTCAGGACTCAGCCATGCCTTGTTGTCACTTGAAACTCTGGCAGGTGTCAGCTTTTTACTGACTTTCATGGGATTGGTGCCTCTGGCAGGCAGTGGTTGGGATTTGTCAGGGGTTGGTTTAACACTGGGCCATGGTCAGAGCCTGTCCAGGGTCCTGGATGGTGAAATCCAGATGTGGAGAGCAGGAACAGCATTCCTGTGGCTGCTGGGCTGTGGGGAGTGAGGACAAGGGGCTGGGCAGGTTCATGGATTTGGCAAAGCTTGCTTTCTTTGTGCCCTTCACCATGGGTTTCAGAAACCCTGAGGGAGCTCCAGCTTTGGTCTGACTCTGCTCCTCCTCCTCCTCAGCAGGACCCATCCATGTTGCTCTTTCCACTGCATTTTGGTGAGGTTTGAATTTCCCCTGCTGTAGGATTTGGCTCTCACTGACTCTGTCCACTGAGGCTGCTCCAGGGACTCCTCAGGCAGGTGCTCCCACCTGTGCCCACACCCAGGCTGGGGACACCAAAGACACCCCCAGTGTCCCCAGGACAGTTGGCTTTTGGTTTTCCATCCCACACTGTTTTTCTTGGGCATGACTTCCATCACTTTAACTTCTCCTGGGCTTCCAGCTCTCCATCCTCTGTGGGGAAAGAGGTGACAAAGGAGGCACCTGAGTCTGCATTTCCCCCTTTCACTGAGTGCCACGTGTTCCTCGGACACCTCCAGGGATGGGGACTCCAAACCTCCTGGGCAGTTCCAGTGCCTGACAGCCCTCTCCAGAAAGAAATTCCTCCTGGTGTCCAAGCTGAGCCTCCCCTGGTGAAGCTTGAGGCTGTGTTCCTCGTTCCCTGGGAGCAGAGGCTCCGTGGCAGTGCTGACTGGGATGCTCAGGAACCCCTTCATCTGCACCCCCAGGGATCCCTCAGTGCTGCCCTATCCAGGACTTGTCCCCAGCCACTCCTTGCTGGTGTGGGGAGGATTCAGGGACTTCCCTGCAGCAGGAGCTGGCATGGGGGATGCCAGCAGGGAAATAAATCATTTAAATTCCATCTTGCCAGCATCCTGCAAGGCACATTGCTCCTCTTCTTTATTGGCCCCCTGGGTCCTGGGCCAGCCCTTCCTGTCCCCATTGCCTGGGCCATGGCCACATTTCCAGCCCTGAGATCTCATTACTGTGGGGATGATGCATGAGCTGGAGCACCCTTGGCTCCCCCAGTGCCTGGAGGCTGCAATTTGGTCAGGAATTGCTGAGCTGCAGCAAAGTTAGGCCCTCTGGAAGCTGTTTTATAGCAGCTCTCCCTGGAGGACAACTGTCCTCCAAAGTATTCCTGGGTGCCTGGAACAAGAACTGAAATCTGCCCTCACTTTTCCCTGTGCAAGGTGAGCATCAGCACATTTGCTCTGTGCATGTGCTGCAGTGTCTGGGATATAAATTACCCCATAAACCAGAAAAACCAGGCTTCTCTCTCCCTAAAATCTAACTCCCAGCAAAACTGAACTTTGTCTTCTGACAAAAAAACACTCCTGGGAAATGCCAAGGAAAATGTGACACCAAGAAATGAGGCTCATAATGAACTGAGGTGAGGAATGAGGAGTTTTTCATCCCATTATATTCCTAAAGCCTTTGGAAAGTTCCCTGCCTGTCATGACTGCAAAGCGAGGGGATTTTTTTTGTCTTTTTATCTTTCTTACAAGCAGACTCACCTGTGACACAGCTGCTGGGACTGTGGGACACACAGGTCCCTTCCCACCTCAGCCAGAGCCACAAAATTGATTTTGTCCCTCTTTTGGTGTCTGGTGACTCAGGCAGGGCAGGAGCAGCCCTGTCTCACTGAGTCTTGGCTTTTTCCAGGGATAAGACTCTCTCTTCATTGACTACAGAGTTCCCCTAAGCTCAGGGATTATTCCTGGTAAAATGTAATCAATGCTGTTGCACTCCTGTGATTTTCAACCCAAAACCTCAGAGTTAAAAATTCCCAAGCAGCTTTTAGTGTGTTTGGGTTCTCTGTGAGGCTTTGCTGTGGTCTTTCTCAAGGACTTTGAGGTTGTTCATTTTTACAAACAGCCCCTTGTTTTTCACGAGCCCTGGCTGCAGTCGAGGCTCTCAGAGCTGGTTAAGCTGCATTTCCTTCTCATCTGAACTGCTCCTGGACAGGGAATGCAGCTGGAAGGCAGCTGACAGCCTGATGGGATGGCAGGGAACAGACTGACAGCATTTCCCTGCCCACATCCAGCCCTGCAGAGTCAGCAGGAAACGGCAGTGACAATAACAGAGTTTGTGACCGAACATTGTCCCAGCTCAGGACAATGGACAGTGTCTCCCAGGCTGCAGTCCCAGGTTCAGGGAGCCCTTTCTGCCCAGCTCCTGCCTCCTCCACCACCCCACGTGGCTGCAGGACCCAGCATCTCCTCCTGGATGCCCCTTGGACTCCCAGATCCCTTGGATACCCCAATCCTTGCTTTTGGGATCACTTGAGAGCCTGTGTTTGGTGTCAGCCCAGGGCCAGGCTGGATGGATCGTGCCATTCCCAGCCCCCAGCACTCCCCAAATCCCAGTGTTTGTGCCCAGTCCCTGCTCCTGCTCTCTGCCCGTGCTGTGGCTGCCTGTGCTCCCCACTGAGTGCAGAGCAGGGGTGTCAGCTCTGGGTGCACCATCCTGCCTGGCTCCAGGGCTTTGGGAAAGGCTCTGGGAGGTCCCTGTGGGATCATGCCGTGTCCAGCCCNCACCTGTGTTCTCCAACTCATCCCAAAGCCTTGGCAATTTTTTCCCTGGGACAAAGGTTAAAAACAGTGTCTGACTGGGGGTCAGGGCTCCCTAATACAGGCAGGGAAATATTCCCTGTGCCCTGGATTCCAACATCGGTCACTCTGATCCAGACAAATCCTTGAGCTTGCTGTGCTTGCTGTGCCATGGTCAGGTGGATTTTGTGTGCCTGAAGCTTGGCTGGGGTAGGAATTGCAGCACCTCCTGGGTGTAGGAAAGGTGTTGGCATCCTTGGGCTCTGCCAGGATCCCAGCAGCTCGTTTGGTCCTCTCAGATTCACTGGCTCCCTTCTCCCACAGCTTTCCTAGTACTGCAGACCTGAGGGACTGCTTCAGTGCAACAAGGAGGAGAAAATTCCCAGCCAAATTCAGTGGGAACTCATCATATCCATCCAGCCATCCTGGAAAATCTCCCTTTTCCTTCCATGAGCAGGAGGAGCCTGGCACTGAACGTGTGTCCCTTGATGTGACACCACTGAGCCTTGCCCTGAGCATCCCTGAGATAACAGTGGGAACAACTGGACAGGATTTATGTTTCCCTGTGCATTTATCCCTGTCTGGAGTGTCCTTGTGATCCCCACGGAGCTCCGTGGGGCTCCTTCTCAGCAGCATTCCCAGTTGGAGCTCCTGGGAAGGGAATTCCCTCCCAGCAGTGAACTTTCTGCCTTCTCCGAGGTGATTTATTATTCACAGCCAGGCTGTTGGCTCAGAGATGATCTGATGGCTCTGATGCACCTCTGCCTAGGGCCTGAGAGGTGTTTAACCTCTTTTATCCCTCTCCTGACACCAGGGTTTCCTCATGAGTCCCTCAGCAGGGAAGATGCTGCTGCTCGACCTCCTCAGCAGCCTCTTCCTGCTGGAGCTCACCTCCAGCCCTATCCTGCCTCAAATTCCATAAGGATTCAGTAGGGACTCAGCCTTCCTTGGCTTTGGCTAAAAACTCAGCCACTAAGGCACTGGATGCCATGGAACTGAAAGATTTATGGGGTTTTTCTGCTCAAGGATTGGTGCAGCATTTCATGCCTCTGTTGGAAGCTGCTGGTGAAGGAAGCAGATGAGAAAATGAAATTAAATTCCACCTCTGACTGCCCAGGCTGGGATCCAGCAGAGCACTTAACTTCCTGCCACCTGGGCAGCCCTTTTAATTTTGGTGGTACTGTTTCACCTGTTTAAGTGCAGTTCTGGATCGAGGCCTCTGGAGCTGAACCTGAGCCATAAGGGTTAATATTTCCAGAATAAAATTTTTCCCTGGAAGAAGGTGTTGTTCCTCATCCCTGCCCCTCCAAACAGTGCTTCCATTTGATGAGCTAATTAACTCATCTGGCTTTAAAATACAAGTACATCGTTCTTGGCTTTTGTCATGTGTCACCACCTTCTCGGGAGTTATTATGTCTTATTTACACAGAAAATACAGAAGGAGGGAAGTGAACCTGTTCAGTGCTTGAATTTATACCCAAAGCCTCAATACCAAACCCATTATTTCATATTCATCTACAGACACAAAATATGTGCTAATTAACCAAAGTGCTGCTAGTGGGCATATGCAAATGAAGTGGCATCAATCAGGCCATGATCACCTTTTTTTTTTTTTTTGAGTTTTTCCTTTATTAAGAAATACAGTTTTGTGCTGACTGCAGTTCCTTAATATCAGATCTGTGCCTTGAAGCTCAGCCTGCAAAGAGCCTCAGAATCTCCCAACACTGCAGAACCCACTGGAAATGATGCAGTTGATAATGAAGAATTCCTGTGTAATCCCAGGGGGGACAGAACTGTCTGGATCTGCCTCGGGCACAGAGAACCCCAGTTTATTTTCCTAGGAGCTGTTTCATTCTGTCAAAGCAGCAGAGTTAAACTGAGAGAGACAATTAGGCATAAATTCACATTTGGACTAAATATATCAAACTTAAGATGGAAAATGGGAGTTCTGAGTCTGCAGCTCTGCTTTTCCAAGGCACGTGGTGCCAGCAGCACCCCCAGGATCTGCCCTGGAGGTGGGACAAGTGCTCAGAAGGGGATCCTTGGGGTGTGTCCCTTCCCTGCTCCCTAGGTGCCACTGCCAGAGGCCCTGGGGGTGCTCCTGGTGCCTCAGCTTGGAAATTGCTCAGGTCTGTGCCCAGCACTTTGCACATCCCTGTCCTGCACATCTCCCAGGCCAGGGCAGGGGTGCTCCTGTCTGCAGGAGGAGATTTGGCAATGAGCAGGCTCAGGGCTGACCTGCATCCAGCATCTCCTTTAGCTGATTGTACCTTTGGCATCATTCAAGCATTGATTGTGCTAAGGGCAGAGCAGTGGCTTTAGAATTGCTTGCTAGGATGCTTTTTGTTTCCTTCCCAAAGGAAATATTGGATATTAACTGATGAGCCAGGACTGGGGGAAGGTGCTGGAGCCTTTAATATTTAAGAAAAGCTGGCAAAGACATTGTGAATGATGAAGAAACTTCTTGCTTTCTGGTCTTTTCCATCCCAAGATGTTGATCCCCCACCAAAGGGAGACAACTGTTGATTTTCACCTTTCAGGTGGCACAGGAAGGATCCCAGTGTGAACCCCAGCTGCTCTGGGTCCCTCCTGTGCCTGCCCATTTCAGTCCTGGAGCTCTGGACAGAGGGGATTGATCCAAATCCTGGGGCTGAACTGTCCCTCTGTGAAATCTGTGCTGTCAGGACACATTTTCCTCTTCCAGTCCCCTCCAATCAGTGTGAGCTCCAGCAGGGTGAACCCAAACCCACACCTGGGGCTCAGCTGTCACCCCCCATTAGGTTGGATTTGGTTGACTCTGCAGCTGTAGAGCTGCAAACAAACACAAAGTTTGCATCTGGAAGTTCAATGCTTCTCCTCTCCTTCCTGGAATTTTGGGTTTAAATCCATCTAAATATACAGAATTACATCTGGTTTCTATTTAGCCTTTTGGCTTTTGCCATTTTGAAGCTCTGTGGGTCTGCAACAAGCTCATATTCCTTATTGGATTATTCCAGGACCAGGAACCTGGCCTTTGGCTGTGAACATTAAAACCCAGCATTCCTGTGGCTTTGGTTTGTGCTCAGCCACTCCAGATCCTGTAACCTCTCACCAGCCTGGTGAACTCAGATTTTGGCAGGAATTGTTTTCTCCTTATCTGTGCTTGTTCCAGAGGGTGCTCAGAGGTGGGGAGTCACAGGAGATACAGATGTCTTCATTCCACACTTGGAAAAAGCAGAGCTGGAAAAAAAGGCAGTTTCCTGATGTTCCCAGCAGCTCCTTCCCTGAGCTGCCCTCACAAAGTCCCTGTGCCAGCCAGGCTCCTTCAGCCACAGCCAAATCCCATCAGAGCAGGGGGATCACTTTTCCATGGCTTTGCTTTGCCAAAGGCTCTCCCAGGCTCCTCACTGACCCAATCTGCTGCACCTGGGCTGCACCTCCTGGCCAAGGGTTTGTCTCCTGTGCTGCCTGGAGCTGCATCTCCACTTCCTTCTAAGGCCATGGAGCAAAAGCTTCCAAATTTGGCTTACAAATGGTTCAGAAAGCAGACCCAGGTCCCTGTGGCTGGGATGTGTGGATGGCAGGAGCAGCAGGAGCAGCAGACAGACCCTTTCCAGCAGGGCACCTCACTGGTAATTTTTGCTGACAGCCCAAAGTCAGCCAAGTGAACCATTTTAAAAGCCCTTCAGAACTGTTCACTTCCATCATTTGCTGCTTTTGTCGGGCACACGGAAGTGTGTCTTGCCATGTCTTTTGTCTCATTTTTACAAGAGTTCTGTTGTCTATTTAGATTAAATTACAGGAGCAAACAGTTGTTCAGGGATTAGCATTGGGATGATCCAAGGAGAGCGTTCAGGAGCAGGGTGGTTACCCCAGGTGGAGCTGTCAGCAAATAGACTTTTTTCCTGCTGTGTAAGCTCAGATGTAGCAGTTGAAGCTGCATCCAGTGTGGATGGGTCCCCAGTGGAAGGACCAGCCCATGGAGGGGGTGTCTGGTGTCCCCAGGTGAGGTGAGGGACTGGGGACAGGTTTGGATTCAGCTATTTTGGAGTGTCTGGAGCACGTTCTGCTGAGTGCTTGGTTTGAGGAGCTGGTGCCAGGGGATGTGTCCCCAGCTGGGGCACTGGGGGAGGTGAGGATCCTGCTGGGAACCACCTGGGCAAGAGCCAACTCCCTTGGGAGGGAAAAGCTTCTGACAAAAGGGATAGAGGTGTGGGATTTGTGTCATACCTGCCTCCAAAACCCTCTGGTGGAAACTTCCACCCCAGGCCTGGGAGCTTGGCCCCATGTCCTGCTTCAGAGTGCCTCTTCCTTCTAAAATCTCTGTTACATTTAAATTTAAAAAACATTTACAGCAGCTGTATTTTCATTTTTTGGGAGGGACATGTAGACACTGAGTCCTCTTCCCCCGTTCCCACACCTTTATGTCCAAAAAAATTGAGAAGTATCTTCCCAATAATCAGCAGCCAGAGGAGTGTGAGCATGGGCTGCCTGGTTTCATTTGCTCCAGGGGTAGCACTCGCTGTGTTTAATGGATTTGCTTGGCTTTCTGGGACACATTTAAAGGAGAAAATGTGTTTATTGGCATCAAATTTAGAAGACCTGTAACATTTAAGAGGGAGATATGTTTGAAAATGTGGTATGAAATGGGGAATTGTCAGTTTTGCTGTCTTTGCAGAAGTTCTGGCAGTTTTACTGACCAGGTTTCTGTGGTGCAGATAGAATCTGAGCCCTAAAAGACTGAATGCATAATAAAATACCTATGGCATGCCATCATTTCTGGTTATGTTACTGTAACTGGGGTGTATATCTAAAGGCAATCATCGCTGTAGAGGAGGGAGGAAAACACAGAGAGAGCTTTAAATTTCATTAGACATTGAAACATCTGAAGGAGGAACTCTAATGGTTATATATAATAAACCTCTTTTTTTATCTTCCCATAAAATTCTATCTCTTTTCCTTTTTCCCCTCAAGTTGAGCTGCCTTGCAGTGTGCAGCGTTCTGAAATAAATCGATGATTAACTAAACAACAGGAATTCATAAACCTCCTTATTTTATAGCAACATTTAAGGAAGTGCACAGTGCATGCTCCCCAAGCTGATCTACGCCCTCAGGTCCATTATCTGAGCTGTAGATAAATGAGGAGTTATATCTGCTGGAGGTTATGCTCAGGTAGTTCCCACCCTCCTGGTGTAAATCCAGGGGTTTATGGAAGGAGAAGAGCAATATTCTTTATAGGTACAAGGAAACGTGACCCAAGGCTGGAGATCTCAGGGGATGATGTTGCTCCTGCTGAGCTTTTCTCAGCACATCTTCAGGAAGTGCAAATCAAATTTCTTTTCCTGGGTTCCGATATTTCCATTCCAGTTAAGAGCAAGTCCTGGGGCACTGGGCCCTGCTGCTTTCACTACTGGAAAGCATCACAGGAAGGGAGAGAGGAAAGCTGTGTTCTAAAGAAGCAGCTCGATTGTCAGGGAAAGCATTTAGCTCCTGGCAAGTCATGTAAATAGAGCAGACTGAAGAGTATCTGATCCTGGCAGCTGAAAGGCCTGAAAAGCCATTTTACAAATGCTCTTGGTAATCACCTGGAAGGGCTGTGCTCTCAGAGCTGAGCAGGTTTTTCTGTTAGAATTGCTCCAGACGTGGTTGGGCCCTCAGAGGTGGAAGTTTTGTGATGGTTGAGCCACGTTTGATGCTAGGTCCTGCAAGCCCCACAGATTTCCCTGCCCATGTCCCTGCTGTGCCTTGTGAAACTCTGTCCTCTCCTCTGCATGGAGCTGTCACCGTGTCAGCACCCCTGAGTCAGTGACAGCAGAACCACGGGGATTTATCAGGAAAGGAGCCAAGAATAAATTGCTCTGGCTGCCCACACCCTGCCAGCTCCAGGACTGCAGGCTCAAAAGTGACTCTGAGTTGGAAATGGTTCAGAGGAGGTGATGGAGGGCACGAAAGGGCTCCTTCATCGAGGGGGGAGTGCTCAGCAGAGAGAGTCTGGAGCCTGGAGGGAGGAGGAGGAAGATGTGGGAAGGCTCTAAATCAGAAGTGACAGGGCAAGCAAAGAGAGGCTTTTCCCTGGGCCCTGCACTGGAAGCACACAGGGGTTTGGAAACACAGAAGAAGCTGCTTTACTCTGTGTGTGGGTACTTGGTTGCTGCTAAAAGTTCATTTGTTCAACAAGTTTCTGGGTTAATTACATGGAAAGCCCACTGAAGGCTATCAGATTTACAGAAGGTTGCCCCTGCCTCTGAGTGTCACCCCCATCTCTGCCCAAGGCTGAAGTGAGCTCTGGGATGGCAGAACGGCATGTTCCTCCTCTTCACCAGGCACCAGCTGTAGGCTACATCCAGCTCCACTCCCCTCTCAAAAACCTAGGCTTGGATTTGGCTGAAGGCAAAGAGAGAACTCCTGGATTTGCCTCTGCTCTGTCTCTTCCAGCCCCGTTTCACCCTCAATTTGCTGAGCACGCAGCAGTGTGCTG
This sequence comes from Leptocoma aspasia, assembly GCA_013399835.1. Taxonomy (NCBI): domain Eukaryota; kingdom Metazoa; phylum Chordata; class Aves; order Passeriformes; family Nectariniidae; genus Leptocoma; species Leptocoma aspasia. The sequence goes on along the minus strand of VXAX01007842.1, from coordinate 55,849 downwards.
GTTCTGCTGGTTGTGGATGTGCAATGCTCTGAGCTTCTTATTGAAGGGTCTCCCCCAGATCTCATGGAAAGATCCTGGACAATTCCTGTGCTTTATAAGGAGAAGAAAGTTGGACACGGAGTGATTCATCCTGCTGAAGTCTCTCTCCTGCTCTGGGAATTTGGATAAAGGCCTGAGGGTAATCCAGCACTGGGGATGGCTCAGGAGAGATGGATCTCAGTCCTTGTTTGCCCTCTGCCTGGGTGGCCTCACTTCACAGCTCTGGTGTGTTACAGGACAGTTCCTGCAAGGCCAGAGAGCAAAGATGATGCACACAAGTTTACAGCAAGTGATTTCCAAGTTGTTTGTGCTCCCTGCCGCCAGCTAAATCCTCAGATGGAGGGAAGTGCCTGGCAGTGAGAAGGATTTCTTCTGACAGAGCAAATCAGCTCAAAATCTCCTTGCAGGAGAGGTTAAGCACAGCAGCCCCAGATCTGTCAAAACTGCACTCATTTCATCATCAAGGCAGACAGTGTGCTCTCTTCTACAGTGAGGTATTTGTTAACCCTTTACCCCCTTCCTTTCGCAGTGCTGCCCTTTAATCACCCGTTAATCAGATTAGTGGGCCTGACTTCTCCTCGCTGCAGTCCCTGCCAGCCCAGCTGAGCCAGTTAAAAGGCAGGATTGACAGATGCTACAGACTTTTCTATTTGATTTTTTTCCTGCCATTGCTCCTCATTTGACCCTTCCTTTGTGGCTCTCTCGCAGAGATGCTGGGAGATGGAATCTGTTCCTTTTGCAGGTGCTGTGTTGGGCACCAGGGCCCTGCAGCGAGGCTGATGCATCAGCACTTCCATTGGGTCACTTCAGGGAGGTTCAGCTGGACCATAAAATCCTGGACTGAGCTGAGAGCTGAGGCACGGAGGCTGCAGGGACCCTGAGGGATGTGCAGAGCAGGGATGTGCTCTCTGGCTGGATGAGCCGGGGACACGCAGCTGGCAGAGCAGAGCTCAAATCTCTGTCCTGAGCAGGGCTAGCAGTCAGACTGGATGGTCCTTGTGGGGCTCTTCCAGCTCAGGGTGCTCTGTGATCTATAAAATGCTTTTCTGGCACTGCTGTTATTGCCAGGATTTGTTCTTGCACATGAACAGCAGGTTAGAAAAGAGATGAACAGAATCGATGCAACAGCAGAGCTCAGATAAAAAAAGTGACTGCAGGACACATTTATACTGCCAAGAAAAGCAGCTTTGAGTCCCCACCTCAGAAAAGATGTTTCTCTTCTAAGAGTGATTGAAATGCTGCTTTTAAAAAGGAGAAAGAAAAAGCATTGAGGATGCATGAGGCACAGTGGAGCAGCTGGTGTGTCCCTGTCCCAGGGTCAGGGTCAGCTCAGACACAACTGCACGGCCTCGGCAGGGACACACGAAACGTGTGGAGCAGCAGAGATGTCACCAGGGCTGGAGCCATCAATGGGGGACAGCTCCTGCCCTGCAGCCAGACCTGAGCATCAGTGCTCTGCTCTGCAGCACTCCTAAACCCAGGGAGAGCCACACCTCACACCCAGCACACCCCTTGTTTATCATTTCAGAGTCTGGCTTTCTAAAGCCCCACGAGCCTGTGCTGGAACTGATTCCTGAATTGGAATCCTGTGCAGAACCAGGAGCTGGACTTCATCCTTGGGGTTCCTTCCACCTCAGGATATTTTGTGGTGCCTCACCTGTTCAGGGAACGGGCTCTGGCTCCGACCAGGCACGGAGCTCTTGGGGATTGCCCAGTTCAGGTCTCATTCCCAGACTGTCATCCACTATCTGCTTTCCCTGCTCTATCTCAGTTCCTTTGGAAGGCACTGCTATTTAAAGGCAGCAAGTGTTCTCCTGAGCATGTACAAGTATCAGACACATCTCCCCATGTTTCACCTTGTGCTTCCTGCTCGTTGCATGGGAGCTGCTGGTTCAGTCCTGGCAGTTACATGATCATATCTTAAAGCAGATGTTATTATTGCCCCATGAACATGTGCAGGGCAGCAGGTAACAACTAATGTTGCCAGAAAATGCCCATTTTTCTACTCTTCTGCTTTTTGAATTGATCCATAACGAATTCCCTTGGAGGCAGAAAGTGGCAACTCCTTGGTGTTTGCTAAGGGGAAATCTAAAAACATGAAATAGAGTCAACTCACCTGGATTTATAGGTCTTGCAAGCATAAAAAGGCAGTCTTTAGTCTGGCATTTTCCTGTTTCTCTTGGTTACCATCAGAAGAGGTGAAAATTTTCCCTTGGAATGGGATGTGGCAGTGCCTGTGGTAAATGGAGCCCTGGGATCTTTACTGGGATTTAAAAAAATATATTATTATTGTTATTTTTGTTATTATTGGTATGTCCTCGGAGTAGAATATTCCTGAATTTAAGGAACCACAGAGCCCAAGTTTATTACTGTTTGATGATGAAATAAGTGGTGATGAAGTGATGATGGGCAAGGTGTATCTCTAAGCAGGGGAATGCAAACCCATGGAGCATCCAAACATGTTAATAGGCATTTTCCAGCTGAGATGTGATTCCAGGGCATCCAGCACCAGCCTCTTGGTTTTGCTCTGCTGTTCCCCTCTCTGGGTGATTCAACAGGCAGCAGAGTGAGGGGCAGGCACGTGGCTGATCCAGTGGGCTCATCCTTGTGGGAGCTCTCCTGGCATCCTGCTCATTATGGTATCAATGTTCCAGTAAATGGAATTGTGTGAATAATCTTTGCTCTGCTCCCAAGGACTTTGGGAGATGTGGGACTCTGCCCCCTCCCAACAGGGGGTTTAGTGGAGGATCTGGAGATGTGTTTTCCCTGAGTGTGCCATCAGTTTGTGTTTGGGTAATGTGCTTTGGAGTGCTGCTGGTGGCTGGTGTGGGAGGGAAACCAGCAGTCCCAGTGGAGCTGGACCTTCCTCGTGGCTGTGGAGTTGATGCTGGTGACAGCAATCACACTTGGCACAGCTCTTACTCACAGCAGGGTCCCATCCAAACCTGGGGTGTGAATACAAGCAGGGGTTGAGCTCAGGCTTGGCACCTTCTGAGGTCTCCTGGTGGTTTACGAGGTTTTCCTGGGGTCTGTCCTCCCATGTTTGTATTTCCCAGGATCTGGGCCTGCCTTCCATTCTCACTGTGTCTCTGGAGCACTTGGGGGTGGGCAGAAGCCAATGAGGCTCTTCAGGCTGCTGGGATGGGTTTGTGAGGGGGTTTAATGCATGGCCTGCTGTCCCCCACAGGGCTGCAGCTGAGTGAAGGGGGCTGTCCCCACAGCTCCCTGCAGCACAGGCACCCCATCCCCATGCTGGGGCTCCCCTGCCCTCCTGCTCTCCCTGCTCAGAAACAGCTTGGGCAGGTGTTCTGAAACGAGAGGAAAAAGGCCAGCGAGCTGTGGGTGAGAGGGTTGTGTCAGGGGAGAGCCACATGTGTCAGTGACAGGAGATTTCATTCCCAGAGCTGTGTTTGAGCCTGACCCAGCCTGGCTGGACCTTCAGGCGGGGTTTGCCCCGTCTGTAGCAGGTGTGAGGCATGGGTTAAATCAATGCCACGGTGCCAAATCATCCCTGGCTGAACGTGGCTTGCACCAGCACCAGGTCATCATTCCTATCACCAGATAAAATACGCTGCAATAATAAATATTGCTCTTCATTTAAAAGTGACATGAAAAAATCATCTCCCTCCTTGGCACTGCTCCAACCTGGAAAAGTCTGAAGGAGAGCAGAGCCTTGGTGCCTTTGTACATCCTTCTGTTCACCCAAGTTCCAGGAGAGCATCACCAGACTCCCACAAACGAGGGCTTTTTGCTGAGGAGGAGCCTCAGGTGACCTCTGGGACCTGGGAATGGCTGGGACTGCGTGGTCTAGCAAACACTGCATGTTATAAAATAATTCCAAGAGGGAAGTACAGCAATCCTGGGAAATGGGCAGAGCTTTCCTGAAACCCTGCTGCTCTGGACAAGGTAGCTCCTGATGTTTTCCTGTGAAGTCTGCCTTATCTCCAGGGAAGGAAGATTTCTAATTGAGGAGCTGCATGCTGTGTGTTCACCCCCAGCTCTGATTTATGTCTGCTGCTGCTGGAATACATATTCACAACAGGCTTTGCATAGAGCAAAGCAAATTATTGTTGTGGAAATACATAGGGTGAGAATTCTTTCAGCCTGTTACCTCCTGGAGTGTCTCTGGTGATTGGAATGAAAAGCAGAGTGGTGGCTTTGGGTCTGCATCAGTCTGGGAGGAAAGGGGGGAGCATTCCTTATGGAGCAGTGCCTTGGAAAGGGATGTGGAGGATTCACAAATGCTGAGGGACCCTGTCATTTACACTTGGGTTCATCCCCAGATCACTCCTGGCTTCTGTGACATCCTTACATCATTACCAGAGAATTCTGGAAGGGTTGGGCTTGGAGGGACCTTCAGGCTCATCTCAGGGATGAGCTCTTCCACTATCCCAGGCTGCTCCAAGTTCCATCCAGCCTGGCCTTGGGCACTGCCAGGGATCCAGGGGCAGCCACAGCTGCTCTGTGCCAGGGCCTCCCCACCCTCACAGGAAAGGATTTTTTCCTGGTAACCAATTTCAATCTGTGCTTTTGCAGCTCTTTCTTTATCAGATCCATTGTTTGAGCTGGATAAACTGCTCCACATGAGCTGCTGGCCCAGCCTGGGGGTGGCCATGTCACTGAGGATGAGTTACTGGGCTGTGGGTACCTTGCCCTCTCTGCCCACAAATACCAACCCTTTGTCCTTGCCCAGCACTGCCAGGCTCAGGCAGAGCCCAGAGAGAGCTGCTGCTGCTTCTGATGGAATGTGAGCTTTCAGCATGCTGTGGAGATGAGGTCTCCTGTTCAATTAATATACTGTGAGCTCCAAATAATTACTTGAAGGAAATAAAGAGCTCCAGGTGATGGATTATGTCCACAGCTGAGTGTGTCCTGAATGAAGGCACGTCAGGACTGCTCCTCTCCTGGAGAGAAAATTCCTTTGAAAAAGCCTGTGCCTGGGTCTGTCTGTGCAAATCCAACCTCCTTCCCTTTTCCACTTGAAATATAAAATGTTTCTGTTTGTTTTATACAAGCATTCAATTGGCTTTGATAAGGAACACAATGTTATTTACTGTGCTTTAGCCTTGTACTTTAATCTGTGTTTTAGCAGCAGAACAAATTAACTGCTTTCTCCATCTCCAGGCAGAGCTCTCTGGTCCAGAGCCAGCTGGGCCTCCCAACAAAGGATGCTTTTAGTGCCTGCATCTTCCTGAGCTCCCATCTTTAGTGGATTATTTTATTATTCTGCCTCTGATTGGAGATCAAAAGTGGCTGTGTTTAAAGCTCTGTATTTACACTAAAGCAGCGTAAGCCCCCCGAGCTGCTGCAGCCTGGCTCTGCTCCTTGGAGGGCACCCTGGGTTATTCCCAGCCCTGGGCTTTGCCAGAGTCAGAGGGATCTGACACACGTGGAGTGAAGTGGCAAATGCTGCTCAGGCAGCCAGGGATTATTCATCCTGGGAATTAACAGATGGGGAAATTAGGAAGATAGAGAAACCTCCTGACAGAGGGTTGTCTTTTGTAGGGTGGCAGCAGGACCAAGGCAGGGATTGTCCCCTGTGCTGGGCACTGATGAGGTCACCTGGGGTCAGTCCTGGGCCCCTCAGGACAATGCAGACCCTGAGGGGCTGGAGCGTGTCCAGGGAAGGGAACGGAGCTGGGAAGGGGCTGGAGCCCCAGGAGCAGCTGAGGGAGCTGGAAAGGGGCTCAGCCTGGAGAAAAGGAGGCTCAGGGGGGACCTTGTGGCTCTGCACAACTCCCTGCCAGGAGGGGACAGCCGGGGGGGTCGGGCTCTGCTCCCAGGGAACAGGGACAGGAGGAGAGGGAACGGCCTCAGGCTGGGCCAGGGGAGGCTCAGGGTGGATTTTGGGGAAATTCCTGCCTGGAAGGGGCTGTCCAGCCCTGGCACAGCTGCCCAGGGCAGGGGTGCAGACCCCACCCCTGGAGGGGTTTAACAGCCCTGTGGATGTGGCACTTGGGGACATGGGCAGTGGTGGCCTTGGCAGTGCTGAGAATGGTTGGACTCAATGATCTCCAAGGGCTTTTCCAGCCTTAGAGAAGCTGGGATTCAGCATCCTCTTCTCCAGGCAAAGCTCCTTAAGTCTGGTGCTGCAGAGTCTGGAAAATCAGGGAGAGCCTCATCACTGGTGACCAAATCCTCTGTGGCCCTGAATGTGTTATCCCAGCAATTTGGGGTGAAAGTGGTGGAGAACTTCCACCACAGGCTGTTACAGCTTTGGATGAAGTTTTCTGACCAGATCCTCCTAGAAGGAATTCCAGGTCCTATTTAACAGCCACATTCTTCTGGCCAACAAAAAACATTATTTCTGTGCTGGGAAGCTGCTTATCCAAACTTTGCCCAGCCCTGATTATATCTCGATTCTTTTGGAAGGATTTAAAGGAAGATCATGTTATAAATTCACTTGCATTTCCCCCCACTGCTGCCTTCACAGTAAAAAACTAAAACCTCACATGAAATATCTGGTTTTTCTCAGTCCTCAGTTACAAATCACTGGATTTCATGTGCTTTCCCACTTGTCTTGTTCAAATATAGATTTTGCCATGCATAAAAATTCAGAATTATGTAAAGCTCAATAAAAAAAAAGGGACTCTAAAGCTCTTAATTTTTCCAGATATTTGTTTCTTTGGACTGAATTCAGGAGGAAACCACTGGCAGCAGAAGTCACATTCCCTGTCCAAAAGGATAATTTGGACCTTACTGAAGTTTTCCAGAAGTCAGAATAAACATACTGCAAATTCTTATCCCCATTTCAGTTCCCATCCTGCGTCTCAGTTGTGACACTTGCCAGACAGAAAATTCCTGAAATAAAACCAGATGCTGCAGGAATTATGTGAAACAGTTTTACTGAGGAGAGAGGACACTTGGAATGTTATTTTCCTATGAAAATAACATTCTATGTTATGAAATAACTATGAAAAGGAAACCATGTTTAGAAAATGTTATGAAATAACTATGAAAAGGAAACCATGTTTAGAAAATGAAGGGCTTTTCCTGTTTAAGAAGAAGGAAGGCACAGGGAGGCAGAGTTTTGGTGGTGCAGGTTCTATGCCTTGAATTGGCTGCAAAATTCCTTAGGAAAAAACCCTGGAACTTTCTTCCTGTGGGAATGTTTTCACTGGTTTCACACAGCTGATGGAAAACTGTGCTGCTGATAAATTACTTGCCTCAAAAGAAAAGGAGAGGATTTTAGGGCACCTTGAACCCTTGTCTGAATGCCTTGGGATGATTTCAATGATGCCACAACTCAGGATACAGGGAATTCTTTGTGCTCCTTCCCTGCTTCCCACCACCAGTGCAGAAGGGGCTGTGTGGTAATTATGAGTTTGGGTTTTATGAATCTTGCAGCAGCAAGCCTGCTAGGTTTCATTCCCAAGGGAAACAAGAGAGATTTGGGAAAATATCTCTGGGCTGGATCCTATTCTCAGGGACACGGCTGGTGTTTCTCTGCTCTGTTCCAAAACACAGAGAGATAGTTTTTCTTTATCTAACCAATGAGGAAAGCTGGTCTTATCAGCTCCTCACCTTGGCATTCTGGAGACAGAAGCATTCTGGCAAGACACAGAGCATTTTTGTGGCAGCAGGACAATCTTGTACTAAGGCACTGATGGAAGAAAACAAATGTACTAAGATTGCACCAGGCTGCATGGCTGAGGCAAAGGCCTCAGCCTGAACATGGAGCCATCATAAATAAACTATCTTAAACCTTCTGATACCTGGAGTTGGAGTCTTTATGCATGAGGGGAAAGAACCAGGGCAACTGGTAAACCTCATGCAAACAACAACTACAACCACAGAGCTGGATCCACCTGCCCTTCCCTCCCCAAGGGTTTCCAGCAGCTCCAAGTGTAATGAAATTTCCTTTTTCCATGTAACAGCCCCTCATGGATATGGACTATCTGGATCCAGCTGGATGAGGAGTTACCATTGTGGACTGAAGGTGTCACCCAGCTTCTGTGCTCTCATTTCCTCTGCAAAAGCCACAAATGCAAAGCTGGGAGAGCCCTTCCCACACTTTTCCTTCAGCTTTGGTAGATTTGGCATCTCAATCAGCCACCCTGGACAACTCCCACTGTCCCCAAATTCCACACAAACCCAGGACCCGGGAAAATGCTTCCCTGTGAAAATACCCTTGCAGAAATGGCTTTCCTGGAGTTTCCTGTATACATCCAAGTCTCAGCCTGGCACTGTGCTAATAGCTATGAGCAGAATTAATTAAAATATAATGCATGGCCTGGGAAATGAAACTCAATTTCACCTCGGCTCTGGAGCTGAGTTACTCTGACATGAACGTGGTAATAAGTGTTGGGAATGCAGGTGAATATCCTGCAAATTAAAGGGGGAATGAAGTGTTTTCTAATTTTATCTGGAAAAACATGTGAAGGGTGGCAGGGGGGCAGCTGGTGCAGGATTAATCACTTCCCAACCCCTGTGGCTGGGCTTTGGGGACACTTGAATGGCTGCCTGCTTGATCAGGGAAGAGAAAGGGAATTTTGGGCAGCCTGCCCAGCACACACAAAAGGTGTCATTAACTGCCTGCTACTGCCCAGTTTTTCCAAGTTAGTTTTCCTTAAAGACTTTTATTGAAGCAATTATTTTCTATTTTTCCTCATGTAAAAAAATCCACGGGAAGAACTGAAATGTTTGTGCTGTGCAAGTGCTGCTCATGATCTTTATGGAGTTTAAACCAGTTCAGAAAATTATTGACTTGTGACTCTGAGCTGTCTACAAGAATTTATTCCTTCCCAAGCAGCAGCCAAGGAGAAATCTTCTGGCTCTTTCTATTCCAATTTTTTCCATCATTTTGTTGTTATGGATCTGAACTCCCACTGACTCCCAGGCTTGTTTTTGCCAGAAAAACAGGCACAGCCTATTGGACCACTGAGCTTGTGGAGAGTGGTGAGGAACAAAGGAAAGATGTGGCCTAAACTGGGGGGCTCTTGGATGGCTGGAAGCTCCTACAGAGGAGAAAATGCAGCCAGCTCTGGTTTTGTGGCTGGTGTAAATCCTTGGATTTGGCATGGAATAAAAATCTTGCAGCACACCATGGCCCTGGTGAGGTACAAACCATCAGCAAGGCTGTGGGTGGCTCTGGTCACTGGGGCTCGTGGGGACCCTGCAGGAGAGCCTGGAGATGTGGGACCCCCCAACGTGACCTTCTGTACCCCACTGAGCTCCCATCATTCAGTGCTGACTCTGGGGAGCAGCTGAGGGAGCTGGAAAGGGGCTCAGCCTGGAGAAAAGGAGGCTCAGGGGGGACCTTGTGGCTCTGCACAACTCCCTGCCAGGAGGGGACAGCCGGGGGGGTCGGGCTCTGCTCCCAGGGAACAGGGACAGGAGGAGAGGGAACGGCCTCAGGCTGGGCCAGGGCAGGCTCAGGGTGGACATCAGCAGGAATTTCCCCATGGAAAGGGTGGTCAGCACTGGAAAGGGCTGCCCAGAGAGGTTTGGAGTGCCCATCCCTGGTGCCCAAGGAAGGGCTGGACGTGGCACATGTGCTCTGGGCTGGGGATGGGGCACAGCTTGGACTCAGTGGGCTGGAAAGGGCCTTTCCAGCCTCAGTGATCCTGGGATTCTGGGATTATGTCTGAAGTGGCAGGAGGGTGCTAGAGTGCTGCAGGTGGGACTAAGGAAGGGGTTTAGATGGCCCAGCTCAGGTTTTGGCAATTCAAGTCCCAGTTGTCCCATGTCCCTAAAGCCACATGTGGCTGTGAGCTCTCCTTGCAGGTGGGGCTGCAGGGCTGGGCTTGGGTTTGCTGCTCCAATAGTTTGTGATCACAGACTCCCGAAATGGCTGGAAGGGACCTTAAAACCCATCCCATCCCACCCCCTGCCATGGTAGGGACACCTTCCACTGTCTCAGGCTGCTCCAAGCCCTGTTCAGCCTGGCCTTGGGCACTGCCAGGGATTCCAGCCACACTCCTGGTGGGATTGGTGACTGTGCCTGAGTTTGCTCTTCCCATGACCCATTAGTGCAGGAGTGCTGCTCCAGCTCTGGCTGTGCTGCTGCTCCTCTGCTTTCCTGGCCTGGCTTTTGTTCAGAGGAGCAAAAAGTGCTTCATTCACCCTCTTCTTCTTCCCTCCCCCCCTACACAGCAGATCAGAGCAGGGCTGAGCCCACAGGGCTCACATTCTGTTCCTTAAAAAGAGTAAAGAAAAACTGGGTCAGGACTTTGGCCTCACACTGCCCTTGTCTCCCTCCAGCCAACATTTCCTAGGGGTTTGTCCTGTTGGATGAAATCACATCTGAATCCAATATCCTTTATTAGCTCTGTTTTCAGGATGACAGGGAGGGGATGTGTTGCAGCATATTTTATTTTATAATTTTTGCTAAATGTAGCTCTTCTACAAGCTCTGAGGACTTACCCAGGCTTTTGTCACCTTCAGCATTCAGTGTTGCCTTCTAAGGGTGCCCTCAACACCTTGTTGTCTCTTCTTTGCCCAAGAAAAATCCTGGGATGGCTGTTGAAAAAGGAAAGCTGTTGACTAGGTGATACCACAGCTGTTTCATCACACAGCTGTGACTGAACTTCTACCCCTGGTGCAGCTCTTTCAAGGAAAACTTGCCCTGCAAAGTGGTCAAGAGACAAGGCTGAATTAGTCCTTGGTGTGCTGAGGGCATGGGAGAAGCCTGGAGGAATCCCTGTACAAATCCATACATCCTATGCCATAAATATGGCATATCTGAGATGTGGGGCCTGCCAAGGACTTGGCAGTGACCCTGCCCCAGTGCTGAGGGAGAGCTGCTGTCCCAAGCTGGGATTTTCTGGGAACAGTCATTTCAAGGTCTCTATTTCCAGGCAGTTCTGTAAATTTGAATGAAATTCCATGTGGCAGTGGATTTTATGTGTTTAAAGTATGGAATTGTAGCTTGGAACACTGTGGATGCTTCAGAGTTTAGTTCTAAACTGAATTGTGTTTGCTGTCTGCAGCAGGAAAGGGATTGGGATTCTGCCCCTGTGCTCAGGTGAGGCCCCACCTGCAGAGCTGCCCCAGCCCTGGGCCCAGCACAGGCAGGACCTGGAGCTGCTGGAGGAGCCCAGAGGAGGCACCAGGATGAGCAGAGGGATGGAGCAGCTCTGCTGGCAGGAAAGGCTGGGAGAGCTGGGAATGTTCAGCCTGGAGAAGGATGCGGGTGTGTCCAAGGCCAGGCTGGACAGGGCTTGGAGCAGCCTGGGACAGTGGAAGGTGTCCCTGCCATGGCAGGGGTGGCACTGGATGGGCTTTAAGGTCCCTTCCACCCCAAACCACTCTGGGATTCCATGAATTGCAACAATTTAAAGTGGGAATTTGTCAGTGGGAGCAGAAGCTGTGGATTCTTGGAGCCCAGCCAAGGGAAGGAGTTCATCCAGGCTCTCCAGGGTGCTCAGTATCAGCAAGACTGAGAAAAGGAAGGAGGGTCTCACCAGACTTTAACACTGCTTGGAAGCACCAAATAAAATCAGTTTTGTGATCTGGGTGAAATGTTTAACTCAACATCTCACATTATAAATGTGATTATAATAAAAATTTCACATTATAAATGTGATTATAATCAGCATTTCACATTATAAAAAAGCCACTGCAATAAAAGGACATTCTGATGGCAGCCTTGGCTCTGGTGATGTCTCATAAGTGAAGCAGCAAGATCAATAAATAAGGCCTGTCTCTGCTTTACCTTTTCTCTTAATATCACAGTTGATGAGTTTTAAGTGCAGGCAGCTCAAACAGGAGAGGACAGGATGGGATTTGTCCCAGCAGTTGCAGTGGGGGACCACAGTCCTCTCACTGAAATCAGGAATGTGTTGCCCAGGTCTGTATTGAAGTCAGAATGACTGGAGAAGAGGACAACATGACAAGCAGGACAGTAAAGAAGACTGAAATGGCTGAAGAGCAGGGGTATAAAAAGCAAGGGAACCAATTCCAGGCATCCCACATCACAATGAAGGGGTTTGTCCTCAAGGTTATTGAGATAATCCTGTTTCTCCTCAGGGCCTCTGTTACCACCCATCACTCTGCTTCCCACAGCCTTTCTGTTCCTCTCTCCTGTCACTTTGAAGCTTCCCCTGGTTTGAAAAGCAGCTCCAGCATTTCCTACCCTTGGTTCCCTCCCAGTGGCTCTGACACGGGGAGATTGACAGTGGCCTTTATCTGAAAGCAGAGTATGAATTTTAGTCAATAGAGAATGAGGGCTGCTCTCAGATTTCATTTTGTTTTCTCAGCCTGGTTAATTGTGGGCAGGAATTGCTGTGCCTGTCTGGGCACAGTGCTATGAGAAGCTGCCTTTCAGTGCCTTAATTGAATTCCTGCGTGCAGGGGACCGTTGGGATGCTGGGGATGCAGAGCCTGATGCTATCACACAGGAGGGGTTGAGCAGCCCTGCACCAGCAGGATTATACATCAGTGCTTATAGATTGGGTATAAATATTATTACAGATATTATTATATATATTAACTTCCTTGTAAAAAAGTCAGGGCTGCTTTGTTTTTGGGAGAGAGGAATCATGGCAGCATTAACGACTGATTTAAATGCCATGACTTTCTTTGAGGATGAAGATTCCATGGATCAAGCCTTACACCAGCTGAAAATGCTGAAATTGGGGAGCCTGTAGCCAGAAATGCTGAAGCAGCATAATGTAGTGTTTCCCTGGTTCCCTCATGTTCACAGCTGTGATAAATTCAGAGGATGAATTGAACCCCAGCCTTTTCTACTGCCTGATGAGATTCGGGTTTAACATCCCGGCCAGGTCCAGGCTTGCATTCATTCCAGGGATTTCATGAATTTCACCATCTTTGCTGCAAAGCAGGGCTCAAAACTGCAAAATTACTTTTCTGCAAAGTGATTGTTGTCAGTTTCAGCTTCCTGATTGGGAAAAAAGATCCATTTCCACATCTCTTCTGAGCCTTTTGTAGGGAATTTGCCCATCTGGCCATGGTTCTGTGCAGTCTCCTGGGTGTGAGCAGGCACAGTGTCTTCAGCAGCACAGACTGGGGCTTATAAATAAGCAAAGAGCAAGAATTTTTCCTTTTTCCCTCTTGAATTCCTTCCATCCTTCCTTCCCCTCTACAGCAAATGTAATATTTCACCTATTTCCTGGGCACTGGAAAGGTCAGTCCTTTGCAGAAACCAGCACTGCAGTTGTGGCCTGGCTGTTCCAGGTTCCTTCTGGAATTCTGAACAATTATTTTATACTTTGATTGCCCATCTTTAAAATGGGAATAAGGAGTCTTTTTCTGTGCCTTTTTGTGCAGCAGAGAATATATTTGGCCACAATGCTCTGTAAATCCAGCTCCCAGTGAATTGCCACTAATTCCAAGAATAAAAATCACGTGTTACCCTGCGCGGATGGTCATGGAATCTCAGAATATCCTGATTTGGTGAGTTTAAGAGATAAAGGAGCAGCTTATAATTCATGAGGACCTTGGGTGTATTTTCTTTGGTCTGAGCTTTGAGCTTTGTTGAAAATGAGAGTTTTTTTAAGGACTCAGTAGCCAGTGCTGCACCAAAAGCCATCACAGCCCCGGCTGTACAGTGGTGGGAGCAGATTCTAGGGGTATTGTTGCCTGTTTGCCATTTACTGTTAAATATTCATGCTGTTATCAAACTGATATTAAAAGAAATCACGGAATCATTACGGCTGAAAAAGACCTCCAAATGTTTTAAGTCCAACCTGAACCACTGAACCATATCACAAAGTCCTACACTTTTGAACAAGAAAAGTTTTAAATCTGACAAAATAGGCTTGAGCTGCTGTTAAAGTAGCTGGGAAGCCTTGGCAGGGCAAGAATCAAGGTAAGAAGTCAGCCCCCTGGAGATCAAACCCTGGAGATGTTGACTGGTGTGACTTTGCAGGGTGCTGAGCCAGGCACAGCACGGTGCTGCTCCATGGGCTGCCCACTAACTCTGCAATAACTCATTCCAGCCTAATTAAAAGAGTCATCAGGGAACTATGGTGCCTTTGTTTGGGTTGGGACAGCCAACCGTGGTGATCCCATGGTGATCCTGTTGTGATCCTCTTGTGATCCCACTGTGCACTCGGAGCTGGAGCAGATCCAGGAATGTGCCTGGAGCCAGCGGGGTGGGCACGGGCTACCTGGCACCACTTTCCTGAGAAAATATCACTTTTAACTGAAGCACCTTGGAGAGGGAGAGGAAATGCTTCTCTTCAAGGTGACACTCTGTCTTCTGGCCTGGACCTGCACCCGAATTCCTGATGTCCATCATCCACCTTTCCCATCCCTCCTGGAAGGTGTCCCTACCCATGGCAGGGGCTGGATTAAGGTCCCTTCCATCCCAAGATTGTCTGATTCCATGAATCTGCTGCCAGCCCGGTGAACGTGGCTGTTCCTGGTGGGAACAGCTCCTCTCTTAAACAGATTTAATAATCCTGAAATTTTGTCACTAAGTTAGGCTCAGGTTTCCTGGATTCAGGTGGATCTTGAGGGGGCCAAGATGTCACAGTTCCCTGTTTTTTTCATATAAATACTGTCAAAAGGATGGAATTGGTCAGAAGTGGTCTCAGTCTGACTCCGACTCCTCATCTGAAAGGCCGAAGCTCTTGGAGAGTGTGGAATTGCCAACAGTTCACAAGAGCTGGGCTATCAAGCACCCTTCTGCTTGCTTTGGTCTGTTCATCTGGGGGTGTTTGGGGTGCAGTGGTGGGGAAAGAGAGCCCCATGTGGGAGCAGCCAGGAGGAGGGGGAAGCTGGAAGCAGAAAGGTGGGATCAGAGCAAAGACTGACGCTGGGACAGGGAAATGCAGCAGCTGGTGCAAAAAGGAGAGGCACTTGGTGACCAATAAATCTAATCAAACCAGACTTTTTTTGGCTCCAAGGGGTACCAGCAGAGATTTTAATGCTGTCCTGACCCCTGCTGAGAGCCCATAGCCCTGCTGGAGTGTTTATTGCTCTCCTGGCTGTCTCTGTGGGAGCAGCAGTGCTGTGTCTGCTGTGTTGTCTCTCACATGCGTCCGTGGGCGTCCTGTGCAAATCACAGCTTGTTTACTTACCTTTCATAGAAACTTAGGATGAAGTCTGCCCACAAAAGGAATTAAAAACTTAGCAAGCAGGAAGGCAAAATTGTCCTTTCCAGGGAAGACATTAGGGATGACTGGCAGTCCTCAGTGTGTACCTGCATTGCATCTGGAAAATATTTTGACAGTTCAAGCTGAAAGCAGACTTTGGAGTTTGGATTTCTTTTTGAAAGAACCATGGTGTGGAACACAGCTTTGATGCCTTAATGGAATCTAGAGAGCTCAATAATATGTTTCAGGTTTGGATAAAAGAGAGGTAAAATTGCTTCCAGCACTTTTTTGCTCAAGAAAAACAAAGCCCAAATCATCTCTCTGTGATGTCTCATCTGTAGTAGTTTAGCAGTGCGATATCTAAGTGCAGCTTTGGTAGAGCTTGCTGGGACTTCTCAGCTCAGGAGGGAGATCCAAAAGGACTGGGACATGCTCTGAGTTACTTTATATTGACCTTTCTTTGAAATAAAGAACACAAACTGAAGCAAGGTCCAGGTGCATGGGTCGATTTTCCAGGATCATCTGCCTGTGGCTCATTGGGACATGCAGGAAGTCAAGGAGAGGTGGCAGGAGTCTGTGTGGGTGAAGAAGGAGCTCCTGACATTAAAAAAAAAACCATTCCAAAGGTGAAAGCAGAATCAGATCCGTCAGGGGGAATCCAGACACGATCCAAGTGTGTGAGGGTGGGATTGGGAAAGCCAAAGCTCACCTGGACCTGAACCTGGTGGAAGACCTGGAGAGCAACAACAAAACCTGCTGTGTGTCAGTCTGAGGTGGAGGAAGACCAGGGAAAGCACGGGGCTGCTGCTGGGTGGGGCAGGGCAGCTGGGGAAGGGTCAGGGCCCCAACGCCACCTTCATCTGCGCAGGGCTGGACGTGGCCAAACGAGCATTTACATGGAGCTGAGATTTAACCTCCAAACCCCCTCTGCTGCAGCTGCTAATTCCACATTCCCACAGGACTCCCAGGAAGAGGCCCCAGGAACTCAGGCTGTGCATGGCACCTTCGTAATCCCAGCTCCAAGAGTTCCTCCATTCCATCTCATCTCTCCTGTGCTGCTTCTCGCTGATAGCTCTGGAGACTTTAGCCTCTTTTTTCACCCTGCCAAGCATGTCCCCCATCTCTTTATCTGCTTTTTACCTATACATCCTTATCCTTCTTGTGGAGACAGCCTCATCTGCAGGGACTGTGCTGCAGTAAGGAGCAGCAGTTCTGGGGAGGTTTAAGGTATTTGAAGGAGATGGAAGCAGCCAGCTCCAGTTTATCTGCTGTTGCTCCTTGTTAATTGTCACTGGAGAGAAAAGGGGTTTTATGTTTCCAGTGATGGAGAGCTGATAACATTTTTATTTTACAGTCTCACTCGTTCCAGTCTCATGACTCACATTGGAAAGGAAAAAATATTCATCTAAAAGATCATGAGATAGCAGCTGAACAGCTGCTTTCTTTGGGCCAGGCTTCTCCCCCTCATTCCCAGGACAGGATGAAGCCATCCTGAGCACAGGGTAGGGGACAGATGCCCCTCGAGTTGGCTCCTTTCTGGCTCTTTCCCTGTTGTGTGGGTAGAGCTGTGTCAGCAGCATCCCAGAATCCCAGAATGGTTTGGGTTGGAAGGGACCTTAAAAACCACCTTGTTTGGGCAGTGACACCTTCCACTGTCCCAGGCTGCTCCAAGCCCTGTCCAGCCTGGCCTTGGGCACTGCCAGGGATCCAGGGGCAGCCACAGCTGCTCTGGGCACCCTGTGCCAGGGCCTGCCCACCCTCACAGGGAAGGATCTCTCCCCACTATCTGATCCACTCCTCTGTCAGTTCAGTCGGTGCTCTGGGGAGGTTTGGGATGTATTGTACTCATGCAGACCTTTTCTGCTCCCCTTTTCCCTCAGCTTTGGAAGTGGACATGCTGCACCCAGGTCTTTTCTCCTCCTTTTTGGCTGCTGGTAAAAATTCTTGTTGGAAGGAGCTAAGGAATTTCTTCCTCCTCTTGTAGCCCTTTGCACTTAGTTATTTTTGTGAAGGAAGAATAATGATTTGCAGATGGCAAAGCAGAGCCCTATAAGAATATGCCTTTCCTTGGAACGTGTCTTTTTACCGTGGGTTGAAGCCAACAGATTTAAGAGTCAGAGTGAAATCACATGAGACTGATCAGAGACTGCCAGATTTGATCTGCCCAGCTCTGGATTTTTGATTCCTCCCTCACTTTGGTGGCTCTTGTCACAGAGAGTCTCAGGAAGTGCCCAATGGTCCCTGGACCTGCTCTTCTTAGGGGTGTCAGTGGCTGCTGCCTGAGGGAACCCCCCAATCATGTGAATCATGGATTCACTGCTCAGCCTCTGAAATTTGGGGCTCATTATTCTGTTTTTTAAATCTTCTCAGCATCCCAGTTCTCAACCAGTCTTTGCACTCCTCAAGTGAGTCACCGTTTGAGTTTTCCAGGATGTTTTCTTCCCATGTTTCCCTGAGGTTTCCTGCTGTTTTATAGATTTGATTTGATGTTATGGTGTAGATGAGCTCAGAAACCTGTAATTGTTTGGCCAGCAGTGGCTGTGACAGTGTGACTGTCACTGTGACTGTCATTGTGACTGTGTCTGTGCAGTTTGGGGTTGTTCCTGCAGGTACCAACATGGGTAGGACAGCCCTGGGCCTGCATTCACAGCTCAGTTCCCTGGGTTTGTGGCAGGCAGAGTCTCTGCCATGGCATCTGTTGAAACAGAGTTGTGTAGAAATTAGCTGGTTTGTCTTAATTAACGTAATTAGTGCAGGAGGGAGCTGGGTGCTGCCCTGGGCCCAGCTCCAGCTGTGCCCATCCCTCTCCCTCCACATCAGGGACCAGAGGCCTTTCCTGTGCACAGCCAAGGCAAACCAGATAAGCCTGGCTTAAAACCTGTTCCAAGAAATCCCTGCTTTTGGAGGAGTTCGACTCTCCTGCTCCCACCTGCCTCCTGGGATGGTCCTGCCCAGGACAGGCCTCACATCCTCACTCCCTCTGTGGATGTGTCCAGCCAGCAAAGAAAAAAGTGTTTAATTTTTTTTTTTTTTTAGGTTAATCTCTTTATTCTGCTTAATACGGACTTAGCTACAGCTTGAGCTTCTTGCTGGTGACTGAATATTTTAGTCCTTACTCAGTGTCTGGTGAGGTTTGTAGGAATTTTGTATTGATTTTGATAGGCATTGCCTTAGGCCTAAAAAATGCTGCTTCCACCAGGCACTCTCAGGAGCATGCCTGAGCTCTTCCTAAACAATCCCATGTGTGGATGAGCTCTGTAATATCCATCTCATCTCTCTGGAAATCTCTCTGTGTCTGGTCCTACAGCTGGGCTGGCTGTGGAGGTGGCAGGGATACAAGTGGAGGGACAGGTTTGGGTTGGAAGGACCTTAAAGCCCATCCAGTGCCACCCCTGCCATGGGCAGGGACACCTTCCACTGTCCCAGGCTGCTCCAAGCCCTGTCCAGCCTGGCCTTGGGCACTGCCAGGGATCCAGGGGCAGCCACAGCTGCTCTGGGCACCCTGTGCCAGGGCCTGCCCACCCTCCCAGGGAACAATTCCTAATTCCCAATATCCCATCTAACCCTGCCCCCTGGCTGTTAAAGTTTCTCTCCAAAGCAGGAAGGGAAGATGAGAAAAAGGATTGTTTTCAGCTTTCTTTTCCTTTTTTGGGGTGTGACAACTCTGATGTTTGGTTTTCATTTAGAAAACGCAGAAAAGGGAAGCGCTACCAGTGTGAAAATGCAATACAACAATGGGGTTTGGGCAAAGCAAAGCACTTCTGGGAAAAACAGCAACTGCAGTTTCATTGTCCTGAGTAATTGTTGCTGCCTTTTGGAGGGAGTCAAACACCCCTTAATTGTGGATTGCAGATGATGTGGGCTGTGACCCCTAACAATGCAGAAATTAATGCCTGCCTTTGAATCCCACATTTGTTTAACAGCTGCTATTAGTTAATTTTAAGGGATTTTACAGGTCTGGGACTAGGCCCAAGTCTCTCTGCCACCATCACACGATGCCATTGGCAGCACCAAGGATTGCTGTGCTTTGTGCAGCACGTGTGGGACCCAGCAAAGTCTGGTTTTAAGGCAGATGGAGTGGAATCCTGGCTCTGTTGTGGAGCTGGGGAAAAGTTAAATCAGCTGGTGTGAGGCTGATTGCCACCATGGAGGGTTCATTGCTGGTGTGGTTGTGTGGGTCTGGTGAGCAGCCTCCACAGTTAAACCTGTGTGTGTCCTCCCAGTGCTCCCAGTACAGTGGGCAGACTGGATAAGCTCCAGGAGAGCAGTGCCTGTGCCTCTGTTCTGCTCTGGTGCCTTATCTGGAACTGGTGAGGATGAAAGGAATTTCCAGATTGTATTTTCATGGAAATGGAGTTCCTGGTGCCTGGTTGGCTGGGCTGAGCCTTGTCCAAGGGATTGCTGCTGGGACCTCTGTGCCAGCCCCATTCTCTCTCTCCAGGCTGGGCTTGGACTCCTGGCCAGCATAAAGCCCAGGACAAGGCTGGGATTTAGGCAGATCACCCCTAAACACCCTCATGGAATCCTGGAGTCCTTTGGGTTTGAAGGGACCTTAAAGCTCACCCTTAAAGCTCACCATCCCACCCCTGCCATGGGCAGGGACACCTCCCACTGTCCCAGGCTGCTCCAAGCCCTGCCCAGCCTGGCCTTGGGCACTGCCAGGGATCCAGGGGCAGCCACAGTTGCTCTGGGCACCCTGTGCCAGGGCCTGCCCACCCTCACAGGGAACAATTCCTTCCCATTATCCCACCTACCCCTGCCCTCTGGCAGTTCAAAGCACAAGGAGAGGTTTTTCCTGCCAGCTTTTTCTGGAGCACATGGAATGTGGGTCCCAGGGAAGCTGAGTCACGGCTCTGTGCTGGAGACATCTGTCTCAGCAGTAATTAGAGGAGATGAAACCCATCAGTGACAAGCTCTGTCCCAGCAGTTGGAGCTCAGATTCTCATTTCATGCTGCAGAAGGATGAGTAATTCTAAATAGCTGTGAAGACGTTTAAAAGCACCCAAACCATGACAGACAGCACAGAGCAAATGAGAACAAGGTGAGTTATTAAATGCCTGCTGAGCACACACAAAGCCCCATTATCACTGAACACTGATACCTGAGCTGTGTGTGTTGTACCTATGCTCTGCTCCCCCGGGGTGGGGCAGCTTTGGGGACACCACACCTGAGCCTTTCTTTTCCAGCAGCTCTGTGGGCTCTGAGCTGGGCTGGAAACAGAAATTCAGCTACTCTGTCCTGGTGCTTTCAGCAAGAAGTCCTTCATTAAAACCGCAGGGGAACCACTGGGTGGAGGCTGGAAGGAGCCTGTACCCTCAGACAGAAGGCTTGGAAGACCCCAAAATTCCAGGGAGGAGCAGGAGAACCCCAGCCTGTTCCTTTCTGAGCTGTCTGTGGCAGTGAGGGAGATGTGAGTTGCAGGCAGGATTTATCCCTGCTCCAGCAGGATGTGGATAACTGTGCTTGGCAGAGCTCTTTTCCAGGGGAGGTCAATGAGCAGCTTCTAGTGAAACCAGTGAAGAGCTGAGAGGGGTTTCCAGCTCCGGAGCCTCGGAGGAGCAGCTCCTTTTGCACCTGAATGCAGCTTTTTAATTAAACAAAAAGTTTTGCCAGCGTTTTGTGCCAGGGGTGCCAGCCCTGGTGGGCACTGCTGATGGCATTGGCACTGCTGAGTCCAGGGGCTGGGATCGTGCCCAGGGCTTTTGGAGTGCATGCAAGTGTTTCCATTTTCCTTTAGGGACTTGGCTCACACTTTCCAAGTGTAATTTGAAGTGAAGCCAGAACGTGGCCCAGGTCTCATTTTAAAGGGAATTTGGTTGAAGGCTTTTCATTGCTTTAAGTCCTGCAGTGACTTTAAGGCTGCCTAGTGACTCACAGGGAAAATAAAAGAAAATAAAATAAATAAAATAAAATAACCTTAACATCCTGGCATGACTTGCAGAATGTGAGCAGTGTTGGAGAAGTTCTTTTGCTGTGTGGCTTTGCAGGAGCAAAGGGATGCACCAAAATCCCCAAGGCTGCAGCAATGAGCACTTTGTCAGCAGAAAAATTTAGGGATAAATCTGGGAGCAATCAAAGTGGATCTTCTGATTTTCTGCTTTGTTTCCATCTCTTTTGGTTTTGTGTGTTCACAGGAAATTTCTATATTTGTTATTTTACACTCATGCCAAGCCCAGGGATGCTGATGAATTAGGGACTAATAACAATTAGTGTTGAAGTCTAAACAAATGAGCAAGGAATGGGTCATAATTTTGGTGTGACCTGAGGACACAGCACTGCTCATTGTGCCTTCTGCCTTGTCCACTTCCTACATTCTGCTTTCCAAAACTCATCATTTCTATTTGGGTTTGCAGATGCATTTCAGAAAAAACCCTGAAAAGTTTCCAAAACTGAAGTTCAGAAATGTAGAGTTGATGAGGATGTTTGGTTGCACTAAATCTGAAATTTTGCTCGACTTCACTTTTATTATCAATTATTGAGAGTTTTGAACTTCATGCAAACCCAGAAAGGCAGACACCCTCCATTCTGATGAGCTCTAAATGAGGCTCCATCCATTCTACTGAAATGCTCCATTTCCTTTTTGGCAGAATTTCACTGGAATCACCACATCCCAGATTTTTAAAGATAAAGTTTTTAGATGCTTTTGACTCATCCCTGTTTTTCAGACATGGGCAGACTGAATTCACAGCAAATCCCTGTCCGGGGAAAGTGTGAGACCAGAGCAGGGATGTTCATGTCCTTTGTTTTCAGGGTGCAGGGGGGTCTCACAGATAAAGTCATAGGATCATGGAATCTCCTGAGCGGGAATGGATCCACAGGGATGATTGATCCAGGCCCTGGCCCTGCCCAGACACCCCAACAATCCCACCCTGGGCATCCCTGGGAACTCCTGGAGCTCTGGCAGCCTCGGGGCCGTGCCCATTCCCTGGGCAGTGCCCAGCACCCTCTGGGGGAAGAACCTTTCTCAAAATCCAACCTAAACCTGCCCTGACTCAGCCCCAGCCCTTCCCTGTGCCTGAGGACATGGCCTGTGCTGCTGCTCTGGGTTTTGGAGCCTCTGTTGTTTGAAAGGAATCAAATAGAAGGAGCTGCTTCAGCAGGGAAGTTATTAGTGCTGGGTGCCCTTGAATGGCAAGGCTCAGATTTGGAGGAAAAAGCTGAAATGAGACATTTTCCATTTTATGATTTTGTCTGTGGAGAAAGTCCTTTTAATCTCAATTTAATGAAAGTCAGCTCAAGACGTGTGAGTGACTGGGAGTGTTTGGGAGAGACAGGAGCAAAGCTTGAGGGGGCTCGGAGCAGGATGAAATTCTTCCTGAGATGATGCAGAATTTGGAAGGGGATGGGTGACCACTATCCTCCTGTTTGGAAGGACCTGATGCTTCATTTTTCATTTCATTTTCATTGGGGAATTCCAAGCCACTTATGTTGGAAGGGATTTACAGGGAAGGGAAGATGACAAACATGGCAGAATGAATTAATCTGGTGACAGGAACATCAGGAGCTCCCACCTTTTCCAGCCTCTCAGACCAAAATAACAGGGCACAGTCTGGCTCTGTTTGCTGGTGTGGGGATGTCCTTCAGCCTCCTGCCCTTGTCCTTTTTCCAGTGCCTTTTCCCACAGCCTTTCTCCTGGTGCAGAGGTGGAATAGGCTGGGGGTGTGCAGAGCACCCACATGTCCCCCCAGGGCAGGAGGCTCTCCTGGGCCTTGATCTTGTCCTTCATTGGTGCTTCACAAAAGCCCATCAGAGAGCCCCTCCCAGCCTTGCCCATGCCCAAGGGGTACCAAGTGACTTCCAAAATACTGGTCCAGACAGGAATGTCCTCTCCATGGGCTTCACATGGAGAAATCTCTAAACAGGTTTGCACCAGGAACTTGGCCAGGTGGGTGGGTGACTTCACAGAGAGCTTTAGACTCGCTGCTTTCTGGGGACATCCTATCTGCTGGCAAAGCCACTCTGTCCCCACGGGGTGGGACAATCAGTCCAGGCTGTTGTCCCTGGGAAGGCTGTCCCATGTCCCCTTGCTGGAGATGCCAGGAGCCCTGGAGGAGCAGCAGTGCCCTGCTGGGTTTGTGTCCTGCTCCAGAACCCAGCATTTGTTGCCTCTGGCTGTTGGTGTCACCAAGGTCCTGCAGATGGGCTGGGGACTCCGTGTGTGAACGTCTTCAGTGGGGAGGCAGAGCCAGCCCAGAGAGCCCAGGAGCTCCTGGGGGCTGTGCCAGGGCTGGGGTGCCAGGGCTGGGGTACCAGGGGTTCTGGAGCAGGGGTGCTGTGCAGGGATGCTGTACCAGGGCTGGGGTACATGGGGTGCTGTACAGTTCTGCCCACACCCTGTGGGCTCCTACTTGTCCATTTTGCCCCATTTGTTCTTCCTCTGGAATCTCTCTTTCTCCCTCCTCTTCCCAGGCACTTCACTGCCCACCCCTCAGCTGCTCTCCAGGAGCTGCTGGGGCACAGAGAGATGCTGATGCGGGAGAATCCCAGAATCCCAGACTGGTTTGGGTTGAGAGGGACCTGAAAACCACCTCGTTTTACCCCCTGCCATGGGCAGGGACACCTTCTACTATGCCAGGGTGCTCTAAACCCCCTCCAGCCTGCCTTGAATTCCCTGGGTGAGGAATCCATGATAAGAAATCCATGTTATTCCCTGTACTCTCTGCTCTCTGGCTCTAATTGAAGGAAGGGAGAGCAATTCTCCTCAGCAGCCTGACTTCCTTCCCTGCCTGCTCCTCAGCCCTCCCCGGTCCTGGAGCTGTAGGAAGAGAAGGGCTGAAGGAAATGGCTTTCCCCAGGACACTGAGCCCACAGCAGGATGTGTAATGAGCTGTATGATCTTC
Source organism: Leptocoma aspasia (assembly GCA_013399835.1). Lineage (NCBI taxonomy): Eukaryota > Metazoa > Chordata > Aves > Passeriformes > Nectariniidae > Leptocoma > Leptocoma aspasia. The sequence goes on along the minus strand of VXAX01007842.1, from coordinate 31,968 downwards.
CTGGAAATGTCTGATTAGAGAATAATCATTTTCCTCTTCTTGGTGGGAGGGGTTGAGGCTCTTTTCCTGGGAATGGCAATGGATTCCTTCTGTTAGAATCAAATCTGGGAGTGTGTGAGCTCCTGTGAATGTACACAGAGAAATAAATGGAAACAGTCATTGTTTTTATCAACAGGCTCCCTTGGGAAAAAGAATTCCATAGGAGCTCTTTTATGGCCCTGTAATAGCAATTTGGGTAAAATCTGACTGCATGGTGGGGCTGGATCACTTCCACTGCTCTTATCCCTAATTGGGAGATCAAGGACAAGAGGAAGAAGGGGAAAGATAAGGACTGGGCTGCTGTTATTAAAATGTAATCTTGAAATTACCCAGTGCTGGGTGAGATTTAGTGCTGCTAACCAGGCTGGCAGGGCCTTTTCAGGGAGTCAGAGCATTGTTATTCTGCAGAGGGATGTTTATTTATTATTTATATTTATTTGTTAATTTATTTATATTTGTTTATTATTATTTATTGAAGGATACATTAATTAGTGATTTTTAAAAAGGGTTGTGTTATGGAAATAGAAACAAATGGATGTTGTGTGACCTTAAATAATGACTACAAAGTTGTGAACTTTGAACTGAAATTCTTAAAATGTATTTGGTATTTAGGGAGACTTTCATACAGAACAGAATGAGGGAAAGCCCAGCAGTATCCAAGGAGTAAATGGAAACCTGTCCGATAAATGCAGGAAAGTTTTCCTGTCTAGTTTTCCCACAATCTCTGTTCTGTACGTTTCACACAAAATAAGCAATGTCAGGTCCTAAACTTTGTAAATAAATCAATGAGCCGAGGCCATGACCCCTGCAGAGCTGCTTTGGTTTGCTTTGATCCAAAGCCTCGGGATGCAGCTCGTGCAGAAATGACTGTTTGCACCAATATCCAGCACAGTTTAATTCACTCCAGGGATTTGACTGCTCAGGAAAACAGGGTTTTTATTGCCTGTCAGGATTCCTTAAGGTTTATCCCTCCACACTTGGCAGTGTGCCTGTGCTGCTCAGCTCTCCCGATTCAGCTCCTCTGGTAGAACTTTACTGGAAGTTTTTGATCAGTAAAAGTAGAGGTTGAGCTTTAAAAGCCTCCAGCTTGTCACCAACCTTTGTTCTTCAAGACCCCAAGCACAGTTCAGGTCCTTGTGTGCTGCTTGCTACGTGACCAGAAGGAATCTGTCTCCTGATCCATCTCAGCATCACACAATGGATGATCCCATCTCCTCTATGCTCTAAGGAGCACGGAAAACATCCCAGAGCAGGTATTCACTCTGCTACCTGTGGGCACTGACTGTCCACGAGTTACTTTGCAGTGTTAGAGGGTAATTAAAAAGAGCTCTTACGTGGTGCACAGTAATCTAACCTGGAGAAGTTTCTGAAGGGATCTTCTCGACTGGGATAATTCACAGGATGTGGAGATGGAGATTAGAACATCTGGAAAACACTGCAATAGACATAGGAGTTTAAAATGTCCCTAAAAGAAAAATTCCTGCTATCCAGTACCTTGAGCAGGCCCCAGCTGGGGTGGGGCTGCCAGTGCAGCATCCCTGTGCTGGGACAGCTCTGTCCTGGCTGTGCCTCAGTCAAGGGCTGGAAAAGGAGGGGACAAAGTTAAACAGCACAGAAAGAACCTGTCAGGCAGCTCAGGAGAAGAACCAAGACAGGATTTCACACCTTCCCTCCCAGACCCAGCGGTGTCCTGACTGGGATCTACACACATTCTGTCAGGCATCTCTTTACAGGAATTGTAGGATTCCACCCTGAATTCAGGGTGGAAGGAAGGTCTGGGATCCCCTTCCAGCTCAAAGCTGGGCAAGCCCCAGTGTTGGTTCTGCTGTGCCAGGATCAGATCAGTCAACCCTTCCCTGCCACATGTGGGGACACCTGAGTGGGACTGGGGCCCAGCTGGAGGTGGCCAAGGTGGCTGTGGCTGTGCAGGGGGGGTGGCTCTGCTGTCACCTCACATCTCCTCATGGAGCTGGGACTGAAGGTGCTCTTGGCCCTGGGGGTTGTGTCATCCCAAACTGCAATTCCAAATGTGTTCTGCCTGCCTTGGCTGGGGTGGGGTTTTGCTCAGGGAGGGCCCATGAGGCTGCTCTGTCAGAAAACCTGAGGTGTTTTCTTGAGGTCTGTGATTCTTAAATTGCAATAAATAATGCAAACACATAAATTCACCATAGATCAAGAAGGGGATGAATTGACCAAGATCCATTTGCATTTTCATGCCACCAACACGAGGTTCATTACAGTGGGGGATGTAACACCTGCTTGTGCCAGGGAATCCACCACAGCCCTCCCCAGACCCTCTCTGGGTCAGCACAGAGCTGCTGCTGCTCTGCTTAGACAAGGGAGGCTGGAACCCTGGGAAAGACACCAGGAGTTGTGCTGCTGGGCTCAGGGAGGGCAGGAATTAACATCCAAACAAGGCTTAGAACCAGATTAGACTGAGTGTTAATCCATTAATAATAAAAGTGGGACTCAGCACTGGTTTTAATCAGTTCTGTGCAGAACAGGAGGAAAAAAATCATTTTGAGTCAGATACATTTTTGCTTCCAGCCTTTCCAAATCTGTGTCTTGGCTGTTCCTGGCTGCACTGGTGGAAAGGTTGCATTTCTGGATGCTGTGAGAAGTTCAGGGGCTCAGGAATCAGTGGTCACTCACCCAAAGTTTGTCTCCACCAAGGAGATGCTGTGGGTTTTGTTAAACCAACATCTCACAGTGAGCATAGGCCCTGGCCATGCGCTCTGGGAACATCTGGAGAGGAAAGAGAGAGTCCAGATGGCCACCAAGGTCTTGGAGTGTTCCATGGACACATCAGCTGTTGTCACCCTGAATGCTGCCCCCAAATTTCACATAAGAACTCCATCTCAGAGGCTGCTCTGTCCTGGTGGGAGATCTTTCAGGAGCTGACCACACTTGTGGGAGCTGCTGGTGCCACCAGGATGGGAGGAGCAGCAGTGAGGAGGTCAGGGCTTTTCCAGGGATTTACAGGAATTTTGACATCCTTTTTGGGAGCTCTGTGGCAGCCACTTATCAGGGAGTTTGCTGATGGGACTTTCAGAGCCACAGAGATTACTCAGGCTTTAAACTTCCATACTCGAAACTTTCCTGCTTGCAAAGTGTTTATTATTTCCAAGGACATGATGGCTCCACTGGAGAGGGGATTTTAACTCTGCCAGGGAAAACAAGCAGATGGTGGAGAGAGTGGCAAAATAGTGGCAGAGCTCCTGGTCTCCAGCCATCTGGTCTGGAGCTTGGCTGGACGTTTCCATCCTGCAGTTGGGCAGTGGCAGGAACAGCCCACGGATACAGATCTGTCCTGCAGAAATGGGCACATCCTGGTGCCCCTCTCTAATGAGGGGTCCCAAATCCTGCTGGCCCTGCCTGGGCATCACTGCAGGGACAGCTGGTGGCAGTGCAGTGTCCCTGGGGCTTGGCAAGACACAAAAGCAGGTTTGGTGCTGGCTCCCTCGGACTCTCCTGGACATCAGCTCTGGGCATTCCCTCCTGTCTGACCCATGGTCAGCTGAAATGCAGCAGTGGGATTCACAATGTCCAACTCCAGGGCTCCCATCACAGCAAGGACCTGGAGCTGCTGGAGGAGCCCAGAGGAGGCTCCAGGATGAGCAGAGGGATGGAGCAGCTCTGCTGGGAGGAAAGGCTGGGAGAGCTGGGAACGTTCAGCCTGAGGAGAGAAGGCTCTGAGATGACCTTGTTACAACCTTCCAGTGCCTGAAGGGGCTCCAGGAGAGCTGGAGAGGGACTTGGGACAAGGGCCTGGAGTGACAGGACACAGGGAATGGCTTCCCAGAGGGCAGGGATAGATGGGATATTGGGAAGGAATTGTTCCCTGTGAGGTGGGCAGGCCCTGGCACAGGGTGCCCAGAGCAGCTGTGGCTGCCCCTGGATCGCTGGCACTGCCCAAGGCCAGGCTGGACTTTGGGGATTGGAGCAGCCTGGGACAGTGGAAGGTGTCCCTGCCCATGGCAGGGGAGTGAGACAAGCTTAGGAAGCATCTTAAGTCTGGCTTTGAGCACAAACAAGGAGTAAAATACCTCGTGTGTGTCCCTGTGTGTCCCTGCTCAGTCACATCACCCAATCCCCACAGCCAGACCCTGCCTCTGGCCCTCCCTCTGCATTTCCCTGCTCTAAACTCAGGAGCTGCTCTTTTGACAAATTCCTTGAGCAGTTTTCCAGCGGGATGGGCAGAGTCACAGCCAATCAGACCCATGCAGGAACATCCGTGGAGGAGCTTTGCTGCCTCCCAGCACCTCCCCCTCAGGAGTGGTGGGAATATCTGTAATTACAGATCACTGAGCAGTGGGGATGTGCTGGAGTCACAAAGGCTGGAAGCAGCTCCATGGAGCTGGGTGCTGTCAGCTCAGGAGCTGCTCCACCCCTCAGCTGTCTCTCTCTGCATCAATAATTCTGTTCCAGAACCACCTCTCATGGTTCCAATGCTCCCTGGCACCTTCCCCCCTCCTCCTGCCACTCCCCACATGGAATCCTGTTAGGCTGAAGAACCAGCTGTGGATCATTTTCTTCCAAAGGCTTTTTGTGCATGAAAAATAGATCAAAATCCTGGGGAGCTATTTATGCTGGTTTATTTTTACAGCTCTGACAGAAGTGGTAATAGGAAAATGAGATCAAGATGCTTTTGGTACATTACTGGCAATAAAATAATAAAAAAAGAGCAACCTCCAAGCAGATCGGGGTCAGATCCTGCAGGTAATTTCTGTGCTAGGAGTGCACAAAGCCCAGCGTGTTTAGCTCCTTGTGCAGGGCCTCCAGGTATTGTGGATGCTGTTTTTGAGGCACTTGTCTTTTATGAGTCTGTAATAATCTTTGCATTATGCTATTACAACATAATCAGGTCCTTGTCATGCTGCCAAGGCTGAGCAGATAACATCAGAGCACTGAGGAATTTCAGCTCTAAACTCATTAGGAAGACCCAGTTTGTTCCATGATAGTTCCAAACCTCTCTGGAACTCTGTGCTCTGCAGGGATGTGCTCTCAGCCAGATGGGGGCTCAGGAGGCAGAGTTGGGCTCAGGCTCCAGCAGAGCCTGGGAGCTCTTCAGCTGGGAGAGTGTCTCTCCAAGATGGGATTTAAAACTACTCTGCTCCTCTTTTTTTGAAAGTTAACTTCTGGGAGCACTGAAATGACAAAGCTGCCATGGCTGTGGGTGCTGTAGTTGCAGAAATTCAGGTATCACTCCTGGTTCCCAGGGAAGTGAAATGCAGTTTTCCCAAGCCAAGGGGGTGTGGGCATTTGTCATTCCAGAGGATCCTCCCCATGCTGTGCTTTGGGATCGCAGTCTTTGAAATGCAGCTTCCCACCAAGCTTCTGATGGCTCTTATCAGGTGATAAGGTCAGTTCAATCCCTTTTGCAGCCAACAGTGATGCACTGTTCAGAGCAGGTTGGGTTGCCTTTGTTGGAGAAGCACAGCACAGTTTTTTCCTTGGAAAAGCCTGCAGTCTGAGCAAACTCCGTGGCAGTGTGTGGGAATGCTTCTCCTGGAGAATCCCCGTTCTGCATGGATGGGAATCTTGCTTTACTCTGACCTCTCAATATGTCAGATGTCAAACTGTTTATGTTGCTTGAGGATGAAAAGTGGTCATTACCCATTTTTGCTGCAGGTTAGGGGTTGTGGAGTGCCTCTGATTCCGCTCTCCTTTGGCATTTTTAGTTGCCATTACAAAAGGAATTAATTTAGGAAAGGTTGGACATTGGACACTGGACAATTTGGACATTTCTGTTATTGGTCTGGCACAAGATAGGAACCTGTCCAAAGTGTAACATCCATGAGGATAAAACAGGAGAAAAGAAGAGCTGAAGAAGAAAAATAATAAAGTTTTTATTATTTTTTAATGTTTTAATTTTTTAATGTTTTAATGTGTTCTAACCCTTTCCTCTAACTTCCGTTCTCTGCTGGAATGGATGTGGGCTGGGATGGGCAGGTCTGTTTGAAAATCCCATTTTAGGGAGATGGCCCATGGATACTGGGCCTGATCTGGCTGCTTCTGATCCTCCCAGAAAGGTTTTCTGTGGCCTCAGGACAGAGGAAAGAAATCTACAGGTGCAGCAATGAAGTTCCTTTTCCTGTTCCAACTGCAGGACATGGAGTCTCCTTGACTTCTCCCTGCAGGTCTCCAGGATAATTCCTCAGTTGTTCAGGAGGGAGCTGTGCAGGGATTTCCAGCAGGATGCTCGGGTGGGTCCATCCAGGGCTGCTGCCTCTGCCAGGGATGTGCCAGAGGGTTTGGTCCTCGTGCTTGGAAATGCTTCTGCATCCCCTGGCTCTGGATGTGGGGCTGGGTGTGAGGTTGCTGCCAGAGGTGGCACAGTCACTGTTTTGGATCAACCCCACACGCCCAGGCCTGATGTGATCTGTGAAAATCAACATTTTTCTCTTCCTGGAGTCCACCTGCAGAGATCAAGAGTTCCAGAGTTCTCAAAGGCAGCTGATTTCCCTCCCTTTGTTCCCCTCTGTGTGTGGTTTCTCAGCTCCCCTTCGTGTGATTCCACTGCTGAAGTTCTGCTGGGGTGGTGACAGGAGACAGTGGCACTCCCAGAGCCTGGAGGAGCACTCCAGTGCTGATTTAGCATCCAACACCCATCTCTATATAAATATATCCATGAAAAATGTCAAATACCAGCCAGCCTGCTGGGTGTGAGGGTTGTGGAATGGCAGTGTCACCCATGGAGGGCCACCAGCTGATGATGGGAGGTGTTTATCTCCCAAAACTGGGGTTGAGCAGATTGGCTGGAATAGGGGTGTCCCACTGCTGCATTCCACAAGCCTTGTGCCAGGGAAACAAAGGGAGCACAGAGGTCTGGGGGTGCAACTTCTCCATCCCATTCCTGGCAGCACGAGCTTGGCTTGGGGACCTCTTCCCCTGGTGTCCTGTGGGGACAATGGGGCATGGCCCAGGTGGGAACAGGAAGGATGGGAATGCTGGGAATGTGGCTGTACATGTTGTTTGTTCCCACAAAAGCAATAATTTGGAAAGATAAAGTCTCTCAGAACTTTACAGGAGAAATTATTCTTTCTTTGCCTTTTCTGCTGTTTCTCGATGTGATTATTTAGCCCTTTGTGCTGGTACATTCTGAATTATTTCAGCTGCCCCAGTAATTGTGTTTTCCCCTTAACTTTGGAAGTTACTTTTCAAAGGAAAGAGGGGAGCAAAGATAAGGCAATGCTGTTAAATGGGAAGTCTACGGCTAATTAAGGCAGGGGGTTGCTAATCACCTTAGAAATGAAGTTATCAGCTGAAAAGCCTGGAGTGGGTGGAATGAAAGTTAGGGAAGGGTTTTTTCCCCATTTCCTCCTGTCACAATGCATTGAGAGATTCAAAGTTTCCCTTGCAGACATGTCCTGACACCATTAGATGTTGTCTCTTTGCATTAACTGCAGAGCTCGAGCTGGTCCAGGATAGGTTTCAGCCTGAACACTTAAAATTTGGCCAAGCTCTGAGCAAATAAAGGCAGGGTTTTGTGGGAGCTGTCAGTGCTCCTCATGGATGTCACACCATACTCCAGCCAGGACACCCTGGCCAGGACCCAGGGTGGTCACTGTCCCCACTGTTTTCTGGGCACCCTGTGCCAGGGCCTCCCCACCTTCACAGCCAGGAATTCCTTCCCCATATTCCATCTATCCCTCTATCATTTTTAAGCCATTCCTTGTGTCTGGTCCCTCCATCCCTTGTCCCCAGTCCCTCTCCAGCTCTCCTGGAGCCTCTTCAGGCACTGGGAGGAGCCTTAAGGTCTCCGCAGAGCCTTCTCTTCTCCAGGTGAGCACCCCCAGCTCTGCCAGAGCCCTGGAAACACAACTTTCCCTGGCAGCTGAGGCCTGGGGTGTGCTGGCACAGGAGCTGCTGCTGCTGCTGCTGGGAGCTCCCCGTGCCCAGGGAGCCACCTGGGCATCCCCTGGGGCTCTGCTGCCCCACGGCATCACTGCTGAGCCCTGTCCCAGCCTGGGCTGGCCCTGGGCAGGCTCTGAGGTCCCACCTCTGTCAGTGCTTCCAAAGGGTGATTGGGAGCCAAAGCTGGCTCGTCCCATCACTGGAGCACAGCCTGTCACAAGCAGACCTTGTGATAACCAAAGTTTGCCTCCCACAGGGAAACAGGAATTTGGAGAAGGCCTCTGAGTCCAGCCATTCCCCAGCACTGCCAAGGCCACCACTAGGCCTGTCCCCAAGTGCCACACCCACGTGGTTTTTGAACATTTGCAGACACTGACTTCAGGGACGGTGATTCCACCACTGCTCTGGGCAGCCTGTTCCAATAACTGACAACCCTTTCAGGGAAAAAATTTTCCCAGTATCTACCCTAAGCCTCCCCTGGCACAAGCTGAAGCCCTTCCTTCTTGTCCTGTCACTTGTCAGCTGGGAGCAGACACCGACCCCCACCTGTCTTGAAACTCCTTTCAGGTAGAAAACAAGAAGGTCCCCCTGAGCCTCCTTCTCTCATGAGCCCCTGGAAAGCAGATTTAGCAGTGCAGTGTCAGCAGTGCTTGGACATTTCACTCCCCAAGACAAGTCACTGCTTTTCCATGCTGAATCCTTAGGACAGTCACATTTTCCTTGGAAAAGAATTACAAGTGTATTCCCAGCAGCTTTCTGCAAAACACATCAAAGATGTCCAGGTGATGGATTTGTTTTCTGTTTGTTTCTCTGGGATTCCTTCACTAGAGTTTGGTGTTAACTGGTTATTTATAAACCCCAGCATTTCCCATGGGTTTGATTCCTCCTGTGTGTGGATTGATGGAGATGTTATTGACTCACTCTCATTTTCTGAGGGGAGTGGGTCTGTTTTTAGTTCTGTATCACTTCTTGGGTGAATGAGTGGCAATTTAATTGCTGTGTGGGAATGGGAATGTCAGAAAACAGGGAAAACTGGGACTTGCTCATCATATTTAAACCTGCTGAGTTACTGTACCCTGAGCATGGCTTTGTGTGAGAGGGACAATTTCCAAGGGATGAAGGGACAGGACAGGGAATGGGTCCCCACCGCCAGAGGGCAGGGCTGGATGGGATATTGGGCAGGAATTGTTCCCTGTGAGGTGGGCAGGCCCTGGCACAGGGTGCCCAGAGCAGCTGTGGCTGCCCCTGGATCCCTGGCAGTGCCCAAGGCCAGGCTGGACAGGGCTGGGAGCAGCCTGGGACAGTGGAAGGTGTCCCTGCCCATGGCAGGGGGGGCACTGGGTGGGCTTTAAGGTCCCTTCCAACCCAAACCATGCTGGGATTCTGTGATTCCATGAAATATCCAACAGGATTCCTTAGCAGGAAGGTGCTCTGTGTGTTAAAGGGCTTTGCTGGGATCAGTGGCTGCTCAGCTGGGACACAAAAGGTTCCCAAGGACCCTCCTGCCCTCCAGGCTGGGTGCCACAGGGTGAAGTCAGGGCTGGCACATCAGGGCAGGCGCCTGCCCTCATGCTGGGAGGGCTGGGATCCACTGGCCTCTTCTGGATGTGTTCTGTGGGCACCAGGAGAAGGAATTCTGTGCCCTTGAGCCGTGGTAAGGGCTGAGGCCTCACTCTGAGCTTGTGGGGCAGGCACAGTTCCACAGCTGTGGGGGGTTCATTTGGGTTGCAGCTCCCTGTCACACTAGCACGTGACACAAAATGCAGAGACACAGCTGAGCGAAGGCAAAGAAGAAGCAAACTTTATTTTGGTTTTCACATTATATAGAGTTTAGGGAACGACCATCGATTGGAAGGTGAAGTTACCACCTCTCCAACTACACTGGTCACTGACAAAGTCCATCAAACCTTTCTCCTCCCAGGAGAAAGAATGAAAAACAAAAAGACAGTTAGAAAAACATGTGCATGTTTACAAAAGCAGTGTGAGAAACTCCATCATAAGAATGAAAACATCAGAAGGCTGAAAAATGAGAGTGACAGCTCCCTATGCTCTTCATCTGCATTTTGGGTGCAGGAGGGGCAGAAATTCCTTGTGGGGCCACGTGGGAGCAAGCAACTCCTTCCTGGGACAGAGATTCCAGGGTGGATTCCTGGGTCATGGCTCTCTTTGCTCCTGTTGTTCCCAGCAGAAATATTTATAAATACCTTATAAAAACAGGAGTTTTAAAAATTTATAATGACAGTTCAGGCTCTGTTTAGGAGGTAGATGTATGGTCTTTCCTTGGATAATTCCTGAATTAAGTTTGTATTGATCTCTCTGGACCAGGCTGTGGATGTGCAGCCAGGCAGTGCCCTTTGCTCAGTGCCCAGCTCTCTGCCTCACCCAGGTTATTCCAGTGTGGGGATTTCCAGGTGGTTTATACAGATATTCCTGAAATTTAAGGAAGCTGACATGAATTATTTAACTGAAGCTCAGAAGGGTAACAGTGCAATGGTGTGACTTGGGGCAGGCTGCTGGAAAATCATGTTAATTATGATTTTAGTAGTTTCAAAAGAATTGTTCTTGTTTTAAATCAGGACAAAACCTAACAAAGCCCCAAAAGTACAAAACCAGGAGATGCTGGGGATCACTCTGGACTGGAAGATTTGTTCAGTAGTGGTTGAACCCAGCAGCCTTGGGAGCACCTAAGGGCAGAGCTCATTCCTTTATTTCACCAAGTTGTGGAGAAATTAAAGAATTGACAAGGCAAGAAACACAGGCAGTTTCTGCCTTAGGAGTATTCCTTCAAAAATATATCTGTTTTCCTTTGGGGTTGCCTAGTTCAGCTCTGATTTGCTTTGCCTGTTGCAAGCCTTGAGTGGACCTTGCTGGCTCGGCTGGGGTGGGAGGAGGAGGGGAGGGACAGTGAGGGACAACCCTGTCTGAGGGACCAGCTCTGAATCCACTCTGGGGGCATGAAAGTGTCTTTGAAGTGTTCTGAAAGGTCAGATGGCAGAGCAGAGTACAATGGGATTTTTCTGCATGTTTATGCAACAGCTGGTACAACGGGGTGCAGTTTTTTTGGTGGGGGCTCCTGTTGTGCAACAATCCAGGTGGGAACAGCTTGAGGAGCAGGGGTATCCCGAGGGAAGGTGTCTCCTCGCTGTGCTACCCCTCTCTGCTGTCACCTGGGCATTGCCCACACCAGAGGGGCCAAAACCATCCCCGGGAGGTGACACCGGGCACTGCTCCAGGCTGGGGACTCCTGGTGCTGCTGGAAGAGGGAATCAAGCAGGGTCCATGAAAATTAGGGCCCAGAGGTGGGAGGAAAGGTGGTGAGCCTGGAAGGGGTCCCAAAAATGCTGGGCGTTACAATAATTGTGCAAAATGATAATGCAGAGCAGCTTGCTTAAGGCCTGCATGGAATGTGGGTTTGGAATGATGGCCCAGGGCCTGGAGTCCTGTCTGGAAGGTAAATAACTTCTTGCTGGTGACAAACAGGCAGGGAAGAAGCCAGGTATGGCAAGTGTTCCAGCAAATCCCCTGTGTGTGAGATCAAAAGAGGATCTTGCAAGATTTTATTAACTTGTAAACTGTGATTTAAGGGAATTTGAAGCAGCACGTGAAAGAACAATAATGAACAAACGTTTTCAAGTGGGAGAAATCTGTCCCTGCCATATGTTTCACTGACTCATCCCTTCTGCAGGAGGGGATCTTGGAATTGTTTGAACTATTCCAGTCACTAATGCTTTTTATTTGAGAGAAAATGCAGCACTGGATCCTTCACCAGGTGAGGAAAAGACCTGATCCCTCTAGAGCTTTGGGCACAGGTTAATCCAAGAGTGGTTTGGGTTGGAAGGGACATAAAGATCCTGCAGTTCCAACCCCACAAATGCTCCCTGTGTGTCTCAGTGTTGGGCAGAGGCCACACCTGGCCATGGGATTCTCCTGCCAGTGTGAGATGCGATGCTGGGCTGGCCGGGATAATGCAGTGTTGCAAGAACATATTATAAATTTCTCTGTATGCAAGCCTGCAGGAAATCTTTCCCATGCGAAAGCATCTTTTACTGTCTTTTTACTCTGTATAAGTTTCTATAAACAAAATCTCTGATCTGTGTTCAAGGACATTTGGATTTCTCTGCCTGTCTCCTGATATAGGAGATGGAGGTTTTTCTTCCTTTCAATTTATGAGGTGAAAAGTTGTTATCTCTGATTGTGTAAGCTATTCTGGCATTCTTTGGACGGAGCTGGAAGCAGCAGCTTCGGATGCTCCGTGCTGGGCAGATAACAGCCCAAATCCTTTGTATTATGGAGTCATTTTAATAAATCACATTTAGCCTTCTGATATTATTGCCAAGAGTCCTCTGTCAATGCACGGACCACGGCAATAATGCGGAATCCTCAGAACTCCCTCCTCTCTCTCGCTGCCCACGCGGGCCCTGCCCGTGCTGAGGGAGCTGTGGCTGTGTTGCAGGTGTGGCTGTGTGGGGGCAGCATGGAGGTGCTGCCCTGCTCCAGGGTGGCCCACATCGAGCGCAAGAAGAAGCCCTACAACAACAACATCGGCTTCTACACCAAGCGCAACGCGCTGCGCGTGGCCGAGGTCTGGATGGACGACTACAAGTGGCACGTCTACATCGCCTGGAACCTGCCCCTGGAGGTACAGCATGGCCTCGTGGCTTAGAACCTGAATTATGGAGCAGTCAGTGTCCCTAAGCACAGCCTTGACCCCCCAGCTCTCAGCCCCAGCAGAGCTCCCTCAGCTTTGAGGGAGAGGCTCCAAAAGCTGCAGGCTTTAGAGGGATTCCTGCTGTTCCCACAGCCTTTGCAGTGTGGTTCTAAGAATTAAAGCTGGGCCATGGTGTTTATCCCACCACCCCTGAGTGTTCACCCAGCGTGAGGGGATGTCCTGACACTGCTCTGCAGATGGAGTCTGTCTGCAGACTCATTTGCTGGAAGATTATTGGTGTCAGTCAGCATTGTTGGTGCCTCAGGTTTATTCCTGTGCCACATCCAGCCCAGCTCGGGTTCCCAGCTCATGGACACTGATCCCTCCCAGAGCTCACTAGGCATGTGCGGCCCAGGGGCTGGGGCTGTTTGTTTTCCCAGTGCTGGGAAGTTTAATGGTAAAGGATTGGAGGTTGGTGGCTCACAGAAGGGGATTCCCTTCCTCTTAAACCTCTTTAAAGAGCTTTGGTGGTTCCTTTGATTTCTGCCCAGAAATGGTCAGGGTTTTTTGGATCTGACACATTAATTCTGGTGTAAATCCTGCCACATCACAGCTTGGTGGATCTTTGGAAAACCACGAGGTGCCACCAGCTGGTCTAGGTGAGCATGCCCAGGGACACGTCCTGCACAGGAATCATTCCCTGCACTTCTGGGAAAGCTCCACAGGCTCCAGGAGGAATTTCTGCAGGTCCAAGGCTGCTGCTGGGGCTCTGCCCTCCCTGCAGGTTGTGTCTGATCCTGGAAGCCAAGAGCATCTCCTGGCTCCAGGCTCCAAACACTGCCTGGAGCAGCCCTGGCAGGATCAATGCCCCATTCCTGCCACTGGCACTGCCAGGGGAGGAGCAGGGAGGTGGGCATGGGAAGGCAGTGATGCTCCTGGGTCATGGGTGGGATGAGCAGGTGAATGAGCACTGGGGGCTGCCCAGTTTCACTGTGAGGTCAGACTGGTGCCACAAGTATCCAGCCCCCCTAGGTGCTGAAAATGAACACAAAATATTCCTGCTTAGCCAAGGCTCAAAGAGCTGCTGAGTCCTGGTGCTGCTGAGGGAGCATCCCCAGCTGGTGTCTGCTGCAGGCCTCTGGAAAAACAGGAAAACACAAAAATCTGACCTGCTGCTGCAGCTTTCTGAGGAAAGGTTACATCTGAGGAGAGCTGCTGGCATTTGGAGCCACAGCAGTCACAGCTTTGTGGTGCATTAGGGAGCAGCCTGGGAAGGGCCAGGAGCTGCAGGTTTGTGGTCCTGGGGGTGGGGAGTCCAGGGCCAGGTGGTACAAAAGTACCAGGAAATAAAGGAATAGAGATGGAAAGAAAAGCTGCTTTCCCAGGGAGCTGCAGGAGGGCTCTGGCTGTGACAGGCACCACTCCAGGGGGAGGGAGAGGGAGAGCTGTCCCCAGGACTGAGGGAATTTGGGGATCTTAAAAAGAGGCTTCATGGTCCAGATGCTCATGGGCAGGGATCAGAAATCCTGATCCTTGGGCTGATTCCTTTTTAGAGGTGAGGCATCATCCTCCTGCTCAGGAACAGATTTGGAGCATTGCTGGAAGGATTAAAATCCATCCTGTCGAGCTTGGAAAAGGCAGCATCACATGGATCAGCACTGGGGGTGGGAACAGGCCTGGGTGACCTAAAATCCTTTTGAGTTTTTTATGCTGGTCTTTCCCCAGTCAAATCAAGATTTAATCTGAGGGAAGCCTTGTTGGATGGGTGAGGTTTTATGGATATGCACTAGATTATTTTGTGATGTCAAGGCAAAGCCCTGCCCTGACCATCCCAGGTGCTGCCTGACTGCTCTGAGCCCCACCTCACCCACTCAGATCTCAGCCTGTCCTGCCTGTCTCCACTGAATCATCTCTATTTTTACCTCTCAGCTACCAGTGGCACACTGAAACGGTGTCTCTTCTAAAGCAGAGTGAATAATTCATTAGGAGATCATTACAAGCGTTGTAATGGAAAATTGCTTTCCCAGTTGTGTTTAATGATCTCTGGGAAAGACAAGAGCAGGAGCTCAACCACAGTGGAAGCCCAGGCACATGCAGGAAAGAGGGGCTGCTGTGTGCCTGCCTTTGGCTTCCCTGCTGCATTAGCTCCCCACATCCCATGGTGGAATAAAGGGGGGCAGCTCCTGCTGGGTTATTCCTCAGGGACAGCTTTGCCTGCAGGAGCAGTGAGATTCTGCCGTGTCTCCAGGGAGACCATTCCACCCTGGAATTGCCCAAATTGCCAAGAGGTTTTGCTGAGGTTCAGCCTCAACTTTTCTTCTCATGCAATTTTTATCCTTTATTCTCAGCTGTCTGCCTCTGCTATATTTGAATCTTAAACCTTTCTCTCTTTCCTTCTTTCTTTTCCCATTTTTTTTACACCTTTTACCCCTCCCTTCCTCTGGGTTGTGTCTCAGTGGGGTCAGGGAAGGGTTTGGTACTCAGTGCCCAGCCATGGTTTGCATTTCCATCTTTTAAATCCTGATATCCACTTGCTGCTAAACTCTCCTGGACGTCCTGTGCCTCAGAACCCAAACAGGAGGAGAAATCTTTTAAAAATACCTTGGTTAAAAATACAGATCAGTCTTTGTCAGATGGATCCAAACCCAGGAGAACTGGGAGAAGACTCCCCACTGTTTCACTGCACTTCCCAACCTTCCTCCAAACCTTTTCTCCTTCCTTTGGCTCCTCTTTTGTAAATTATCCCCGAGGACCAAAGCCTGTCCAGCATCAGCCCATGGCCACTGCAAGGGGGCCCTCAAAACCCAGCAGAGAAGCTGGTGTCCCCCTCTTGCCATGGCTCTGGAACCCACATCTTCCTTCTGATGATTTCAGGAATTCCTAGAATTCTGGAATTACTCAACCACAGGCACTTCCCAGGCAGTTTGAAAAGGATCTCAAAGCTCAGTGAAATACTTTCATTTTACCTTTTTTTGGAACTGTGACCATTCGGTGATGTCCTGCTGTTGTTTTTCAGAATCCAGGGATTGACATTGGGGATGTTTCTGAGAGGAAAGCCTTGAGGAAGAGCCTGAAGTGTAAAAATTTCCAGTGGTACCTGGACCATGTTTATCCAGAAATGAGGAGATACAACAACACCATTGCTTATGGAGAGGTAATTTAGTCCCTTAGCTCAGCCTGCTAATATTTACAGTCCCTGATGAGAAACAGCCTCAAAGGAGAGGAGTCTGAATCAAAACTGACTTTTTCTGTGTAATTATCTAAATTTGCATAAATCTACTCCCAGTTTCTTCTTAAAACCAGTTGGGGATTTGTTGCTGATCTTGAAGACTGTATAAAGTAAAAGATGTTAATACATCATTTAGTGAATTGACAGAAATTATCCATATTTCCCATTGACTCCATGGATTAAGCAGCTGTATTTGTGTTTTTAATACTCAGGCATCTTCTAAAACCCTGTGACTTAAACTCAGCCTAATTCTTGACAAGGTCTCTGGAGAATTCAGTGCCTTGTCACAACAGCTTAAGGACAAGATAAAATAAGGGGACTTAATTCAATCTCTGCTGGCTTTGAAACCATTCTGGGAATATAGAAAGAGTCATTTATGGGAACTAATAACAAATACTCTGCTGCAATGGAATTGATGGAGTAGTGGCACTTGGAGTAGGCTCCTTGAAGCCTGGGCACCCCAGATGGGTTATTCATTGTAGGAAAGATTTGTTATCAAAGTTACTTAAGGCCTTCAAGCTAAAACCTCCCAAAAAGATTATATTTTCATAGAAAATGGAATTTCAGAATGGTTTGGGTTGGAAAAAAACCCAGCTGGAACAAGGATTTGATGATTCCAAGGTGATCCTTGTTCGAGTTGGGTTTTTTCCCCCACCTTGTTGAGCAGTTTGAGATTTCACTGAAATCTGAGGGGTTCTGCATTGATTTCAGGCTTCTGGCAGCCTAAACCTGGGTTTGTCCCCACCACCCATGACCAAACACAAAGCCAGCTGTGTCCAGGGATGCTGCTCCTTGGAATGGGGATGGGGATTATTATACAAAACCAGTCATCATTAGCCCTGGATTTAAAGAAGAGTTTAGTGCTCTGAAAGTTTTCTTTGCCTGGTTATTCCTGGTGATTACAGCAGTGAGAGGTAGAGAGGGTAGAGAGAGCTGAGCATCAGTTTCCTGCTTATCTCTGATAAGAGAGGGCCATAACTCTGCCCCTTTTGTGCCTTAGCTCTGCCCTTTTTCTGCTGCAACTCTGCCCCTTTTGTCCCTTAACTCTGCCCTTTTTCTGCCATAACTCTGCCCTTTTTCTGCCATAACTCTGCCCCTTTTTCTGCCATAATTCTGCCATTTTTTGTGCCATAACTCTGCCCTTTTTCTGCCATAACTCTGTCCCTTTTCTCCCTTAACTCTGCCCTTTTTCTGCCATAATTCTGCCCCTTTTGTCCCTTAACTCTGCCCTTTTTCTGACGTAACTCTGCCCTTTTTGTGCCTTAACTCTGCCCCTNTTGTGCCATAACTCTGCCCTTTTTTCTGCCGTAACTCTGCCATTTTTGTGCCTTAACTCTGCCCTTTTTCTGCCATAACTCTGCCCCTTTTCTCCCTTAACTCTGCCCTTTTTCTGACGTAACTCTGCCCTTTTTGTGCCTTAACTCTGCCCCTTTTCTCCCTTAACTCTGCCCTTTTTCTGCCATAACTCTGCCCCTTTTCTCCCTTAACTCTGCCCTTTTTCTGCCATAATTCTGCCCCTTTTGTCCCTTAACTCTGCCCTTTTTCTGACGTAACTCTGCCCTTTTTGTGCCTTAACTCTGCCCCTTTTCTCCCTTAACTCTGCCCTTTTTCTGCCATAACTCTGCCCCTTTTCTCCCTTAACTCTGCCCTTTTTCTGCCATAATTCTGCCCCTTTTGTCCCTTAACTCTGCCCTTTTTCTGACGTAACTCTGCCCTTTTTGTGCCTTAACTCTGCCCCTTTTCTCCCTTAACTCTGCCCTTTTTCTGCCATAACTCTGCCCCTTTTCTCCCTTAACTCTGCCCTTTTTGTGCCATAATTCTGCCATTCTTTGTGCCTTAACTCTGCCCTTTTTCTGCCATAACTCTGCCCCTTTTTCTGCCATAATTCTGCCATTTTTTGTCCCTTAACCCTGCCCTTTTTCCGCTGCAACTCTGCCCCTTTTCTCCCTTAACTCTGCCCTTTTTCTGCCATAACTCTGCCATAATTCTGCCATTTTTTGTGCCATGACTCTGCCCTTTTTCTGCCATAACTCTGCCCCTTTTCTCCCTTAACTCTGCCCTTTTTCTGCCATAATTCTGCCCTTTTTCTGCCATAACTCTGCCCCTTTTTCTGCCATAATTCTGCCATTTTTGTGCCTTAACTCTGCCCTTTTTCTGCCATAACTCTGCCCCTTTTTCTGCCATAATTCTGCCATTTTTTGTCCCTTAACCCTGCCCTTTTTCCGCTGCAACTCTGCCCCTTTTCTCCCTTAACTCTGCCCTTTTTCTGCCATAATTCTGCCATTTTTTGTCCCTTACCTCTGCCCTTTTTCTTCCCTCCCAGCTGCGGAACAACAAGGCCAAGGACGTGTGCCTGGACCAGGGCCCGCAGGAGAACCACACAGCAATACTGTACCCGTGCCATGGCTGGGGCCCACAGGTGAGGCTGGCACTGCCACAGCCCAGTGGCACCACAGGGGACAGCCTGGGCTGGGCAGCTTGGCTGTGGCCTTTGCTCTCCAATGTTAAAAACACCTCGGATGCCACAGGAAGTTTTCCCAGCTGCTCCTCCAGTGTTTTCTGGATTCCCATAATCCTGCCAAAGCTGCAAGGAAAAGCCTTGAAGGAAACTGGAAATCTTTGTAAATTGAAAATGTTGAAAAGTTGAAATATTTGCAATTTGAAACAAAAAAAAAAATTTGAAATTTGTAGCTTAAAATAAAATCTTCCAGACAAAGTTAAATAACAATAATCATGGACACAATCTGAGTATTTCCTTCCCAAGGCCAGGGAGTTGGAGCACCTGGGGCGTGGAAGGTTGGAATAAGATGATCTTCAAGGTCCCTTCCAACCCAACCCATTGTGGGATTACTTCTCTTCCACTTCTCTTCCACCCAGACTAATGGGATGAAGAAAACAGTTAGTGCTGTGGTAATGAGCCATTTCAGCTTGGCTGGAATTTGTTTTCCAGCACTCCTTTTGCCTCTCCAAAAGTTTTGGAGCATCTGGGGCCCAGCAGGCTCAAGGAGGTTCATTTTCAGCTAAAAAAAATGTACAGTTCAAGGAATGGGAAAGCATAAAAATCCTGTTCTCACTCCACAGTCACCCTGGACTAAGTGATCCCAGAGTTCATCTGAGCCTGAGCTGGGAACTTGAGGAGCTGGGAAGCAGCTGTGGGGTAGAGAAAATTCAGCTTTGGGTTACCCTTGCCTTAAACAAAGATCAGCCCCTGAGGCTGATGGAGTCCCTGTTAAACAGAAGCTGCTCTTGCTCAAACACCCCATTTTTCTCTAAAATGGCACCAACTGCCTTTTGCACCTTGTGGCTGGAAATCTGAGCCTCTAAGTGCATTATTGTGTGAGAAACTGGATTGGGTTGACATTGGCTGCTGACCCTAGGCTTTAGGATGAATGGCTGAGAACTGGTTATTTATTTTTCCCTCAGTGTTATTGGAATTAGACTTAACAATGTTTTCTTTCCCTACCTGAAGTTCTGAAGTCAGATTTTGCTGGCTGCCTGGAGCTTGCCCATTTCATCCTTCCTGGTCTTCCCTCTCCACATTGTCCCTTCCCTCTTTAGCTGAGAGCCAGTTCTTGGCAGTTCCTTTGTTTCATGATACATCCAATTAGTGGAACTCCTGGAAAATGCTGGGTTTAAGCAGCTATCAGTGAGTGCAGAAGCTTTGAAATGGCCTTTGTGGCACCATGAAGGAAATTGGACTTTGCCTACAACTGTTTAATTAATGGGCTGCAGGTTGTAATCTATGGCTGGGAATGGAATTAGAAGTAATGGAAACTCTGGTTTGTATATATATATAATGTTTAATTTTTATTTATTTGTATGTGTATGAAACCCCACAAGGAGTTGTTGAGCTCCTTTGGAGTTGCTCACATCCCAAAGCATACATGGTGTCCTAAAATCCCCCCTTCTCTCCTTGATCCTGGGGCCCATCCCAGACATTTTGACATCCCAGACATTCTGACATCCCAGACATTTGTTATTTCAGAATAAAGGAATGATTTCACTGCCAGCCTTGGCAGGGGTGAGGGGAAGGTGTGGGCTCCTGCTGGCACTGTCACATCCCGAGGACAGCAGGGCCATGGCTCCTGCTTCCTGCCACACCAGGGGTGGTGGGATCTTCTTGGAAGGCCTCCCTCTTCCTGTATCCAGTCCCAGCCCATCCCTCTGCCTGTGGATCCACAGCCCAGCTGGGAGAGAGGGAATGTTGGATCTTCCAGGAGGGGTTTGTGCCATTCAGGGATGGCCAGTTTGTGCCCCATCCCCAGTTTCTGCTCTCTCCTGTGGCTGCCCATGGGTTTAAGCTCAGCCTGGATGCAGTTCAGGGTGAATGAGTTCAGATGGCTCTGAATGCAGATGATCTTGCCTTTACTCGCTCATCCCTCACTGAGTAAAATTTTGGGGATTTTTCCCTTATTTTCCCTTCAGCTTTCCGTTCTCCCTGCTTCCATTCACTTCCAGGTCAGATCATTATGGGATTCCATCATCATCCTTTTATCCTGTAATTATATTGAGGCTGCTGATGGATTTTTTTTCTGCTTGATGGCTTCATCTTTGAGGCAATCCCTCATGGAAGCACCTTGCTGTAATGATGTATTACACTAATAATGCAGCGATAGCTCATTGCAGTGACACAGCTATGGTGATATATTAAGGTGATAGAAAGCACTATAATGCTATAAAACTTAAGATAATGTTCACCCAGCAGAGCATTTCATTTAATTATAGGATAAAATATGTTTTGCCCATTTAAGCAGCAGAAGTTGAGGACAAAGCCATCAATACTGAGCTCATGGGGGACACGGCAGGAGCAGGGGTGACGAAACAGCACCCTTTAATCAGATTAAATTGTGGTAAAAGGCAAATCCTGAACATTTTACTGATGGCTGCTAATTGATGTTCTGCTCAGAGCAGAAGGGAAGCTAAACAACCTGAAATTATTTTCCAATAGAGTCAATGAAGGTCACCAAGGCTTTTATTTCCCAGGTGCTGGGATGTCTAATTAACTTTCTGCCATCCCTGAGATGCAGCCAGCCAGAAATCACAATCACAGGAGATGGATTGGAGTTTTGCTGGGGGGGATCAGCCCCAGCCCTGGGGCAGCTGAGGGAGCTGGAAAGGGGCTCAGCCTGGAGAAAAGGAGGCTCAGGGGGGACCTTGTGGCTCTGCACAACTCCCTGCCAGGAGGGGACAGCCGGGGGGTCGGGCTCTGCTCCCAGGGAACAGGGACAGGAGGAGAGGGAACGGCCTCAGGCTGGCCCAGGGGAGGCTCAGGGTGGATATTGGGGAAATTCCTTCATGGAAAGGGTGGTCAGGCGTTGGAAGTCAAGTCCCCATCTCTGGAGGTGCCCAAGGAAGGCCTGGATGTGGCACTCAGTGCTCTGGGCTGGGGACAGGGCGGGCATTGGGCATAGGCTGGACTTGATGGCCTTGGAGGAATTTTCCAACCCCAGTGATCCTGGGATTCCCTCCAGGGACAGCTGAAGGTGGGAATGTGGCCAGGTGGTGTTTCCTGAATGAA
The DNA here is from genome assembly GCA_013399835.1 of Leptocoma aspasia. Lineage (NCBI taxonomy): Eukaryota > Metazoa > Chordata > Aves > Passeriformes > Nectariniidae > Leptocoma > Leptocoma aspasia. The sequence goes on along the minus strand of VXAX01007842.1, from coordinate 10,677 downwards.
GTTTTATGGAAGGATGTTCCATGGGCTGGGGGTGTCAGCCCATGCCTCTGGCTTTGGGCCACTCAAACTGATGAAGGGGTTAAAGACCTCATCAGTTTGAGCCACTTTGAAATGCTTGGCTTGGGAATAGTTTTAAACCATCTTCCTTTGGTCTTTTGTCTTGGTCTTTCCCTTGTTTCTTGTCCTGTCCCAGGCTGGGTTGGGGCCCCTGGCTCACTCTGGAGAGAAGCAAGATAACAAAAGGCTTGGAATTAACCTCTCCTGTGAGGAGAGGCTGGGAGAAGAGCTGGGGCTGCTCACCTGGAGAGGAGAAGGCTCCAGGGAGACCTCAGAGCCCTTCCAGGGCCTAAAGGGGCTCCAGGAGAGCTGGAGAGGGACTGGGGACAAGGGGTGGAGGGACAGGACACAGGGAATGGCTTCCCAGAGGGCAGGGATGGATGGGATATGGAGAAGGAATTGTTCCCTCTGAGGGTGGGCAGGCCCTGGCACAGGGTGCCCAGAGCAGCTGTGGCTGCCCCTGGATCCCTGGCAGTGCCCAAGGCCAGGCTGGACAGGGCTTGGAGCAGCCTGGGACAGTGGAAGGGGGTGGAAAGAGATGATCCTTAAAGCTCCTTTTCCTCCCAAACCATTCTGTGATTCTCTACAGACATCCCAAAAGAAGAAAATCCCATTAATGTCGTAGGAGCATGGCAGGACTTGCACTCACGAGTTAGATGGAATTTTTGGGGGATAATCCCCTCAGGTTTGGCTTGGAGGCTGCAGTGGCTGTTGCTGAGGCTGTGCTGTGTTTGGTGAGTGCCTCAGGCCCTGTGCTGGGGCTGCCTTTCCCCACTGTTTCCAGCACAGATCCCACCTCTGCCAGGTGCATTTCCTGCCTCACATCCCTGTCCATGTTCCAGCCCATCCCACAGAGCCCTGCCCTGCTCCCTTCCCAGGGAAGGATTACATTTGTGCTCTGCTTTCTGTTCCCAGTACATTAGGCAATAACATGTCAGATCCTGGTGCCTCGTGGGCATTGGGCCAGCTGTGGGGACAGGCTGCCAAAATCCACCTGAAAGGGGAGAGTCTGGCACGCTCCTTCTCAGGGAGGGAACAGGTCAGAAAAAGGGGATGGCAGGGGACTGGCACTGCCCATTTGGGACATCTGGGTCATTTCTGCCTCTGTGGCAACCAGGGTTTGTCTGTCTCTGTTTTGTCTTTGCCTTTATGCAACTTTTCCTTCCTTCAAGACAAGAAGTGTCATCAGAGAATCAAGGAATGGTCTGGATTGGAGCGACTTTAAAGCCCATTCAGTGCCACCCCCTGCCATGGGCAGGGACACCTTCCACTGTCCCAGGCTGCTCCAAGCCCCATCCAGCCTGGCCTTGGGCACTGCCAGGGATCCAGGGGCAGCCACAGCTGCTCTGGGCACCCTGTGCCAGGGCCTGACCACCCTCACAAGGAACAATTCCTTCCTAATATCCCATCTAAACGTGCTTTCCATCAGCTTGGCCCCATTCCCCTGGGTCCTGTCACTCTATTTCCTGTGCAGGGTCCCTCTCTGGCTTCCC